>JAWVGU010000083.1:0-405729 GCA_037039885.1 Miamiensis avidus
AACCCCAACCCCAACCCCAACCCCAACCCCTAATTTAATGTATATATATATCACTAATAATTATAGAATATTATATAAAATTGTCTTGCATATTACATTTATTTAATTTTATGTCTTTGAAGTTATATAAAATAATTAAATAGGGCTTCTCGGAAAAGGGTTTTCAATTTACTAAGAGAAGTGCACTAAGTAATCAGAGTAAATAATTTTTATTGGTAAAGTAAATAAACAAATTATTATTACCCTTTTATAAGGAAATAATTTAATTTATCCTCCATTTTATAAATATTTAATTCATTAATTCTAACCTCCTTTCATCAGATACTACCCAGCTAGGAATAATTCAATTTCTAATTTTTATTTTAGGTATTTTATTAAGATAAAAACTGTTATATATCATATGTTTTTATAGACCCCTGGTTGAATTTTTATTTATTTTCTTCAATTTCCTTAGTTTATTGAATTCTATTTGCTCTTATTACTGGGTCTAATCCAGCTGTATTCTTTGTAAATATACAATCCTTTATCTATAATAATAATGTTTGGCATAAATTTATAGATAATAGGCTAATGATTATTGTACCTCTACTAGAATCTTATGACAAAAAAAAAAATAGATTTAATATGATAAATATTAAAGCATATTCATTTTATTGATTAGATAGTACTTCTTATTTATATTTTTGTAAAATAATGAACCACTTTAAAAAATTATATAATTTTCTTGTTTTTAAAATAATGTTATGTCTGTGAAATAATATCAAATCTAATAATTTTCTATAAAAATTATAACTTAATTTTTAAAATTCTTTATGGAGAAAATAAACTGATACATATAATAATATATATCACTAAAACATAAATTTTACTACTAAGCACTTTAAACAATAATATTAATATTAAAAAATTTAGGATGATTTGGCAGCCATCTTTATTAATACATTATATTTTAGAAAATAATGGAATATAAATGAAATTTCTTTAAATATTAAAAACTAATGGAATAAAATATTAATTATAATAATAATATGACTGAAGTATAAAGTATAAGTAAAAGTAAATGCATTTATTGTAGGAATAGAAAGAAAATATAAATCCTATAAATATTATTAACTTATTTTACTTAAATAATAACTATAGAATTAGTTTATACAAGAATACGAAAAATTCATGAATACAAATATTATATTATTAGGTAATGAAAAGATGAAGGATTTAAATAAATGTAAAAATAAGAAAAATTAATAGACTAACAAATAAAAAAACTCAATGCAAATTCTCAATTTTGTTAATTTTTCACATTTCTATATTATTTGTTTATTCTTTCATTTAATCTCTAATAATCCCTTAAAATTATTACTATATATTAATAATTTCAAAATTTATTGGAAAAAAATAAAACAAAAATAGAAATATGAGTAAAATAAGAGATAAATCATATTAATAATAGCAACCCAATATATAGAGCATGGATTTGGATGATGATAAACGCTTAAGCATGACAGAAAGAGAACCTTCTTCACATGCAGAACTGTGCAACCAGAATATTGAACTTTTCACACGATAGACTAACGGAAATACGGAAAGGATGATGATTTTAGATGGAGAAAGTGATAAGTAATAAATGGATTTAACAAGTGAAATGGGAGTAGATGTTAAATCTAATCGTACAATTGTGAAGTTACAAGCAGACTCTAATAGTGGGAAATCATCAAAAATCAACAAATAAAAACACAATGATTCTGATTTATAAAGCCAATTGCCTCGTAGAAAAACAATAAAATTCAAAGACGATTCTCTTAAAATAGCTGACATTGTTTTGGATTAGGATGAAGAAAAGTATAATAAAAAAAAGTCTTTAAAATACTTGTCTATATCAAATAATGACAATAATAGTACACACATAAAAAGTTAGAAATTGTATCCCAAAAAAAGCAAAATGAGATCAAATGTTCTAGCTACTTCTTCCTCGCGGAATTAAAGCGAAGCTACCTATGCATTTGATCTTGCAAGCAAGAAATCAAAGTTTCAAATAAACCATATATTTTCAAATAAGAGTAAAAGTTAGTCTTAAAAATCATTGAGAAGCGAAGCAGATTTTAGGAAAAAATTCAAAAAAGCGAAATTACATTAAATATTCACCGCCCACTTAAATAACACAGAAATAAGAAGGTAACCTATTTTTAGTTATTTTGCTGTTTTTAATTTTTGTCAAACAAATGATTCAATTATTAATCACAATTTTTTCTAGTTTTTCCATAAAATTATATACAAAGGTTATAAAGATTAGCTAATTCTAAGCTTTTAAACTATAATAAAATTTATTTTTGTATTAATAAATCTCCTAATAAGGGAATAATTTAAACTTTTTTAATAATTAGAAATATAATATTAACTTAATGCTAAAATTAATTTTATTTTTACTAACTTAATTAAACAATTTTGTTCGTAAAGTAATGCTGACTAATTGGTTATTATATAAATAAAATAATTTTTTTCTTTACATTTAGATTTAAGGCTCTCACAAAAGACAACATAGAATAACTTAACGATAAAGTTTTTTATCAAGAGAAAAAGAAAAAAAGATCTAGACTTTTTACCTACTTCCATAAAGTAAATAGAAAATTAAGAAGGTTACTTCTTATCAATAAAATCTATGAGCCTGACAGTAATGTGGCCTTTACATACGATTGCATCGCTGCTTTATTTATTATATTTTGGTTCTTTATTTATAGGTAAAATATAAATATTTAGACACTTTTTTTAAATTAAATTATTTTATGAATATTTATTTAAAATTAGCATGCATATATTCTATTAATCTTCTGCCTTTATCGGGAATATTTATATCTAACTATTGCTAGTTATTTCAAATTTATTTTTCGTTAGTGAATTTATTATCCGATTTCATATTGGTTTTTACGAAAACGGAAAATTCATTTAGGATAAAGAGTAAATAGCAGCCAAGTACAAAAGGACATCTATGTTTTTTGATGTTATAGGATTTGCGGCCCAAATATATAATTTCTTTGATAATAGGTAAATATTATTAAAAATTGAGTATTTTTTTTTTAATATTTAATTAATAATTTTGAATAAAAGTTTGAGTGCGCAAAATATAGTATTTGAGGGACTTTTCTTTTTAAAATACAAAAGTTTATCAAGTACCTTGAGTAGAATAGAATTAACTTTGTATTTAAAAGGGTTTTCTGCTCATCCAATTGAATTAGTAAAAATGCTTTTCAATTTAGTTGTTTTAACTCACATTGTGGCAAGCATGTGGTAATTAATTATTATATATAAAATAATAAAATGAATAGTTAATTCATCTTTGATTTATTAGGCATCTGCTTTCTTTTTTTAAATTGAATATTGGAATGAATAGAAGAGCTGGGTATTTTTCTAAATATATATTTGTTAACTTCTTTATTATTTATTACTTTTAAGTAAATAATAAATTATATTTATCTAGCTTTAAGTCTACAATTTAACAGATAAGTCATGGTTAGGTAATTAATAATACTTATTTATTTTGTGTATTCAATATAATAAATATGCTTTCCCAAATAGTGCGGTACATAGAGTCATTTTATTGGTCAGTTGCGACAATTATGCTTGTAGGAAGCAAGGGAGAAACTCCTGCAGAAGTCACATGTATTTTGTTATAAAAAAAAAATACAATGAAAATTAAAAATTGAAAATTTGTTTCATTTTTAAGTTACTTGTATTACTTTGTTATGGACTGTATGCATTTTTGCGTATTTAATATCGAAAATTAGTATGATTATTGAAGAAATCAACAAAGAATCTGCTCTTTTTAAATAAGATTTAGAAGTCATGAATAGATATATGCACGATAAAAGATTGCACAAAGATTTACAGTAAAAAGTAAGATCAACTTTGGAATATATTTACAAGGCGTCTGAGTAAGATCTAAATAAAATAAAAGGTATTTTTTAATTAATTTTTAACCCATTATTAGTGAAATGAATATATCTAGTGGGGCATAATAGGTATTGAGTAAATTTCCTATAAGTCTTCAAAGTCAAGTAGAAATGCAGGCCAACTAAGTCATAATTGATAAGTACCCTTTTATCTGGAAGTAATTTACCAAAAAAACGCAAAATGATTTAAGAAAAATAATGAAAGAAGTTTCATATGTTACGAATGAAAATATTTTCCTTTAAGGAAGCTCTACCGATATTTCCTTATACATTATTCTCAAAGGGAGAGGTATATAATAATAAGTTTAACCTAACTTCCATATATTAAACTAATTAACATTATTTCTATAGTTGAGTTATAGCAGTACACTTCAAATGATCCAGATAAAAAAAGACATTTCAATTTGGCCTAGGTTTAGCACGGTGCCCTTCTGGCCGATATCAGCTTTATTAATGGAGAGGTATATACGTATACGGCAAAATGTTAAAGTTTCGTCACAGTAAATGGCATTTTATCTTTCAAATTTAATCCTAAATATATTCAATTTTCTATTTATTTTTCAGGCCTGCAAGATAAACAGAGATGAATTCATAAAAATCTTATAATAGACACCCGAAGACTATGAAAAATTCGTAATGATAAAGGACTAACAATCTTTATTAGACTGTACCAGCTTTTACTCAAGGAAATGCTTTATATGCTAGAGGTACACACATGAAGAACGAAACTGTAACCTGCTATCCTACCGTCCCAATCGTTATTTACTAAGCAGAAAAGAAAATTGCAGAACGAAGTGGTAGGACAGAGACGCAAGTATCGATCGACCGGAGCGTTTCTAAGACAACAAGGCTCTTAGCAAGCCCTTGCTTGACGATTTACAATTTCTTCGAAATAGACTTAAAAAAGATCGAAAAATATACACTTATATGAGATAATTGGACTCTGGTTCTTCCGAGAGCGATGAAGATGATTACTTCACAGATGAAGAAGACGAGGAATAGTACTTCGGATAAATAACGGGGCGAAAGTCGAAGAAGTCTATTTTGGAGAGAAGAAGTAATTTCGGGAATAATCGACTGAATACCTCTCAAAGCGACTAAAATTACACTGAGCAATCATCGTTGGGCCCTTCTCCTAAACACCAGAGACAAAACAATAGAGGATAAAATAACTGTTTTGATTAAATTTAAGGCAACTTTTTGTTGATGGCAAATAATAGAAAAGACAATGACTATGAGAACATATTGGAAGAAAGGTCCAGTGCGTTCTTATCGAGCAATGAAATCGAAAATGTCGGCCAATCATAAGAGATATTCACAGATAATAACTAACAAAAAAAACAACTCAATTCTGATCCGGAAAACAGGAAAAAGAAAAACAAAAATGTAAATAAAATCTAAATATCAAATCAAAAAGGCTAGTCCCAAGAATTTGAAGTTTCATACTCTGAAAATTCGGAATCGGATCAGAAACATCGTAGTAATAATCAGTAGTAAATGAAAGCAAGCGTTTCCATAACAGAGGAATATCGAGACGAATTCAATATCGAAGAAAAAAGCCCCAACGGCAACTCTATAGAATTGAAAATAAAGAAAAATCAAAACTTATTTGATAAGGGCATTCATCCCAAAAACATAAAATCATCTCTAATGAAAACTGAGCAAAAAGACGAAGAAAATAGCTTTATTTCGGGAATAATATCTCCCAGATCTGACACTTTCAATAAAATTACATCTCCTTTGCCCTTTAAATCTCCACACAATCACAATTAAAATAACATATATAATGCAAATTTAAGTGATAATAATAATACCAATTAAATAAGTTGCGATTTATCACCAGATCCTTAAATAGAATACACATCTAATTTCCACAAATTTGCAAGAAATAGAGATAATGAACACGCACATAAGCAGGCTCATCATCACAAATCCAATTTCAGACTCAAAAACAACATATTCTAAAGCAATAATAATAACAACAACTTCCGATCAGGATCGCCCGATAGAGATAATGACAATTTATACATGAATTAATCTTATAATAATAATATTCACAATAATGCATAGAATTTCATGGGGCAATCACGAAAGAAAAAGAGAAACCAAACATATTTAGGTAGATAAAAAAGGCCTGGATTTGTGACTGCATAATAAATTATGCATATTCAGTAGGCTCAAACTCCAATAATCGCTGACTACGTAACCTAAAGGTCGTTACACCAAAAGAGAAGAGAAATGAAACAAAAGAATAAGGAAGGCCTAATGAAAACGATGGCTAATTTGTTAGGAAAAATTATTAAAAATGAAGAAAATAACATACAATCCAACCAGCCAGGAAGTGTTAGTTCTTCATTGTTCACAATCAACGAAGGAAAAACCTACAATAATTTGAATTTTCCCCCCTCGTTCAATAGTGCAGGAAATTCTTTGCATTAAAACAATAATGAATTAAATCAAGAATTGATTTAATTGTTTACTAATTCCAACCGAAAAGCCAATGCCAGTCCTTTATCATAATTTATGCAACAAAGCCAAGCTAAAACCCCGGTGTAAGGAATCGGAAGCAATGCAAGTGGAAATGTAAGTATGAATGCCTCGTAATAGTAAAGAAGGTCAAGGTCTTTGGGAAATTTCCTGCAATAATCGTAAGCCTCATTCCATCTTTCTCAAGATTCGTTGCAGTAAACTTTGCACAGAATGTTAGCATAAGAACAGGAAGAACAAAATAATTTTAATAACGGAAAGAGAAATATAGACAGAACCCAATTTTATTAACTGATTGACTTTTTAGAAAGTAAATAAAAGGCAGAAGAAATGTTTTGGGAATTCGATTAATCGAAAAATTGGGATATATACATGCCTTATCATAATTTGAAAAATATTCTCATTAAATTCAATTTTAACAAAAGAAAGGCCCTAGCTTTGGAAAAATCAAGAAGAAAAGTTAAAAAATCTTAATATTAATTTACAAAAATAGTGGTTGACAGCAATTTTGAATGCAGATAAAGTAAAAGGTAGTATTCTTAAAAATCTAGTGGAAAGCAAGATTATTCAAAATCGTGAAAATATTACATTTGTAATATATTTTTTGATTATTTTCATTTATCATTAATAGAATAGCTTAATACATATATAAATTTATACTTTATTATAATGATATTAAATGATTTAATTTTTTTTAGAATTTTTCATTTAACATACCTATGAATTTTGATATAAAATTAAATTTAAATTATTTGATATTAGTATTATCTATTTATCTTGTACTAGAATATATATGAATATATGGCTAGCTTGCCTTGCTATGTGCAAACTAATTTATTAATTCAATTTATTAAAATAACTAGGACCTAATAGAATAATTAATATAATAAAAAAATATTATCAATTAAAAATAAAACCAATGGAATAATAGACTATTTAAACAAGCAATAAGTAAGTAACTTCTTTATCAGAATACATTGATTTACTTCCTCCGAAATAAGCCTATTTATTTTTCGTACCAGGTAAATGGCTATTTTTAAAGAATATAGAATTTAATATTTAATTTCGTAATATATAATTTTTATTCTTTTTTACTAAAAAATAGAAAGTATGTAATACTAAATAATGGGGAAAAAGAAAATGAAAAGATAATTATTTGAAGGAAGCATTAAATTTACAGATATGGAAATTTAAGAAATTAAAAATTTGAAATAACATCTTAAAGAAGTCAAAAAAGAAAATATTATTGAAGGTTGGGAAGAATCGGACTTAGTAAGATTCATTTTAGGGAATCAGTTTCATTTGAAAAACACAGTAAAAAGTATTGAAGAACATAATAAATGGAAAATGGAGTCACTGCCTGTTAAATTAGATTCTAAAATGGAAGATTTTTTTGTAAAATGAATATTTTATTTTTTATTTGCAAACTTTTATTTATATTTAACATTGACTCCTTCCACAATAATAGAAAAGAGGTATATTCTATATATAAGGAAGAGATGCATGTTATAGACCTATATTCGTGTTGCAACTAAAAAAATTGAATGTAAAGGAATTTGATCATAACTTTTTGCAAGAATGCATCACTTTCGTTATAGAAATAGCTCTAAGAAATATGATGCTGCCAGGGCAAGTAGAAGATGAAGTTTTCATCATGAATTTTAAAGACATGGGTCTTACTAGTATTCCTATTTCGGTACTTTCATTAGAAAATAACTTAAAAGAAATAACTAATAAGCTTCATTTTAAATATAAAGTTCGTAAAAAATCTCATCAAATATCTCTAAAATAACTATAGAAGTAGACTTTTCAGATTTTATGCGGTCAATGTGCCTACATCCATTTGGCTTACATGGAAAATGGTCAAAACTGTAATGGAAGAGACTACTGTGTAAAAAATTCATTTTATCAATGAAAGTGTACCTACTCCTTGCTTTGAACACACTAATAGAGCTCAAATAGAAAAATAATTTGGTGGATCAGCTGAAGATAGAGTGCAGCCTTCAGATTTTGGTAAAAAGTTAATTATATAGTTATATAATGGTATTTATATTTTGATATTGAAAAGGCCTCCTAAAGTAAATAATGAATCAATATAATTAGAGCCTTTCACATAATATAACATCTCTATGGAAGAATATTAAAATAAGTTATAAACTGGATAATTGAAAAACCACCGAATTTTGAAAGAAACCTAAGGTAATACAATAATATTAGAATCTAGATAGAATAATATCATTATTGATTAATAAAATGAGTTATATGACTCTTATCAATAATAATATTCTGATAATGGTACTGAATACCTCAGTATTGAAAATTAGACCTATATATTATAATAATAAAATTCAATATTAAAGGCAACCAATGTTGAAATTGAGATGAGCGAACCTAGTTCTTAATAATTTTGTGGAATAAAGATATTTTGCTGTAAATGAAATCTTAATATTTTTATATTTAATATTACATATAAACCCGTATATAAATATATATTTAAAATTATAAAATTTTATAAGAATTTTTATGTATATATATAGATTTTCTTATAGTAAAATCATAATTATTCTTCAAAATTTTCAATATTATTCTCACCACCTAATTATATCTCCTTATAATCCTCTTTTTATTATTAAATAATAATTTAATTTATTTTTGGGAATGAATACTATATAATTTAATGAGCACAACCCATTCTTAAAGAAAGAAAGAATATAATTAAAATGCTTGATACTATTATCAATACTGTATTGCTTTATTTAATATAACTTATTTTTATACATATCTGATTCTTTTAGTCGGCTTAAGTCCATTAGGGACATGAAAACAAACATTCTCCTTAATAATAATAGCATTTTTGGCATTGAAGATTTTAATTTTCTTTAAATCCTTATAAACAAACACATTTTCCTTAATAATCAAGGTATCTGTTCTTATTTAATTTACATTCTACACAGATTTATTATGATAAGCTGTTAGTTAGTAATAATAATTATTTCATTATAAGTAAAACTTTATTAATATATATTTATTAATTTATTACCATTTTGAACATGACTATGGACACTCAAAGCAGTCTACTGTTTAACCACCATTATCATGATATCCATCCTTACAATTACATTCGGGAATCTAATTTATTCTATTTATTCCCTCAGCACATTTCAAACAATTGTTAGAAGAATTAGAACAGGTTTGGCATTTTTGATTGCAGGTTATTACTAATGTTTGTCCTTAGACTATAATAATATTTGATATATTCCCTAAACATTCAGGAGGGCTATATGTACCATTTAAACAAGACTTACACGAACTTCCATTTTCACACTCTTAACATTCTGGCTTACATTGCTCACATTTTAATTAATTTGGTATTTCATAATATCCACTCTAATAAATATTAAGCAAAATTTAATGTATTTAAATAATAAATAAAAACTAATAGGATATATTAACAATTACTTTGCATTTACAAGGTGAGACAGCTTCTCTCCCTATTCCGAATTTGCAAGAAATACAATCATCTTCATTAGTTGCACATCCCAAGCATTTGTAATTACACTCTATATTTTTTGGTATTTAAATTTTAAATATTAGAATTATCATTATTTTATTAACAGTAAACTTTACTTTTAGTTTCACACTCCTATTTTCCAGTGTGAATTAATGGATTTCTACAGTCACAAATCGGCGGATTATGTCTTGTAAGACTATGAGAACAGCTAATGCAGTTTCTGGCATTTAAATAGCAGTATTTACAAAATATAGAGTCGCAGTCTGTTTAAAAATTAGTGTTAGCATAGAACTCATTTTCAAATATGTATATAAAATTTACCAGAACATTAAACATTCATTCCTTCTTAAAATTTGCCTTCAATCTATCTCTTTTTCCAAGAAAATTCGAATTTTCTTGGGACTTGTCTATTCGGTGTAGTTCCTTACTTCCTCAGTTAATATCCATAACCCAACTTAAATCCCGTTGATTTGTCTCCTCCCCAATTTTTGTGCGAATAAGTAACTCCATCACATTCAAGTTGCTTTAGACATTCCTAAATTGCAGCTTCTAGAGTTTCAAAATCTAAACAATCATCAAAACAATTTTCCAGATTCTATTATGTTGTTTTAAGGGGGCCTTCATATTAACACATGCCTGATTCTAATATATTTATTTAATTTTATTAACTGGAATATTAAAACAAAATTATCAAAAAATACCTAATTTAAAATTAGATTTATTTTAGGTAAAGTCTTTAGGGAATATTAGATAATCCCCCACATAGAAATATCGCTTATCTGTAAGTCCTGTGTTATCAACAAGTTTCCCATACCCATCTCCCAGTGATGCTCCATTGCTATTTCTATACAAGTAGATTTCTGTTACAACATCGTATTCTTCTACTTTCACTGCGAATTTTTCTCCATTCCAATCAGATCGACCCAACATGATATCTACTTTCGCTATGTTAAAACTAAACTGCTACTATGCAAAGTCTCCTGAATACCCAGTATAATCGATACTTAGAATCATAACAGCGTGATGGAGAAAAGAGTGAGGACTTTCATGGATTTCTGCCGGGCCATGAGAAGATGCTATAATAAAATTGTCTATCCAGCAATTGAAATGTGTGGCAGAATAATTTTCAATAAGTATATTAAAGGGTACATCGTAATACTATTTTATTTCTTCTTCCCAATGTCCCCATTTTTCTCCTATTTATTTTTAAATTATATTTTAACCCCTTCAAATTATCAATATATTAATTATTAAATTTAAAACCTGTAGTTTTAGGAATGTGGTTTCCAGGATGAGTATTATCTATTGCAGTTGTCCATGTATGTTTTCCCTCATTTCTGCCTATACTATTTGTCCCGTAGCCAATTAAGCATTCTCCTTAGTTTGTATTATCTTTATAATCAATAAATATCCAATACTTCTCATCGAATTATAATGTTTAGTAATATTTTTTGCTAAATATATCACCACCATACACTTACTGTGGAAATTTAATACTTTAAGACCCAAAAGGCTCTTTCTCCAAAATTGCAGTCATGGTTTTATTGTCGTTTTTAACCCAATTATCTTGTAAACTGGTGGGAGATTCAAAATCATCAAAATAAATTATTCCAACTTTTTGTTCTGTTATGTTAAATTTTTTTATTAGAATTACAATATTTATATTTAAATAAAATAAATATTTCATTTACATATGCACTGTTTTCCATCATAGTAATATCCTGAATTGCATAAGCATAAAGGAGGTAATAAAGACTCATTAGAACCCGCTTTACAAGTTTGGCATTCTAAAAAATCTATACTATTGTACTAAAAGGTATAGTTAAATATTTTATTCGTCCCACACGAATTACACTTAGAATAACAAATATTTACTTGCATCTACACTTCATATAAAGATATAATTAGTACTAGGAATATTTTTAAGCTAAACTATTATATATTTTATTTATGCATATTTTAATTTGCTATTTCTTAATATTAGTTTTTTTTTGTTTTTTGTTTTTTGTTTTAACTTAATTGTAAAATTTATAATTATTTAATCATAGATATAACTCATATACTTTCATATGCTTTTTTAAAGGAATAAAATGATTACTATTGGTGGTAATTATGATAAAATTTTATAATAAACTTATGTTATATGATCTATATAAAAATATATACACAATATTTAATATATGAATTATTTTCTGATAAATACAAATAATTAAAAAAATTATAAGTAAGTAATTAGAAAATTATAAATAAGTAATTAAAAATAGGCAAAATAATATTCATTTAAAATATTTAAGAATTATTATTTTTATTCTAATAGGCATAAAATAAATGTACCACTTATTCAAGAAAGTGTTTATATTAAGTCTGAATTATAAAAATCGACTGTATAATTCTTATTGAAAAAAAACATTTATAAATCCTAATAACTTATAATTTTATTCACCTAATAAATACTCTTGAAATAATACTATTTAGTTTATTAGTGTAATTAAATTAAATACATAAATATAATAAATAAATAGATATATATATATATCATTATGGATTCTAGCAAAAATATTAAATAATCTAAAGTTTTAGATCTGTTGTATTCCAAAGAAACTATTTAAAAAATTAATAGTTCAAATATTTTGATCGTAGGAGTAGGAGGTATTGGGTGCGAGCTCTTAAAATGTTTCACTTAGTCTGGATTTAGAAAATTTGCCATTATCGATTTAGATACAATCGAATTTAGCAATCTTAATAGATAGTTTTATTTCAGAAAACATGTAAATCTTACTTATTTGTAAATAACTTTTATTTTTTATATGTTTTTGTAAACTTAAATCCCTTAAAGCATGTTAAATAATCGAAAGCAGAAGTTGCCAAATAAAAAGTATTAGAAATCAATCCAGACTGCGAAATAGAGGCTTACTGTGATAATCTCTTTGATCCAAAATTTGATAATCATTTTTTTAAAAAGTTTACCCTAGTTTTAAATGCATTAGTAATTGTGTTTATTTGAAAACGGTTAGTTTTTTTTTTGTAATTTTGATAATAAAATATTTTTCGTAGGATAACTAAGAAGCCAGAAGATATCTGGGGAGAAAATGCATAGAAAATAAAAAATTATGATTGATGCAGGAACGAGTGGGTAAAAATTAGATAAATTTAGATTTTGAGAATGAATAAAAAATTAAATACTATTTATAGATATACCGGACAGGTTACAACAACAATTAGACATATTAACACCTGTAACAATTGCTAACCTCCCTCAAAATAAAGAGTATATAATGTGTGCTCTATAAGAGACAATCCTTCTGTAAAAATATTACTATTTAATTATATTAGTAATAATTACCATTTATTATTTATAAATTTATTAGGAACCGATTCATTGTGGTAAACTCTCTAATAAAAATACAATTTTTTTATTTTTAAGCATTAAAATTATACTTTAATATAGTTGTTTGGGCGAAAAATCTTTTTAATATGGTTTTTGGTCCTTAAGAAGTGGAAATTATAGATGAAGAAGAGGAATAAGATGATTAGAAATAAATGTTGGAAATAGGCACTATTAATGGTGTTTTTACAAAAAATTTAAAGAAATACAATGAATCGGAATTCGAAACCGTAGGGATTGCACTTTTTAATAAAGTTTTCAATTAAAACATTAGCCAAAAGCTAATACCACCATGCTAAAAGAATGCTAATTAGTAGCCAATGACAAATATTTTAAATTAAATCAAAATGAAAGCTTCGAAATAAATTTAACACATATATCCTTTATAATATTAAGATTTAATTGAGAAACTAAAATAATAATAACTTAACGATCTAAATTTCTGTAAAAAAAATAAGGTAGAAGATGAATAAAATAAAAAAACAGAAGAATATGCTCTAGATTTTGTTCAATCAGTTGCATAAATATTTAAATTATACTAATAATAGTTAGGCTAGCTATAATACGATAAAGATGATTTGCTATCTCATAAATTTGTAACCGCAGCAACTAATTTAAGAATTCACAATTTCAGGAATCCTGAAAATCCATAAAAAATGCAGTAAACTATTATACAATAATTTAGGGATGAATTGTTAATTATTTAAATTTTACTTTTAGTTTTATATCTGGAAGAAAAATTAAAGAAATGAATATTATACATGCTATCGGTTCTACAAATGCTATCGTATCGGCTATATAAGTGTTAGAGAGCATGAAAGTAATTTAAAATAACTAAGACTAACTACTTTATACTTCTGTTAAAAATTAAATTGAAAATAAACTAGATCCAATCTATATTTCTAAAGCGTAATATATTTTAAATTAAATTTAATCATTTTTATTATAAAAAAATATTTTTATTTATTCTTAAATATAGATTACCAGCTAAGTTAGAGTGCAATGTATGTAGTTATAGAACTTCTTATATATAAATGGAGGGACCATTCCAAAAAATTACATTAAAATAAGTTAGGAACGCACTAGAATAGTGCTTTAATTTACAACCTGATCAATATACGATATATTGCGAAAATACAGGTACACAGGTTTATGAATAAACTGAAGATTATATATTTTAGATAAAGTATGAGGAAATATCTTCAAATCCGCTAATTGATCTTTTAGAAAATAAAAATAAAAATTCTTTATAGTTGACTATTGATAATTCTTAATATTTATGGAAAATAGATGTCATCAATAGTTAAAAATATGAATAATTAAAAGTCTTAACTTCTCCTTAAGAAGTCTTAACAAATCAAGCAGATTATTAAAAAACTCTATAAAAATAAACAAAGCAATAAATATAAAATTTATATGATAAATTCGGATATTGAATTATAACTATAATCTTAATTAATAAGATAAATAAAATAATAAAATACATTTTATATCTAAAATATTTACAACCCCGTTAATACTATATCTAAAAAATTGAAGTACTTATAAAAATATAATGATAAAAGTATTCAAAGAGTAAACTAAATTCATTAATTTCTATGTAAATAATTTTTAAATATAAATATATAGAATATAATTCTAAAATTAATTTAAATTTCAGTTGTCAATTTCATTTTAACTAAGGAGTATCAGCAGCGCAAGCTTTCATACCAAATTCATTATATCTATCTCCAACGACTGATCCAGGAGGGAAAAGTTCATCAATAGTTTTAATTTATTCGGGAGTTAATTTAACATGAGATGATTAGTTATTTTCAGTAAGATACTTCTCTTTTTTAGTTCCAGGAATGGGGAAAACATTATCTCCTCTGGATAATAACCAGGCCACTAATAAAAAAAAGATATATTATTTTTTAATGTTTTTCAAAGAATTTTATTAATATTTTTAAATATTTTACATGCTATTTATCCAGTGGTGACATTAAGAGATTTGGCAATTTCGTTTAATTTATCAATTTAGCTTAGTTTTATTTCATATTTTCTTCTTTAAATCTGGGGCAACTATGTCTCCAATCCTTTTCAGTCAAATCAGTAGGGTTTGTGATAGCTCCAGTTAATAATCCTCTTCCCAAAGGACTATAAGCAACTAAAGCAATTCCTAATTCTTTGCAAGTATCTAATACTCCATTGGCTTCGACGTCTCTTGTGTGCAAAGAATACTCTTCTTACAAAGCGGTAATGGGATGGACTTTGTGAGCTCTTCTGATGGTATCAACAGAAGCTTCACTTAATCCATAGTATTTAATTTTTCCTTCTTGCACCAATTCTTTAAAGGCTTGAGCCTATTCTTCGATGGGGATGGTGGGGTCTACTCTGTGTTCATAGAATAAATCTATCTATTCAATTTACAATCTTTTCAAACTAATATCGCAAGCATTCTTAATGTTTTCTTTGGTTTAAGGAACTCTTTCTAATTATCCGTTGGCAGATAATTTCATAGGAGCTACTTTGGTAGCAATGAAGAATTTATCTCTACCAAACTTTTTAATTGCTTTAGCCATCAACTCTTCATTATCCATGTATATAGCAGCAGTACTATAAATGTTATAAATTATATAGAAATGCAAAGAGTATTTTTGAATATTTACTCGAAAAAGTTAACTCCTTATTCGATGGCTTTTCCAATAAGATTCAAAGCATCTTCTTCGGTAGCTGGGTTTCCATAAAATGCGCTCAATCTATTGTAAAAATAAAAAAATCAATATATTTAATTATTTTGATAGCAATATAAATATTACCCCATGCACCCTAATCCAATTCTACTAGCTTGGAAACCACTGTTTCCTAAAACTCCTTTAGCAACTAATTTAACTTAATTCATTTTATTTTTTTTTTTTTTATATTTTTCTTTTTTTACTCTTTTATTTATTATTTTATTAATTTTTTTTATATAACCATTTAATTGATTTTAATGGAGTATATATTGCATAATTATTAAATTACACATAGATTATTTTGTTAAATTGTTTAAACACGAATACATTTAATATCAATAATCATATATATTAATAAGCCTTATATAATAAAACCTGACTGCCTTAGCTAATATATCTAGAATTATAAGCAATAAAGTGTTTTTAAAGATCAAGTTGATTGCAAGAATAAAAAATAAAATATATGTATATAAGTGCAAAAGCATATGTATTTTAATATGATTATAAAATTTATATAAATAAAATATCTTATTGATATTGGTAATATATTACATCATAAAATATCTATGTTTTATATCATTTTTATTTAGAATAATATAATTATGTATGCGATTAAAATTGAATTTTTAATGATAAATTTTATTTATACTTTATTAGAAAATAGAGATTATAATATTTAATATTGTGTAATATTCTAATGTAATACAAAATATTTAATATAAATATTTATTATGTAAAATTCAAGTTAATTTTATTTGATTTTAAATATTTTAAAAAATAAATTCAATTTCAAAATTAAGAAATCTTCAAAAAAAGATTGAAAAGTATATCTAATTTATTTCCGTATTATAGAATTTTTCTTAGAAAAAATAGAAAATGATATTAAAAATGGAAAAAAAAGAACCTATAGACTACGTTTTATCTACTTTAAACCATAAAATATCTTATCTCTTTAATTTTATATTAATATAAAGTTATATAGTGATTAATAAAAATTGATGTATTATATTTTTAATTTAAAAATTTAAAATTAAATATAGGCAATTTAGGGAAAAAATTATAAAATTATTTTATTTCAAATTTGGCGCCTTTTTATGAAAATTTGAAATTTTGTGAAATTACATATCTTTATTATTTATTTCTGAGAAATTAAGCTAATTTTTAAATGATTATATAGTATTTGATTTAGTATATTATATAAGAGGATTTTGATTAAATAAAAAATTAAATAATTGAATCACTTTTTAAAAAATTGAAACCTTAAAAAATTAATATAATTTATTAATTATTAATATAAAACAGTTTGAAAATTATTTTGTTGAAATGACAGTATTTTTTTAAAATTTTTAATTTTAGATTTATTTTATAACTTGATTTTATTTAATCTAGTAGGATATAATTTTGTATAAGTACTTTTTCAAGTATATATTATTTATAACTATCCTACATATTTATATTATCTAATAAATTTAATTATTTAGATATTATATATAAATTTAATTTTTTGTATAAAATTTATTTATAATGTTATACTTTCTAAATACTACAATTATTTAGGGTGTATTATATTTTATTAATATTTAGATAATTTATAAATTAACAAGCTATTATTATATATTTATATGATATTATTTATTATTATATATTATTATTATTTATTAGTTTAAATTTTTTTTTAATTCTCCCAATCTATTTTAACTTTTAGATATATATACATATTAAAACTAATAAAAAATCAATGAAAAATAGTTGAATTAATGAATTTATAAATACTCATTAAATATATACATATATTATTCAGTATATTTTTAATGGAAATAATTCGACTTTGTTTTATTCTAATAAATTAATATTTTGTTGAAATTATAATCTATATGGAGTATATTAATTAAACTTTCATTTTTATAAGAGAGGTAAAATATTCTTTCTAATCCTTCAACATAAAGTTCAGTTTATAAATTTATAAAAATGATTAAATTAATAGTAAATATTCAAACTTTATAAGTTTTATTTTTGATTTCTGTCTGTATTATTATGTTTATTTAAATTTTTATTTATAAAAATGAAGTCTAAAATAGCAGCTACCATTCATTTTCTGTATTCTTAAAAAATAGTTAACATTTGTATTAGTTAGAGATATAGAATTTTGATATTGTAATACATTTTGTATTTAGTCTAGTAATTACCTTCTTTATATTCATTTTTTATTTATTATTTTTTTGTAGTTATTGTTAAAGTAAGTTTATATAGTTAGCCATTTATTTCGTAAATATTGTGAAACTGGTTGCTTATATTTCATAATAATAAAGAAAGGTTCCTTGAAATATTAATATGAATGAAATTTCCTTTATTTAAAATGCATATAGATTATTTTTAAATAAAAATAAATTATATTTTTTTACGATGTTATATATAAAGGTTAATATAATTTAAAAAAATTTCATTTCATTAATCATTAATTAATATAAATAAATAAAAAATAAAAGAAGAAAAAAAAAACAAACCAATAAATGAATAAAAATTGTTCTGTTATTTAAATATAAGTAGGGTAGATTCCTTTAATAAAAAAAGAATTTGAAAGTAATAATCAATATTTTTTATCTATAAATACAATTTTAGTTAAAATTTTATTTTTTAATTTTTATTTTTTAATCTTAGGGGAAAAATAAGAAAAAAGTACTAGTTTTAAAATATTACCAATAAGCAGCAGTATCTCTCCAAAATAACAATGGATTGCTTTTATAAGTTAAATGAAATACACCGAATCTATTTTGATGTGCAAAAGCAATCTATAAAATATATATATTGTTAATTCTCTAAATAACAAAAATTAGAATTCTACAGTTTAAAAAACTGAAATTGATTAAAAATAAAACCTAAAATAATTATCTACTTAGAAATAATAGGTTTCTTCACATACTTCTTGTCAGCCATCTTTATATAATAAAAATAATGAATTCTTTCATAAAATTTTAAGTGAACTGACTGAATAAAATTTTAAAAATTAAATATTGATAAAAAATAAATTAGTAATTTAGTAAGGATAGCAAATTTATGTAAAAATTCAGTAATTAAATCAAAATTTCAGCCAGAAAAAAAATATTATAAAAGTAAATTTAGTCATTCTCATTATAGGGCCCTTTTTTAAAAATAAACGAATAAAGTTATAAAGAACTTAAATCCTTTTATATTCATGATTTATACATTCACTCATATATGTATGGCATACAATTTTAAAATTAAACTGAATTTAATGAGGAAGAATGGTTGTAGGCAAATTTTATAAAAAAATGCTTTTATGATATATTTTAATCAATAGTTTAAGAAAACATTAAACTTTAGAACAAGTAATTAATTGACCCCTATTAATAGAGGGCATGTAAAGCAATCTAATAGTTGTCGAACGGGATTATTATTAAAAGATACTGAATAACTTTTGTTTCGAATAAAAAATAGTATAGAAGTGAGTATTATAACTAATATGTGATTTAATATTTATATTTCATCATAAAATTACATATTATCATTTAAATGAAAATATTAATTTATATTAATATATACATATCATAGATAAATTATTTATTTATTTGTTGTTTTATTAAAGATAAAAAATAATAATCTAGTAATAGACTTAACGCAAAATAATCAACAATATATATGAAATTACCATAATTAATAAAGGATTTTGAATTATGATAAATAAAAAAAATAATTTTAAAATTTAAAATATAATTTAAAAATGTATTAATTCATAATAATAATACAATATATAATATTAATAATTATTTGTAAATATATAACTATCACTTATCTGACTAGTATTTTACAAAACTAAAGTCATTAGACTTGTCTATTTAATTAGCACTCTAATAATTAGACTAATTGTTGTTTAATTATTCATTTTCTGTAAAAACCGTATCTTTCACAGTATCAATAATTTATTAATCATAAATAAAAGAAATGGGAGATGATCTATGAGTTTCTTATTGTTCTAATTCTTACAAATGACTATGAGGCATTCTAGAACTATTAAACTACATTCTAGAACTCAATAGATTTCTATGAGTCTCATCATCCTCTTCTTCTGGGACAATAAATTAATCAGTTTTCATCAAATCAGACATATTTAGTTGAGTTGCATTTGATGAGTTAATTTTCCTTGGGGCTCTGACAAATTAGGATTTATTAAGTTTGACTGTTAGTTCATAATCTTCTTCATATCCTTTTAATCTAGTGAAGTGTTTGTAATATTCCTTGCATTTATTTTTATTATCTTTCTCTGTTTTGATTATATGAAACTCTCTGCAGATGATCCCATTAGAATCCAAAATTCTTATCATCAAATTCGTGGTATTATGCTATAAATTGCTAACTTCTTAATCAATTTTTTGCTTACAGTCATACTTTGCGAAGCTTTTAATGTTTTTACATTTTCTTCGCAATGTCCAAAAATTTCTATCACATTGTTTTCGCACTTATAATCAATCCAGGGAGGAAGGGGCGTATTTTAAGCCATTGGAATTTCTACATATTCCATATTTAACAATTTATAAATGGGCCAAAAGAAGGTTTTTCTTTTCACAAGAGCCTGATATATATTAAAAATTTATTAATTATTTTTTATTAGTTTTTTATTTACTTTAGCTGTAGTAATGTCGGACATCTTTTTGTTAATGCACTGTCCTTGTGTGTACTGAAGGAAAGAAAATGGCAAAAATCCGTAAGCATGAGACTTAATCATTTCTAGAACTAAAAATAAATCTATGTTGGGAATTTTATTCTAAATCTCAATAACCCAGGTTCTGAATTGCAAGTCTTCGAGCTCAATGCAATCGTATTGGTTAGAAATGCTAACCAACTTTTGGCTTACACTCTGGGTTTAAGATTCTTACATCTTGATAGAAGGGAGTAGCTCTAATAAACTTTAGTATAAAATTTATTGTTTGAAAAATATTCGCGGCGCCTTATATGAATCATCAGTAATTTCTTATGATTTTATTTCAACATAGAATTCATACCATCTGTTGTGATTTAACTGGGGTTATTAACTAAGTGCATATTTTTGTAGTTTTTAAATAAATTTTTTGCTGGGTTTTTGACTTTTAATCATGTCATAATATAGAGCACTTCTTAGCATGGCAAATTATATGCAATTTTAATCCGCAAATTTTACAGAATCAAACCCCTCAGATTCAATACTTAATTCTTTTTACAGCAACTTTTTTATTTTATTAAAATCAAAATTTCTAGCCTCTCTGGCTTGGGTTTTTGAAGGAGTGTTGTAAAAATACGAAATGTTGAGGCCCTACTTTTTTAGCGATTTATAAAGACAGTTCTTATAGGCATTGATCAAAATATTGTCTGATTTTGACAGAAGAATCTAAATTAAAAAGGACTCTCCTTAGTTTATATAAATGTTTCCAATGCTGTAACGTCGTTTACATAAAACTTAAAATATTTTGCCCCTGTATTTTATGATTCCAAATATTGATATAATGGCACTTCCTATCCAAAACAAATAAAAGCCAACGATAATAAAGGGAATTCTATTGGCAATGATTTCAAGATTTTGAGATTATTTTGAGTATCCATCAGTTGCCTATCAAATAGAGAAAATAAATAAAAAAAAGTAGAAAAATAAATGTAAATAAAATAAATTTATCTTACTTCTATTTTAATTTTAATTTTATTCATATACATACTTCTTAAGGCAATACCCTTAATCAGTCTTTCATTGGGTAAAAAATTTATGGAAAATTTTTAAAAGGTTTCATATTAATTGATTTGCACATATTTTTTTCTTTCAGGAACAAAAGCCAGCAGTTTATACTGTAGCAAATCGTCATCAGTAAAGCTATTCAAGGCAAAGGTAAACTGAAACTCTTCTTCCAACCAAACAGAAGATTTATCATATACATTATCAAACTATTTTTAGATGTTCTATCCAATTTATACTGCTTAGTTAATTTTTAAGAATTTTATCTCTTCAAGCTTGAGTGTCTTTTGTAGCCTATCATTTAAGCCGTCATCGATTATGATTTAAATGTCTAAATCATTTGCATTCTATTTATCATAAATCTCCAGTTTTATTTTACTAATAAAAAGAAATTTCGTTAAATTAACTTTTGTAATTTTTATCATTTTACTGTATGATGTTATTTAAGCTCGTTTTTTTCCCCTAGAGAAGAATTTCGCTGTAGTCTTGGGAATAGGAACTAAGAACACCTTAAAAATTTTGTTTAAAAAATTCAGCTTTTTGTATATCGACATACATACTAAACTCAATTTGATCAGAATAGCTTTCAATAATTAGCATTTTATCCGAATTTTCTAAGTTCTAGTTAAAAAACAGACTGTTCTTTATAATGAAAGAAAAAGGAATAAATTGAATCTTGTTTTTTAGCACCGCTTACAAATCTTTGGCATATGTTTAAAGACCCTCATCATTGAGTAATATAATAGTTTCATCAATGTTAAAGTTATCTGTTGGATATCCCTCGACTGTAATGTAATTGCTTACAAAATAAAAATTAAATAATAATTTAAGAAATATTGAAATGTTTTTGATTTTTTACAAGTCCTGGGCTCTCTTATATATTTTAAGGGCTAGAGTTTCATCAATTTTTCCTGTTATTATCAATTCATTGGGGAAAATTTTCAAAAAGACTTTCGTCACAACCGTATTGAAGCCAACATTTTCTTTCTTGGCTTTAAATCTAATTTCCTTTAAAGTAGTGTCAAAAATAATAAAATCCGACAAATCCTATAAGACTTCAGGCTGATTTATATTATAGTAATAAAATTAATCTATTTATTTTTCCAAAGGATCCTCTAATACTTAAAATTCTACTTTCCCTTAATCTCCCACAAAGTAAGTAGAGTAAATTGAATCATCCTTGGCTTCTAGTTTTTAATATTTTAATTTTGTTTTTTCAAATTTAAAAACTTCTGCATTTAATCTAACATCAGCTTCCATTGGAATAGCTCTTATCCCGTGGTTGGTATTTATTATGATAAATTCCTTTTTTCCTGGTTACTCATATATGGTAACTCGGAAAGAGTACTCAGACGGAACTTAAAATATATTAATCAGTTGTGGGTTTTTCAGGTCATGAATGTCAACCACCATTAATTCGTTTCTTTGAGTAGCAGCTATCAAGAAAAAAATTTACATAAATATAAAAAAATTAAAGAAATAAAAATAATGCAAAAAGAAAAATTACTTAGAAATAGTGAATTCTCATCTTTAGGATACTTTACATCCCAAATAAATCCATTCAATTGAAGCTCTGATATCATTTTCGGTACCTCTTAAGATATATCATATATTCTCAAACCAGCTAAATTACTTATTGCATACATTATATTCGGTTTTCTTTTGGATAGGATGCTCATATAGGCAAGTAAAAAGGGATGAGAATCGATGAGTTCAATTTACTTTAGGTCAGGGCTTAATTTCATTGTCACTTAAACTCCAACTTTATTGTCTCCCAAATAAACGTATTTTTCATCAGGAGATATAGCTGATTCTCTTATTTCAGCAAGTTTTAAATTAGGAAAGTCAGATTTTGACCATACAAAAGGTTTTGTTATGTCACTAATATCGATTACATTTATTTCCTTTCTAGTGTTGAGAAGTATTTTATCATTACTTTTAGGAAAAACAGTAATACTAAATCCTATTCTGCCCCCATCAAAATCTAAATAGCTCAGAATCTGTGGCTTGTATATATCTTCTACTTTTAAAATATACAAAGCCCTTGACTGCCAGGAATTTACAAATAGAATGTCATCATTGAGATTATGTTTACTTACAGCAACCGGACTCTATAAATTAATAAATAAATAAATAAATAAATATGAACATTAAATAATAAATATGAAAAACACTAAATAATAAATAATTTAAACAAACATTATTTTACAGCAAATCCTGGCAAACTAACTTTTGTTAATGTAGTTAAGAGTGTTATTTAAGGTAATTTGCTTACATCAAAGCATCTCAATCCATCTTCAACAATTGCCATCCACATACGAGTTTTATCATGAGTTAGAACAGTAGTCCAAGGCCATGGGTCTTTCGTTTAGCCATCCCATATTTCACTCTGATAAAGCGTGAATAAATTTTTTTATTTGTATATAGGGATGGTTTTCTAGAATACTAATAATCCGTTAATATTGGTTAAGTAGATAAATTCCCTGGAACTTTTCAAAACTCCCATATTTTCGAGCATAGCTTTTTTATATTTATAATTATTGATAAAACTAACCAAAATAGTATATTTTACTTGTTTATTTTAAAACTTGGAAGATTACTGGGTTGGATTAGTCTCTTACGTCGACACTAATTATTCCCAGACTATTGCAGACGAAGAATAATTAATTTCCGTCGTGAGAAATTTGGATATCTTTTTTTTCGGAAGCTGTTGGGTCTTACAGTACTTGATCAACCACTAACTTGGCTGGGTGAGGTAAATTATAATATTTTTCATAGTCTATTATATATATGTCCAGCCACTTAGTTTCTAAATAAACAATTTTTTTTATAGGGTGGATTGTTAATTTTATAATTCCATAGCTTGATTAAAAAGGGTCGCCTGATACTAATTCTGATTATTTTTGAAGATCACGTACTATTTAATAAAAAACAAAATAAATAAAAATAAATCCTATTAAACTATAAAATATGGTATATTTTATCACTGAAGAATCCTTCTGCGTCTTATGCTAAGAATATAAATCTGAGATCTGGAGAAACAGCTATGTTTTTAGAAAAACCCAGACCCTCTTTCGAATAAAGCAAATTGGGATTTTCAGGATTACTTATATCATATTATTGGAAACCATCATTTGTTGCACTGAATAACATTTTATTATTTTTTTCTACAAACAAATGAGAACTTGGCATTGTAGACTTGAAGTTAATTATTGAAAATCCATCGATTTTAGAGAGTTTTAATATTTTCAAGCCCTCTGAAACACAACTCAGATAAAGATATTAACCATCGAAGGAAAGTTCCATGTATATCATCTCTTGGCAAACCCTATTTTATTTTTTTATGATTTTTTATATATTTTCTTATTCTATGATTGTAATGTCTCCCCGATAAGACCCTATTATTATTATTTTTAACTCTTCAGAAACAGAAACGAAGGCGGATTCAATATCTAATGTGAAATTATTTGTAAAAAACATTAAAGATAAAAATACTATATTGGGGTTTTAAAATTCTACACTCTATTATTATTTGGAATTACCTAACTTTACTTCTTGCACCGGATTAATAGAATAAATTATATTTTATTCCTATGAGAAACACGGATGGAAATATATGATACTAAGAATCATAAGTGAAAGAATTTAAAATTTCATTTTCATTTAATATTTATTAGGTTGTCTATAATTTTTTTTTATTTTTATTTTTTTTTTTTTATTTGTATTTGTATTATATTTGAGGATTATATTAGTTATTTTTCTTATGGTAATTTTTCTCTCAACAATAATAATAATTATATAGTTAAATATTATTTTTTATAGAAAATTTTCCAATTATGATTAGAATGAGCAAGTAAAATCATTTTTCATTATTTTTGTTCGATTTGCTTATTTCTCATAGTTATATTAATTTAAATCGTAATTTATATTAGTTTTATATTATTTACTCTTTTTAATAATTCTTATATATTTTGTTATCCTTCAAATTTTACTTTTACTTTTACTAATGCTTGTATAAATAAACTTTAAAATACTAATCTTTCATTATTAGTATTATCATTTAATATATGATAATATTTATTAAATCTCAATTTTATTAGGTCGTATTTATTTTTTAATATATTTCTTTTTTTTAGTTTAATAATATAAATATAATAAAATTACATTAAAATATCATATAAATATCAAATTGTAAAGCTCAGCAAGTAATTAGTTGATCAAAAATAATGAAAAAAATAAAACTAAAATATTAATATTTTATAAAAATAACATAAAATAATAAACAAAAAATATTATAAAAATGATAAATTTGAATAGGTGTTAAAATATTGATAAAAAATCATGTATTTTGGATAAAATAAATAATAGTCATTTTATATTTTGAAAAAATAATTTTATAAATTTACTTTTTATTCTTTATATCACTATTTTTTTTCTAAAATCATAAGTAATAATATTAATTAAAATATTTATTCAATATGAGATTATAAAGAAAATACTTAATGATAACAGATTCCAAAATAAATATATATAAAAGCATAATCTTTAAAAGGTATATATTTATATTGCACTAAACAAAAAAATCAAAATATATTATAAAACATTTTATTTAATCAATTAATTATAATATCATTATCTTATTTATTTTCATATTCATTATTTTAAGATGAAAAAGAAAAATTTTGTTATTAATTTTATTCATTATAATTGCTTTAACTAATTGTATTACTTTTATTTATCATATTTTTATTTTCTTCTAAATTTATCGTATTCAATTAGAAATTAGAAATTTCATTTACATCATCATTATATGAAAACATAGTAGCAGGTGATTTCATAAATATGTTTGGTGAATCCTATTAATCTTCAAACATTTTAATCCTAGTTTTATTTGGAGAAGTTAAGTGATGTCTTTAGCTGGCGAGACCTCGATCAGTGTCAAAATATTAGTTGTCTTCTTCATCATTAATTATATATTAATCTGAAGGCACATTGTTAATATAGTCCATATTAGGAGTTTTTATTGTATTATTTATAAATAAGCTATCAGGAGAATATTTTTCTTTTTTAAACTGCCTTACGTACATGGACTTATTAAGTTTAACATCTATTTTTTGTTCCTCGTCGTATTATTTCAATCTTAATGCTTTGGTTTGCACTTCGTCCGGATGTCGTTTGATTATGTGGAATTCTCTGCAGATTACTGAGTTAGAATCAAGTATTCTTATCATTATATTATTCGTATTATGTTATAAATTAATAACTTCAGTGCTTGAGAAAATTTTTTTTTTTATGAAATGCTTTGTGTTAACATTTCGTTTTACTCATCACATTTTCCGAATATTTCAATAACGTTGTTTTCACAACGGTAATCCATCCACGGAGGCAGGGGCATATTTTAAGACAAAGGAATTTCCACATATTCCATATTTAACAATTTATAAATTGGCCAAAGATAGCTTTATCTTTTAACTAGCGCCTAGTTTAATTTAATTAATTTATTAATTTAATAAATTCCAATTAATCGAAAATATTTGTTTACCTTAGCTATAGTAATATCAGACATTTTTTTTTAAATGGATTATCCAACAGAATACTAAAAATAAGGCAAAGGAACAAAACCTAACGCATGGATTTTGATCATTTCAAGAGTCAAAAATAAGTTAATTTATGGGACACATTTTTGCATAAGATTTAGGCAATTTCTAAATTATTCGTCTTCTAACTATATTGCATCATAGTCTTTTAAAATTAAATCTAAGCTATCTTACAACTTAGATTTTATAACTTCTTTAGACCTTTTCTATAAGAGATTTTACAAGCATTCAAAGATAACAGACTGTTTGAAGAATATTTTTGGGGCCTCATATTTATGTTCTCCAATTTCCTATCCTTTGATATCGACATAAAATTCATACCATTTATGAGGATTTAAATTATTCAATTTATTAAGAGCAAACTTTTTCAATTGAGAGAATAAATCCTTAGAATTTACATTATCTTCAAACAATTATCTGTATAAAAATCCCTAAAGCATTACATATTGAATAGAATGTTCATTTGCAAATTTTATTTTATCAAGTCCTTCAGAGGATTCGTCTTATAAAAGACATTTTTTTATTTTTTTAAAATCAAAAATCTATTTTTCGGCTTCGACCTGGGATAAGCCTTTCCATTCTCCAACAAAAAAGTGAGAAAGATCCTTTTTCTCTTGCTTAAGTGTTTTTTTCAGGAATTTTACATATCCATTCACAATTATGGTGTCAGATTTAGACAAAATTATTTGGGTAATAAACGTTTCCCCTTTATTAATATAGATATCTCCTACTCTGTACTTTCTCTTGCACAACACTTAATGAATTTTACCTCTATATTTAATTAGTCCAAAAATGGAAAAAATGGCACTTCCCAGCCAAAACAAATAGAATCCTATAATAATGAAAGGAATTTTGGCCGGATTCATTATTATTTTTTAGTATTAAGACGAATACCCATCAGTTGCCTATAAAATATTTATTTTTCATTTTATTTAAAAATAAATGGAAACTTATTACTTCTATTTTTAATTTGATTTGTTTCATATACAAAGATCGAAGTGCAACTCCCTTTATTAATCTCTCATTTTATAAGAAATTAATTGAAAATTATTAGAAAGTTTCATACTGAGTAACTAAAACATATTTCTTTCTTTCTGGAACAAAAGCCCAAAGCTTATAAAGTAGATCATCGTCATCAATGAAGCTATTTTTAGAAAAAGTAAATTAAAACTCTTCTTCTAACCAAACCTTGGAGTCCTCATAGATCTACTCGAACTACTTTTAAATATTTCGACCAATTTAAACTTTTTCATTAACTTTTATAAATTTCACTTCGCCCACTTTTTTTTCATTTAAATTCTATCGTTAAGTCCGTCATCGATTAAGATGTTGATAAATAAATCTTCCATTTAAGATTTATCATAAATTTCAATTTTAACTTTGCTAAAGGTTTATTTTAAAAATAAATTTATTAATCGAAAATTTATAAATTAAATAATTAATAATTACTTAATAATGTTGTTTAAACTTATTTTTTTTCCCTATAGTAATATTTCACTATAATCCTAAGAATAAGAATTAAGAACTCCTTAAAAATTTTATTTGAAAAATTCAGCTTGCGTAATATTTAAAGATAAGGTTAATTCAATTTAGTCTGAATATGTTTCAATTATTAGGCCCTTGTCTTGAGCATTTTCATATTAATAATTAAAGAAAAGACTTTTTTCAATTAAAAAAGAAAATGGTATAAACTAAATTTTCTATTTTAGTACTGCTTTAAGATCATCCGAATAGGTTTACAAATTTCCATCATTTAATAAAATAATAGTTTCGTCTATATTGAAATTATCAGTGGGGTATCCTTAAATTGTGATGTAATTGCTTGAAGGAAGAAATAAAACATTTATATAACAATTACATATATTCTTATAAAAATAATTTAAATTACAATTTTTGAGCTCTTTCGTATATTTGTTAAGCCAAAACTTTGTCTATTTTTCCTTAAATTATAAGTTCTTCAGGTAAAATCTTCATAAAAACCTTCGTTACAATAGTGTTGAATCCTATATTATTTTTGTTGGCTTTGAATTTTATTTCTTTAATCGTTGTGTCGAAATTAATAAAATCAACGAATTCTTATAGAATTTCGGGTTAATTTATATTATAATAATAAAATTGATCTATTTGTTTTCCATAAGGGTTATCCAATATTTAAAATTAAACTCTGCCTTAATCTCCTACGTAATAAATAGGATAAATGGCATTTTCTTCAAGTTTCATTTTTTAGTAGTTCTGAGTATCAATGTCGAATTTAAAAACTTCACTGTTTAAATACACATCAGCTTCAATGGGTATAGCTCTATATCCTTGCTTGGTATTGATGATTACATGTTGCTTTTTTCCTGGTTTTTCAAAAATTACTATTCTGAAAGCCTCTTCTAAAGGAACTTAGAATATATTTATGAGTTTTGGTTTATTTAGATTATGAATATCTATAACAATTAGCTCATTCCTTTATGTAGCAGCTATTTAAATATTTATTTAATATAAATGAATTATAATAATAGCTTAATCATAAATTACCGCAAATAAGAGTGTACTCATCTTGGGGGTATTTGCAATCCCATATGAAGCCATTTAACTTGATTTCGGAGATTTTTTAGGGCTTTTCTTGTTCAGTAACATCATATATTCGGATACCAGCGAGATTACTTATTACATAAATTATATTGGGGTGTTTGGTAGATATCAAGATTTTATATGGTAATAAAAAAGAATCAGAGTCAACCAAAGTCATTTCCTTGAAATCAGGACTCACTTTTAAAGTCAATAAATAACCAGATTTGTTGCTTCCCGCGTATATGTACTTTTCATCAAATGAAATTCCGGGCTCACGAATTTCTTAGTATTCTACGAAGTCCATTTTAGACAATAGTTGAGGATTTTTCGCATCACTTATATCAAATATTCGGAGAGTTGATCTAGCGTTATGTAAAACTAAATTTGGACTTTTAGGGAAAAATTGCACTCCTATTCCTACTTAACCTTCATAGCACTCATAATAGCTGAGAACTGAGATATTTTGTAAATCTTTCACATCTAAAATATACATACATCTTTTTACCACGTAGAAGCAATCAATATTTCTTTATTTTTATGATGATTTGCCACAAAAAATGGGTACTATAAAAATGTATATAAAATGTAAAGTAACAAATAAATTAAAATTTATTAAATTTAACTATATTATTTTTACTCCAAACCCTTATCCAGGCAAGGTTTATTGATTTAAATCGAACAAGAATTCCATTTTTGGAATATTTGTTATATCATAGCATCTAAGTCCATCCAACATACTGGCTACCCATAATTTTGTTGCATCATGAGTAAAAACAGCTTCCCATGGCCAATCCTCCTTACTTGGTCCGTCCCAAAGCTCACTCTAATATAGAGTAAAAAGATTTTTCTATTGATATAGAGGGATGGTTTTCTCATATTGCAATAAGGAATTCATATTTGTTATATAAATGAAATCTTTAGATTTTGGAGTAAAAGTCATTGATTCTAGCATAGCTTTTTTTAATGAAAATCATTAAATAATACACCAAATTATTTTAATTTAATGAAAGTAATTTACTAGATTATTTCATTATTTAAAATAGGATTGGATTTTTTAAATCTTAGATATCATAATTCAATATCCCCATACCGTTGCATACAAGATATAGAAATTTTCCATCCTATGAAATTTGCGAATCTTTTTTTTCTAATGACTTTTCATCTTTAACTGTGCTGTATATTTCTAAAGTGGCTGGGTAGGCTTTATTATAGTACTATTCATAGTCAACAGTATATGTATCAGCCCAAGCAGATGTAAATATTACTATTTTTTATTTGGATGCATTAATACTTTAATGATGCCATAACTATTGGGGAACACATCACTCGCCACTAAAATAGCTGTATTAGGTTTTGAAATATCTCTTACTAAAAATTATTAATGATATACATTTCATTTTTGAAGTTTAAAATAATTAACCACTTAATTACATATTATAAGTATTTGTAATAAAATAAAAAATTAAATAGATAATATAATTTAATAAAATAATAAAAACAAAATCTAAATTGTAATTTTTTTTTACTCCAAAAGCCTTGGTTATCTCTGGCCTAAAATAAGAATTTTAGATCTGGTGATACAGCTATTTATTTAGAATCTCCGATTCCTACAACTTTTTAAATAATTTTTGGGTAATCAGGATTTGAAATATCGTATTATTCAAAACCATCAGCAATCACATTGTATAGCATTTTATTCTCTTTTTCAATAAAGGTGTGGAAACTAGTGCTCACTTAATTTTAATTTATAATTTAAAATCCAGTTTCCGTAGAAAGATTAAGTATCTTAATTCCTTCTTCCAGACAGCTCAAATATATGTGCTTTTCATCCAGTGAAATATTCATGAATATAAGCTTCTTGCAAACTTTTTCTACCTTTTTTAGAGTGATTTTCAGGTTCTTTTCATCTAAAACTAAAACTTCTCCCTTATAAGATCCCACAAGTACAAGGCCCAGTTCACTAGAAACCTTAACAAAGGCTGACTCAATATCTTTTGTTAATTAACAAAATATTTAAGAAAAAAGTAACAAAATGTATGTAAAGTCTTATTGATTTACCAAGATCTATTTCATAGATAGGATTGATAGAATAAACTATTGTTTCTTTTTCGTAAGCATTTTAGCAAAGGCAAGATTAACAGAGTAATATAAGGCCAATTGATGTAAAGAAAAAAGGGAAATTTATTTTGTCTATCATTTATTTTTTATATGATAATATAGTTTTTTGTATATACTATTATTTTTTTTTATTTTTTTTTCTTTAATTATTTTACTATATAGTTATATTAATCATAATAACTATATTTCTTTATTATGATATATATATTTATTTATCAATTGCATTTTAGTTTGTTAGACATTTTACTACTTAAACATATTTATCATTTTCTTCTTTATAATGTAAACATTATTTATTTTCGCATGGATGACTAATAAATAGCAAGTAATTATAAAAATGGGACATTTAAATTTATATAGACTTCATAATAATATTAGATTGATTTTTCTAAAATTAATAATGATATTGGTAATAATATTTAATTTATATAAAGATTATATAACATATAAACTATATTTTATTATCAATCTATTTTTTTTGATGAATTGATATTCAAATTTCATTTACAAAAAATGACTAATAAATTCAAGAAAATTAAACCATATAGTATATTTACAAAAATAATTCTTAAAATACCTAGCATAACATAATTTTTTAATCATTTATTATTGAAGAAAGTAATAATAAAATAGATTAAATTTTTAATCCCTTATAATTAAATACATTATATATTTTTATAGTTTATCATATTTTAAATTTAAATATTAATCTATGTATCAAAAAAAGAAAGTTACTAAAATATATTATAAAGAATATAAATTAATGTGGTAAACAAGAATGCATAAAATTCTGCCACATTTCCCTTACCAATACATTTTCCAATCCATGGACAGTGATGATCATATCCTGCGACACATACCTAGCATTCCTATTCATTATAAATATTAGTTTTATAATATTTTTTTAAAGGAAACAAAAACTATTTACATTGCAATGATAAATCCTTTTTTCTCTAATTATTTGACATTTATTACAATATCTAAAATTTTTAATTTATTATTTTTAATTATTATATTTTAAATTACCTTTTATTTTATGAAACTAGTTTAAGATATTTAAAAGGAATAGCTGATGATACTATTCCTGGATTTTTAATAGCTACTAATGCATACATAAATAATTCAGATAAACAGATTATCCAAGTCAAAATTATATCAAATATTTATTTATTTTTTCTTGTATGAATATCATATATTCCACTAACACTAATTCCAAAAAGAATGCAATAAGAAATTAAAAACATATACCCTTAGTTAATATTATAAATTTAATAGTTGGAAAAAAAATATAAACCATCAATATATTTATTGATTTATATTAAATATTAATTAATAAAAGTCAATAACAAAAAAGATTAGAATAAAAAAAATAATCGTTACAATGAGGACCTATTGTTATCAATGGCTCTTTCTAATAATTTATGAAAACCCAATTATTCCCAAAGTTTCTTTAATATAGACTATCTTCATAATTTCGTTCATAATTAATTTCTTAATTACTTGTATTTGGGAGTTATTCGACATTTTGTGATATCTATTCGTTAGAAGGCATTTCAACTATTTAAATATTATTTTATTAACATATTTATTCTTCTTCTTTTATATCATATTCACCAGAAAGCGATTAATAATTTTAATATTTATTATTAACTATTTCGATATGATTGTTTTATTTATTTGCAATTTCTATTTCGCTCATTTTAATGAAATATATTTTAATAATTATTTTTGCAATTTATTTAGTATTAAAAAATTAAATTTTGTATTATTAAATAATGAATTAAAATAAATTTCTAATTATTATAGTTAAATGAACAATTATAATGTTTAAATTTTAATAAATATATATAAAAATCCATTAAAAAAAAAATAATATTCATTTTATTGTCTTTACATACTATATAACTAATTAAATAAGAAAGATAATGATATAATAATTAAATAGGAGGGAGTATATCAGTTTAATAAAAACTGAGTTTAGAAAAAAAAAAAAAATTATTCTTGTCAAAAAAGAAGGCATATTTTTGTTCTAAACTATTCAGTTTTAGTTTTTAAAAACTCAAAACAATTATTTTGCCAAATTGTGTTCATGCTCATTTTAAATTGTTAATAATAGCGTTGGTGTAATCAGTACATCCGTATTTTCCTCCTAAATCTCCAGTTACATATTTATTTTCTTTAAGAACAAATTTAACAGAATTTTCGATATTGTTAGCTTATTCTCTAAGTCCCATAGCTTTCAACATCATAACAGAACTTAATAATAAGGCGGTAGGGTTAGCCAAATCTTTTCCAGCGATATCAGGGGCGGTTCCGTGAACAGCTTCATATAATTGACAGTCAGCTCCAATGTTTCCGGAAGCAGTAAGTCCTTGTTATATTAATAAATATATAATAAATATGATTTTAACTTCTATAATATAGAAATAATTTACCTAATCCTCCAATTAATCCGGAACATAAATCGGAAATAATATCTCCATACAAGTTGGGCATGACCATAACGTCTAATTGAGTAGGGTCTTGAGCCAATTTGAAGCAAACTATTAATAATTAATTGCTTATTAATTTTTTCAATTTTATAAATTCAATACAATAGTTTAATTTTTTATTATGTTATTACCAGTTTCAACGTTTAAGACTTCAGTTTAAATTTCGGGGTATTTTTCAGCTACTTTAAGAGCTTCCTTCATGAATAAACCATCTCCCATTTTCATGACTCCGGCTTTCAAACAAATACTAACCTTTTTTAAATAACATTTTGTTTATTATAAATAGTAAGCTTTTAATATATTTGATATATATCATTTTTACTTTCTTTCTTCCGTTCTTTTAAGCATAATCATATCCGTATTCAGAAATGAGTCTACTAGCATTGGCGGAAATAATTTTAATGTTTTCAACCTTAAATAAAAGGGGTGAGAATTTAACAAATTAGTATAATAAATCATTAAAAACAGATTTTAGAAAAGGAATTAATATAATTTATGCTAATTAAATAATTCGCTTTTTTTATAAGAAAAAGTATTTTATCTTTTATTAATTTCTTGAATTTATTAATTTTATTTTATTTATATTATTTTTACAACTCCAGGAACAACTCTGTGTTCAATTCCAGAGTATTCTCCTTCGGTATTTTCTCTCATGGTAACGACGTCAACATTGTCGTAGTGAGTTTTAACTCCTTCGAATGACATGCAAGGTCTGACGTTGGCGTATAATTTGAGTCTTTTTCTCAAAGTAACATTCAAACTTCTATATCCTGATCCGATGGGGGTCATAAGAGGTCCTTTTAAGGCAAATTTGTATTTTTAAATTTATGCTAAAGTGTGGGCATCGATCAAATCTCCTGATTCATCTTTGGGTTTGTCTAAAGTTTGGTGTTCTTCCCATTCAACGGGGATTTTAAGAACATTGAATATTTTTTTGACAGATTCACTGATTTCAGGTCCGATTCCGTGACCAGGTAACAAAACAACTTTTCTCATTTCAGAGAAGTTGGAAGCGCTTTGATCGAAGAGAGATTTAGATTTCAAACAGGTTTTAACGAATTTTTACATTGTATTTTGTTTATCAAAATAATGATTTTCTACTTTTCTTTTTGTATATTATTTATAATTTTCGGTTTGAATAGGAAAATAATTATATTATATTTTGCTTGCTTGCTTTTTTTTTTTTATTTATTATTATTAGTGTAATTTTTATGATTAATTATAAAAAAATAAATTTATCTAATTCATATTAAAATAAATCAATAAAGTTTTATGCATGCATCTTTTTTCGTATAAAAAATAGATAGATATATAATTTATATTTTTTATTACATAATAAAGTGAGTATATTTCACTATTTCACTTAATTTGTATTATTATATGGTAGATAAGCACATTTATTCCTTTATAAAAAAAAACCATTAAAATATAAATTATTATTTATATTATTCATATTCTATCATATTCTAATTAAACCATAGATATCTATAATATATATATTTTATTTTTATAAATAGTCTAAACTTAAATAAATTTTGAATTAAACAAACTATTGTTCCTTCCCTTGTTTCTTTCAGTTCTTCTTCATTATTATTTTTAATCTAATACTTAGACGATGTATTGTTCCTTTTCTGATGGATAATAAGTTTTTTCCTCACAGAATACTTTGGAATATAATAAAATATAACAAAAATCAATTAAATATTTTATTATAAATGATAAACTAAAATTATATATTTTATACATTTATCTATCTCCTAATTAATTGGATTAACAATAGAATTAGTAACTTAATTTTTGAAAAATGTGTATTTGAATCTTGATAAATCATAACATCCAGGCTCTGTAAATTAAACTGTCAAATCCAGTTCCTTTTCTTCTTAAAATTTGAGATCTGTGACAGTTTCTGAGATTTATCCACACCAATGGAAGGCAGGATAGCAAATATCTGATGGGATTCTTAAATGATTTAAATAGTTTAATAACTACTTTTTTTCATATTTAAATAAACAATTAACATTTTTACTATAAAATTTAATCTCCATCCACAACTTAAAATTTAAAGGATACTTACTCAGCGGAACTGATATTGGTAAATTTAATTTTCAAAGATTAGATGCAGACTCTAAAAAAAAAAATATTATTAAATAATTATTAAAAAAGAAAGATAAATAATATTTATTCATACGAATCGTATGTAAAATCGTGCAAAATCACTTTTGAAATGTTGAAATTTATTTTTAAAGGGAAATTCTCTAAAGCGCTCAACTTATATCTTAGAGATGTAAACAGTGGTAAATTCATCGTTTTTTTTACCATATCATAAATTCCGTATATCTTTTCTTGTCCTTTAAAATATGAAATAAATTAAATATATTGCAAATGGCTAATATAGGTATTACCTGGCAATTGCAAAGAATACACAATTACGAAAGAACACAGTTAAGGATGACTGTACTAAATATCTTCGGACCATTTCAAGTCATAAAATAATTTGTGGTCTAAATTGGTGAATTTAGCGATTAGTTCTGCAGTGAGAAACCCTTTCTAAAATTCTGCAGCCGGTTTTTAAAGCTGCTAATTCTATTACTAAATCTATTCAAACGACAAGGTTTCCATTTATTCATTGTGCAAAAGAGAAGCAATATCATCGCTCTTTTTGTGAGGAATTTAAAAGCATAATTATGATTGGTTGCAGCTACTCATAAGGTCAATAACTTTGAAATCTTAGTAGTTTTATGCCACATAGCCGTTATCATTTTCAACTAAATCCTGCTTAGATCTAATATAGCTTTCCGATCCTGAAACCTATTGTTATGAAGTAGTTGGCTTCAGCTAGTTTTGCTCCTGCTGTTCATCAATTGTTTCATCATTTTTCATCAAATCAATTAAATTTCCAGTTGGAATTCGATTGCTACCGATTTCAGAAAATTGAGCAGTGAAGGGAATACTTTCAAATTCATCTTTCCTTTTCTCTGCCTGATTGTTTAATAGGATTGAAATATATACTTTCTAGTCTAACTCTTGCTTGGAATTAAGAGGCAAATCTTAGACTTCCCAATTTTTATCAAGTATAAATATATTTTCAATTGCAAATTGGTTCATTTTATTAGTTTCTTATTCAGATTTCTAAGCTTTCAGACCCAAATTGTCCTCTAATAGCGATACTTCTTTAGAACGCACTTGACTATCAGAGTTTTCTCTTATGATATCCATATCTAGCAAATTATCCCCGTTATCTTAACTTTGAGTTTACTAAAGGTTTGGCTGGTCATTAAAATTGTTTAAATCTTCATCATTTTCAGTTAATTTTTAAACTTCTTCTATATCTTCTTATTTTATTTGAGCTAAATCAATCTAATAAATTAAAATTAAATTATAAAAATCAAATTAATTAAATTTTATGTGTGATTTTATTTACAGTTAAATGCATCGCTGTGTTTTCGAACATTTTAATAATATTATATTTCACATTAATGGAGGGTTTAACTTTGACTGGTATGATAAATCTTGTAAATCTCGTTATATTATCGTTTTTATATTTAATTAATATCTTGGCCTAATAGTCGAGAGGTTCCGAAGCCCGGATAAATAATTTCACAGTTTCAGTGTTGTCTTTAGATATATCAATATCATTCAGGACCAGATTACTTTATCCAAAATAAATAGGCTCTATGAAGCTCATTTCTACTTTTTTAATGCTACCTTCTCCTTTATTCTTTAGTACTATTTCTATCGGCCTTACTTGGCAATAGAATAGTGACAAAAATTGTTAACTCGGATCCATATCTTTAATTTTAACATCAAGTCTAGTAATTAAAATATACAAATTTAATATCATCTATAGTATATATGATTATTTACTAAATATCATTAGACAGAACTTTAAATTTATTGATATAGTGTTTTTCCAAATCAAATATTTTTTAATTGGGGATACCCATAAAAGTCCATTACAAACCCTTGATAACTATATGACCTTATCTTAAGGGATATAGTTTTAGAGCCAATTGTTTTATTTCTGAGGGTTGGAACAAAATATTTTGACTTGAGACTTGGACTGGTGGTTCTTTGAGTACATTTTCAATTTCCCAAGTAGCCATGTTGGACGAATTTGCATTCTGAACATTACTACTATTAGGCATATCATCCATATTTAATAAATCAACTTCTTGACTTTCTTATTAATTGAGTCTAAGTTGGCTCTTTTTATTCAAATTTATTTTGGCTTTTTTTCGCTTTAATTCGTTAATGTAATTGTTAGAATATAAAATTTATTCTCTTCATCATAATATTCATAAATAATGGAAAGAGAGTTCAACTCAAAAGGCTATTTTAATATGTTGTCTACTTAAAATTTCGTATTTATTACTTCTCCCTAATAAGTAAATCGGTAGTGCTTCAAATTGAGGGGCTAATCTAAATGTTAGTTTTTGTAAATTCTTTATTTTTGTTCTACACATAGAGCACCCATACTTTAAAATAATTTTTTGTCTCTTAATACATCTAACATTGATTTATTTTCTGTTTTTAAAAGCAATTCCCCTTTCTCCAACCAGATGTTCTTGGAATTATTCGTCGAAGATTAGCTCTGAGATCCACTGATTGGCTTTAAATTTACATGTTTCGACTGGTTATTCGAATGAACCAATTCATCAAAAACTCTAATATCTACAGTGAAAGGTGCTATTTTAGGCAGATCTATCATTTAACCTTCTTACAATATCATTTCTCTATTTTCTAAATCCAAATTTTGTTAATCCAGTGTAGACAATACCTTTAGAGTGTCAGTAATAATTTGCTGGTGTCTGTCATCTTGGTCTCCAAATTAAGCATTATTAAGACTTTATTTTATGTACTTTATGGCCTATTCTGTATGTTAAGTCTATTATTATATAAAGTGTTTATTAACATTTTGACTTATTTAATTTATTAATTGAATACCTCGCAAGAATACTTTGTCATGTATTTGTACACGAAATCCTTTAAGCCAGTCCATTAAGATTTCTCATATAAGAGTTAGATCTTTAGGAAACAATTTAGAGCGTGAGATTTAAATCCATGCTTTCCATATTGGTATCCTGATAGCAAAGAGTGCAGACAGTATTTTCTATTTTTTTCTATTTTCCCATTTAGTGCGGAATATTGTTCTAACAACTAAATATACATCATTTAATAAGCTTCTTGGGTTCTATCACTTTCTCTGACTTTATAGGCCAGATCATGAACAGCAGCAACTTTTTATTTATCTTGAATGTCAACTTTTTTATAAATTAAAATTAAGTTAGCTTTCAATATTTTTGTTTCTAATATTATTAATTTGTAAGGTTTGTTTGCAAACTTATTTACTTATGTGGAGAAAGTTTATATAGAACATTAACACTCGTAGCATATAGGGAGCATACGAATTTTGAGATATATATGTATTCGCAGCTCCTAGTAGCTAATCAATAAAATATTATTATTCAGATGGGCTTTATGTTTAAATTCCTCCTATTTATAAATAAGAACTGTACGCCCAACCTTCTACACCATTTGCATAATGAAGAGGAGATTTTTTCTGATAAAAAGTGAAATATGTTTTTAATTCAATTTTCAATAATAATTAATGTTTACCTGTACTTCATCCATATAAGCTTTGTAATAATATGCAGATGATTCATAGTCTTTAATTAAAAAATGGATATCGGCTAAATGTCTTATAACAATTTCTTTACTGCCTAATACATATAAACCATCCTTCCTCTGTTCTTTTGTTCCTTTCCAAAATTTCTGAGCGGGGAAAAAAAACATTAATATTTATTAAATTAATTAATTAATAACTAAATAAATAAAAATTTACTTAAAATGATTTGCTGATAGAAGACTTCTTTAATTCGGTATAGATAGACGATAAATTTAAAACTTTATTTTCTATCCAAGGTAAAATACAACTTTTAACGAGTTCCTATTTTATTATTAAATTAATTATTTTAATTTTTATATTTTTCTGAACAATATAGATTTTGAAATCTATTTTTCGTTACCCTAAGTGAATTCCTAATTGATAAAAAGTCTCCATTAGAAATAATTCTAGTTTAATCTTATCTGTTCCCCTGGTTTGAAGGATCCAACAACTAATATAACATTCTGTAAGATTAATCTTAATATTATTCGAAAATATTTGTAGATAATCTATCATTCGAAATGTTGGTAAATAGGGGAATGATCTTTTTTTTTAAAAAAAAATATAACTTTAATTTTTATTTTCTTTATTTAAAATGATATATTTTATATCCTACCTTGTTAATATACCCAGGAAAAGAATTTTTAAATTATTTTATAAGTTATTATGCTTATTCTCTTTATTGCTAATTAGAATTATCGTAAAATACGAAATTAGCTTTAACCAAATGCAATTTATTTGTATCATCTTTATCATCAGGATTATAGACAAATAAATCATTGTAAAACTATTGGTTTTCTTTACTATAATATGTTTAGATTGATAAAAAAATAAATTTTAGTTTAATAGCATATAATCTATTTAATTTACTGCATTTGAGAGCAAGTTTTTTCTGGATTATTATCTTTAACATGAATACAATATATTATCGAAATAGGCTGATCCCAAAATTCAAATTGTAATTATAATGGCAGAGCTTAATATAAATATAGATTAAATCTCAATTTAGATTTTTTTTTAATAATATTTTTTATAAAATACATCTAAAACGGGATCACAACTTTTTTAAAACCATTCACACTGCTAAATATTTGCTTTAAATTCTACATCATTTTCTAATTTCTTATAAATTATAAATTTTTAAATATAAATGCATATAATAAAAACTAATAAGTAATAGTATTTCTATATTTACCTAATGCATTATATCAATTTCAGAAAAATCTAAATTAGGAACATTTTATTACAAAACCATTTTAGAATATACATCGTAATTTGCTTTGGAAGGAGGCTAGTAAGCCAATCTATCTACGAAGTTAATTTTGAATTTTTCAATTTTGTGCTGCGGGTTTCTCGGTGTTCTAATAAATACCTATTCATCTTTGTAATCTAAATAGGGTCGGAAAAACTCTGCGGCTGTCAAATTGTAAATATCTAGCAATTACTTAACATGCGAACTTGGTTAAATAAGGATTTTAAACTCAAAACCTCTTTGTGTTAATCTTTCTATTTCTTTTTTTCTAAACATATTTCAAATTGTGATCTGAATTTTTTAAATATCTCTATGAAAATTTTAATAAAATAATATATTTTCTAATTTTTTTTCCCCTTTTTAAAGAAAAGAATTTGTGTGTTTGACTTATTTTTAATGCAATTTTATTTAATATTAATTACTAAATATTATGTTTTTATTATAAATTTTAATTAAATTTTAATCAGAATTTTACAATCAAATAAGTAATAGTTTATTCACATTTCAGATACATTTTATACTACACAATTTTCTGAAAAATCAATAATTAATTTCCAGATTTTCATTTTTTTACATATCTTTGAATATAAGCTTTATAAATAATTAACTCAAAAGCACAAAAATTTAATTTTAATTATAAATGCAGACAAAGCACTTTAAATTACTATAAACATCTAATTTAAGAATATAATGTATTTATTAATATTTAAATAATCGATATATCACTTTTCTAAATGATTTTCTTTTTATTCTTCCTCACTTAACAATCTCTTTCTTCCCATTTTAGGAGGTTATTTTTTTTCAGTAGTTGCTTTTATAACAAGGAATACAATGAACAATCCGAAATAAACCTAAACATAAATATATATTTTTAATATATTGTAATTTTTAGCAATATATGTGTAGTAATAAAATAGCTATATATCATTTACTGCAGCTGAAATATACAGAGACATTTTCGTTTTTTCCACATCTTTTACATTCCAATCAACATATTTATATAAAGGAGGAGATGCAACTATAAGTCCAAAAATACTCTATGCATGATAAACATGAATTAATAGTATGCGATAATAATTATATATATTAAAATAATTGAGAGTTATACAATATTTTATTAAATTTTATTTTAAATTTTACTAATACAATTGCTCCCGCAAAACATAATACTGCACAAAAGTTAACGTCTAGCAATTAAAAAAATATATAATTAAAATTTATTCCAATTTTTATATATAATAATAATTCATTAATATTTTGATTACACATATTTAACTTTAATTTAATGGTTTGGTTCTTAAATATTTTTGTTTGAATTGATGTGTAGTGTTATTATTTTCTTATTTACTCACTGAATAATAAAATACAATATTACATATATTCATATTAAATAAAATAATGAGCACTCAATTAAGGTATCAGTTTTTTAAGCGAAAATATACAACATGCTCTATTAATCATTCTTTTAAGTGAATTAATAGGATTTAATACATGGAATAATTATTTACTCATAATAAAATACAAATAGAGAAATGTAAGAAGTTCTATTTAATAATAATTTCCTTTTATATTATTATACATATTTAAACCGTTTGAACTTTCAATTTTATCATGAATATAGATAAATGTACTTTTTTAAAACTATATAATAACATAGTATATCATAATTTTTTTATTAAGAGAATTTAATAAAAGAATATTGAGCATATTTTTTAATTATATTTTATATATAATGATTACCTTTTTCCATAATGTTTTGTATTGTATGGATAATACTTATTTATATATGATTTGAATTTAAATAGTGCGCTTTGAAAATTAATTAAAAGAAATTTCAAAAGAAATTAACAATTTTAATAGAATCATTAAATTATAAATATTAATATAGAAAATTAACATATTCAATAAAAAAAGTATTTTATAAAGAAATAATTATAAAAAGTAAATTAATTATAATTAAAATGGAAGTATAAAAAAATTCCACTAATACTACTGCAAATTCTGCTGAAATCGAAAAAGTTTTTGTATCAGGTATAGATTCAACAGTAACAGAAGCAGAAATAGCAGGTATAATAGTTAATTTTTAATCCCCCACTCAACACTTCTATAAATATAAATAAAACATAAGCTTATTTGTATCTTGTGATGATATTTTCTATATATAAATATAATTATCATATTAACTATTGGTATTCTCTTAACATAATCTCCATAATTTTTTAAATAATTTTATTTTTATTGTTAATAAATTTATACATTATATTGGATGAAAATTATTATATTGATTTTAACTCAAGAACAATTCAGATTTACTACTGGAGGTGATTCTGTGGTAACATTCCACTCATGCACTTTAAATAATAAGGATAGACTATTAGCTGAAGTATAGCTATAAAAAGCCAAAGCAGTAAGATTAATATTTATAAATTTATAAGTTTTTTTATTTATTTCATCTACTAATTTAGGTTATGGCTCACTCTAAACTTAACGGAAAAACTATAAAAGACTGCATTTTGAAATTGGTCCCCCAACAATGCATGAAATAACTAATCTTGACAGAATTACCCCTTGTATTCTCAGAAAAAGATATATTTTTGATCTTAAATAACAAAACTAAAGGAATTAAAAACATTATAGTAGCTGATGATCCTCAAGATACAAGAAAAACACAAGGAACATGTAAGTGAAACCTAACTAAATAACTACATTATTACATTTTTATTTAATTTCTTCTTTGACATTAGTGGTGGCAATATATAAGAGTTTTGAGGAGGCATAAGATGCTATGAAAATTCTCGATAATTCAGAAGTGATGAAAAGAAAAATTCGATGGTAAGAATATATATTATAGATCTAAAAGTATTAATTTATAAATGAATTTTTTATATTTTTCTTTTTCCCCAGTTATTGGAAAGAACCTGAAGATGATATCTTATTAGAATATAGTTTATAAACAAGATGTATTCTGATTAAAAACTTAGCTTATTAAACAACTTAAGATGGTTTATAAACTGCCTTAAAAGACTATGGAACTATAGTCAGAATGGTTATATATTATAACAAAGCTTTCGTAGAATTCGAATCTATAGAATCTGCTAAAAAAGCATATTAAGCAATGAACAAAACTAGAGTGGATGGATCAGTTTGGGAAATGTATCCTGCCCGAAAGTATTAATAAATTTAATAATTTTATTATTAACTAATATTATTAACATTTTTTGTTTAGAGAAAATGCCGAGACATTAAGAGATGGAATAGAAAAAAATCTAAAATACAGTATTGAGTTTTTCGGAAACCAATAAGACAAGAATAATTTGGTAAGAATGGGAATTGATGGAGAACTACCAGCTGTTAATCCTATTGTCTAGTAAAAGGCTAATTAATTAATTCAATAAGTAAGATAGTTGTAAAAGAACTAGTTAGACATGCTTAAAATGCAAATAGAAAATTAAAAAAATTTTAATAGCAATGCTAATTTTTAAAATTTCAATAATAATAATAAGTAAAGTAACAATAATAATAACTAAAATAACAATAATAATAACTAAAATAACAACAATAATAATAATAACTTTAACAATATGAATAACAAGAGAGGAAATCCTTTTGTTAATAATAATGAGAATTTTAACTAAAATTAAGGAAATACTAATATTGGTATGAATAATAACAACAACAACTAATTTAACATGAAATAATAAGCAAAGTTTGATAATTTTTAAAATAATGAGAATAGTAATGATAATAATGGAAATAATATGTAAAATAACTTCAATAATAATAATGGAAATAACAATAATAACAACAACAGCTTTATGGGATAAAACTAGAACTCAAATGGATTTAATAATTTCTAAAATAACAATTAGATGTAAAACGCAAACAGCAATAACAATAGCAATGGATTTGGTATGTAAAATTAAAACTCAAATGGCTTTAATAATAATAATTTTTAATAAAATTAATAATGAATAGATGAAAATTATGACTGTACTAAATTTATTTATAATAAATAAATATATTATTATTATTTCTAAATTATATAAAAATTAAATAAATAAAGAAATGTGATAAAAAAATAGAGGGGATTTAAGTATTTTATCATTACTTATAATATTAGTAGAAAAAAATTATTTTTATTTAATGATTTATAGTTTAATTAAAATAATAATTTATTCATAAATAAATAATCTTTCTATAGTAATATTTTATAATTCTAAAAATTAATAAAAAATACATATTATGAAAATAATATTCTTAATCTAAATAATTGTAATTCTCTATTGTTTCAAACTAGGGCATTCCAGTAAATAAATATATATAAAACGGCTTAAATGTTTTTTAATAGTTATTTTTTTAACATTTTTTTATTTTAAAAATTTAGATAATTGTTCATCTTATTGTCGATATTGGTAACATTATTTTAAAATTTTTATAACATAATATAATATTAATTTTATAAAATAGCTCAGAGCAGGATGATACCATTTGCTAATCTTGCAGGCCGGGAGATAACAGATATTTAACTAAATGGGGAAATTGTGCTTGTATAGAAGGACACGTATAAGTTGAATCTACAACTAAATGTTTCAAAGGATATCTTTATAAAAGTATGTTGGTAGCTTTTTGCCCCAAAGGCTTTAAGGAAAATCGTTAAAAATATGAATGCGAAAAAATTTCAATAATTCCATAGAATTATCTTATCATAACAATGTTCGTTTTAATTATAATATTTACGTAGGCTGTATTATGCTTAGGTAATTAAATCAAACTTTTTAAAATAGTATTAAAATAGAAATTAATTTCTAATTTACAATCTAAGGTATATGGGTATTTATAAGAAAAAGATAAATACAATTATAGTAAAGATAATCTATTAGTGAATAAGAAACTTCATAAATGGAAAACTATGACTAATTTGAATAAAATTAAGAAGTTTATGATGGAAGTACAATATTTCTATTTACTTATATTTCAATATGTTAAATTATATTTCTCTTAATTTTTAATTTTTATTAGGATAAACTTATAAACTATGAGAATAACAACTATAAGAGTGTCCATTTCAATTATAAATTATATATATAAATATATAATATATTAGTATCATTCAAATATAAATTTTTATTTTTTTTATATTTTATATACATGTTAACTATATATTTAAGTAGATACAATCTTTACGATATTAAGTAATGTGTATTAATATTTAGAAGTAAAATATTCTTAATTATTCTTATTTTAAATAATATATCCGGTCTAAGAAATTAAATTTTAGTGTGCAATTCCAAAATTATTTATAAATAATAAATTAAAAATATTCATAAAAATAATATAATAGAAATTCAAGGAATTTTTAAAAATTGATATAGATATTTATAAAACCTTGAATTTTTAACTAGATAATGAATAACTAATAGCCAGAGAGCGAATAACATTTACAAGAAAATAATAATATCAAATAGATATCATTAAACCAATAAAATAAAAATGAAAAAGTAATTGTAAAAGTGTTTATAGAATCAGATATATCATTCAAATAATCTCATTCTTATGAATAAAGATTTCTAGAGTATTAAATGTAATTAAAAAATGAAAATATTATTATTATTTTATATATATACATATTATATTTTAATTTTTTATTAGAATCAGATGCAATTATCCTGGATTTCTTTGCATTTCCCTAGAAGTTGGAAATGTAACTAATTAAAGTAACTTAAATAAGAAAATATAATTCAGACTCTATGTATCCTCTGATATATTATTCGGATTTTTTAAAAGCTTTATAAAAGAAATATTAGAAATTAGGTATTAAATATATTTTATTCGTCTGAAATAATTTAAGTAATATTTGCTATTTGGTTTAAATAAGACTTATCTCCGTTAAAAAATCTGATAAAATTTCATTGAATTGTGGTACAGATGAGATTATTAAAAATGATGTGGAATTAAAAGAGATTTATTCACATAAAGCTGACTAAGATGGATGGCTTTATATATAAGTTTTTATAAGTAATCAATTTTAATTTTATAATAAATATAGTTTCATATACTAACAAATATATTTTTAGATGCATGAATGAATAACATATTGAAAATCGTGATTCTTTAAATATAATTTATCTTTTTAAAATTTTATATCTATAAAATAAATTTTAATTATTGACTATAATTTTATTAATATTTTTTTATTATTAATCGTTATTAGTAAATTAATGTTACTAAAAAAGTGTGTCCCATAAGTTGGAGGGTATTTTCATAATTTTAATTATAATATTCAATTTAAAATTAAGAATAAATAATATATTCCTTAATACTACCAGTAAATATAATAAAAATAATTTAAGAAACAAAAATAGTATACAAAACAATATAAAATCTTTTAAAATTATATAATACATTTTGTAAATCATCTTTTTATCCTATCCTGCTTCTATATAAAATGAAAAAGACAAGAAAGTATATAATTTATATATACTTATGTCATGGAATACAATTTAATATATTTATATAGATATTTTATTATTTTTTAGACCTGGAATCACTCCATCACCATAAAGAAAAAAGTGGACATCTGTAATATTAAAAATTAAATATAATAGCTTTTAAATTAATTTATTGTTTGCTATAATTTATATAGAAGACTATTATTGGAAACTCATAAAAATTACCGTATAAGAATACATTACAATAGAGAAATAATAAATCGGAAAAGAATAGAAATAACAAGTAGTCATTATAGCAAAGGAAATACAGCGAAATTTCCTAAAATAACTTTGAAAATAGATAGAATAATGTTTAGCAGTTATAGGGAATAAGATAAAATAAATTTGGTACAAATCAAATGGAAGGTCTAGAGTAATATACAAATTTGACTTAAAATTGGATGGATAATTAAATAGAATGCAATTAAAATATTTTCGAAAGCAATTTTAACATCAATGATTTAAATAAATATAAACATGCCAATGAAGATTAAAATGAGTAAAATTTATTATATTTATTTTCCTATTTAATAAATGCATATTTAATAATATTTTAAAAGAGATTATCTTAAAGAACTCAAATAACTCCAAATTTAAATGAACACGATATAGCAATAGTACAAATACTAAGAACCAAATCAATCTAATACAAATACAATAGAAATATTAAAAAACATAGTGAATACAATCCCTAAAGAGGAATTGGTAAACAAAAATATATCTCCTATGAAAAAAATTGAATAGATTCCGTTTTCTGACTATAAATAGTTGAGAAAGTAGCAAAAAGAAAACGAATAAATTACAGGGAAAAAATCGATAAGATATTCAATTTAGTAGTAATAAGAAAAAATCTGTTAATTATTTTAAAATGAAATTCTAGAAAATGTAGATGTAAAAAAAATGAATTAGATTAAAAAGTGTAAAATACAAATGAAAATGAATAAAATTCGGTAGAAATGTCATTTTATAGCTTTGAGGGTAATAAAGAATAAGTAGAAGCAATATTTGATTAGCAAAAAATTAAAGATTAAGAAGAAGATGTAGGATTAGTTTAGATTTCCAAAGAAGAAGAAGAAAATTTTTTCGCCACTCAATCACGAATAGCAGCGGAAAAATAATGTCAAATGGTCTAAAACGATCCCCAACAGCAAGAAGAAATTGAAAAACTCCAAAAAAACTTATAGGAATGCATTAATAAAATAAATTACTATGATTAAGAAAAGCAAAATTTATAATAAAAGAGTTGTAAAGATTATGGAGAAAAAGAAATAAGTAACTTTATTAATTTTCTGAATTCTTATTAAATTTTAAAAAATTAATAAATTCATGCCACCCATCCTTTATCTTAGTGAATAAAGAAATTGAAATGCTAAAAATGAACAATGAGACCAATTTAGCTTATCTTAGGAATATGAGCGAAAGGTTATAGGATATGAGTCAAAAACTACAAGAAGCAGAAACTCTTCGACAATGTATGCATGAATAAATTCTATCACTTAGGGTAAAAATATTTTTCATAAATATTTTTTATTATAAATGAAATATAATTTTCATTTAAAAAGGGAAATTTATAAATTTTCTGCAGAGTTAAACCTTCCTCTGATTAACAATAAACAATATAATTAAGATATAATTGCAACTCATCAGGAAATAAAGAAGCTAATGTCATTACTCAATAAAATTCACTTAATAGAATATAACAAGCGAATTAAAAAGTAGTAATAACGTGTAAGCTGGGGGAATAACAATTTATAAACCGAATAAAATCCTAATTAAACTCATTATTATTTTGATTATGTATTTGATTAAAATTGTGACCAGGCACAAGTGTTTTCTAAAATTGCACCTTTTATCTAATCAGCTTTTGATGGTTAAATTTGTTCGTAAAATAATAAAAAATTTATCATATTTTCATTATTTTAAACAATAATTAATAAAAATAGTGTGATTGCATATGGATAAACAGGTAGTGGGAAAACCTATACTTTAGAAGGTAAAGAAATACAAAATTCAGCTGATTTAAATGATTCCAATTGTGGAATACTCCCTAGAATAGCATCTTATTTTTTAATGGAAATGGATAGAATTAAAGTATGATTTTAAATGTTTATCACAAATATATATTAACATAACACTCAAAAAAGGGTCAAAAATAAGTTTAAATCGAACTAAGTGCTTTGGAAGTATATAATGATAATATTACCGATCTATTTACTGGAGGTAAATTATTTATGATTTGTATTAAGAAATTTAAATAATTATGCGTAATTATTAGAATCTGGACTTAAAATATTAAGTTGCAAAGGTTTAGTCAAAGTGGAAAACCAATCTTTTAAAAATGTTGATTCTGCGGAGCAAATGATGCAGTTAATTTAGATGGCTTCAAAAAATAGAAGCAAAGATACCACAAATGCCAATTCTAATTCCTCTCGATCGCACTCAATTTTTTAAATTAATATAATTTAAAACCAAGGATAGAAAACAGGTAAACGAATTGCGAATAATTTTGTTTTAAATAAAGTTATTTTATTTTTAGGAGTTCTTAAAATAGTTGATTTGGCTGGTTCAGAAAGATTTGATGACCACTATATACCATAAAGTTTACAAAATCAAAATTTTTAGTACTAGAATTTGGGTAACAACAGTCAAGCAATGTAGCAGATTTTAACTCCTAATAAAGCAAATGGTTCTGTTTCGCATAGAACAAGTTTACATAATGTAAATGCAAGTGTAGCCAATGAGTAGAGAAATAAAAAATTGTAAAATGAAGCTAATTCTATAAATAAAAGTCTGACTACTCTTGGAAGGATTATTAGAATTATAAGTGAAAAAAAATTAGATAAATAACAGATTTCGATTCCCTATAGAGAAAGTAAACTAACAAGGTTACTTTAGGTATTAAAAAATTAACTCGTAATAAATTAAAAAAATTAACATATCTTAATTTTATAGGACTGCATTGGAGGAGATGCAAAGACAATTCTATTTATTACGATTTGTCCCAATGAAGAAAATTAATTTTAAACCAAAGAGTCTCTAAAATTTGCTTCTAAAACTATTTTATGATTGTTGATAATATTAATATGGGTTTTTTATTTTTTATTTATTATATAATATATATAAAATAAGATATAGGAATATAATATAATAGTTTTTACAATTTTTATTGTATTTATTCCCAGTTTATAAAATTTGGTGATATATTATAAATTGGCTGAAAGTTTTTTTTAAGTATATATTGTAAATAATATACAACTTATATTAATTTAAGTAAAATTTATTTTTTAGTTAATAATATTTTAATAAATTAAATTATATGAGGTTTAATAAAATGTCTATTAACAAATGCTATGGTAAAAAACATGCATAAAATTTTCATAAATAGCATTAGAAGTCATATATAGAGAGGGGATTATGAATCATAAAACAATACTTTGAATTTATAATATTATATATAAATTATTTTATTATATATATTTAATCTTAGTAAATTTATATGTAAACTATTAAATTAAATTGATTTATTATAATAATAATAAATTACTCTTAAGTGATTTTCATTATCATTTACTAAACAATGATTCCGTTCCAAAGGGATTTTATTTACGTTCGTTTACATCGCCCTATTTTGTTACTGTTTCTTAATTAAGGGAAGATATACCTGATTTTTCTTCCATCGATAGTTTAATACTTTCTTCTCCCAAAGCATCAAACAATTATTTACCATAGGTCCTATAATAATGCTCAAACATTATAAATATATTTTGATTCATTGTAAAATATCCGACCAAATCAGTTGGGACATAGGGGAAGCTTTGATTCAGTACAAAATTTTTTCTAATAATTGGTTCAAACATCAAATCTAATATTACATGCTTTTCAATATATTCTACAAAAGTAAGCATAGACTACTTTTTAGTTTTGTTTACACTTTAAAAATCATAAAATTGATCGAATAAATGCAACTCATTTTATTTAACTTTCGGCCATTCTTATTCTAATAAATCAGCCATATGTCTATCCATTACAGCAACAACCCTCTTATTTGATTGAGCAGCATGTTTAATCGTTTCTATTGTGTAATTTAGTTTCTATGTTATTATAAACAATTCACATCATAATAAGAAAAAAATAAATAAAGAGAAATGTTTAAATACCGGTTAGAGCAAATATTAGGGTGCAAGTAAAGAAACATCAAAATTTATGTTAGCTTTTTTATATTCTTAAATCTAGGTTGTATATAGTTCTCTTAATTCCTTTAAATCTATATTTCTTGCAATGTAATCTCTGTACTTTAGTGCAGGTATTCCATTAACAACAATTGAAGTATTGTGGTGTTAATTGTTGTAGTAATACATAAAAGGGGTAAGATAAGGATTGTAAACAAAGTCCTAAAACACATGATTGTAGCTCTTCACCGCCCTATCCATAACATCAAACTCACTGGTTGAAGAGATCAAGGAACCAGCTACAAAATAATCCATTGTATTTTTATTAAACATTATATCTCCCAAATATCTAGGTTTCGGATTTATTAAAAATTTGTAATCGAATCTTCCCTTCACAAACTTTTTCCAAGCCAAAGTGAAATCACCATCGGTTTTAATAAAATAGGGCTAGTCAGGGCTTAATTAGGTCATTATTAAGTCAGGCTTCCCTTGCTCTAATACATCTTCAAAATAATGATATCATTATATAATACTACCAAACAAAAACTTAATTAATATTTTTACCGTATATGTAGGTTGAATGCATAGGATCTGCCATATCAACACCTAAAACAATTACATGGGAATTTGTTTTAGGAAACTTTAAGTTTTTTATTACTAAATTCGGAGGAATACTAGATAAATCTTATTACATCGCATATTATAAATCTATATTTTTGTATGGATCATCCAAATCTTCTTCACTTTATTATTTCTACTAGTCTTACTACATATTAGCAAACTAGTTTTAAAATTGATTTTCGTTTTCTTGACCTTTCAGTTGATTTCTCTTCTTCATAAATTTTTATTTTGAAATTTATCTTGATTGAGGTTTCTAATTTTTTTAATCTGAGAAGTTGAAAAGCCATTGTAGAGTTAATTTTTAATTTTTTGTATTATTTCTACTTTAAAGAATTTAATTTTTGGCTATATTTAAAATGATTTAATTGGATTTTTGCATATTTACTTTACTTTTTTATTAAAATTAATACTTTTTTTTATCTGGGCTGATTATTAGTAAAAGTATATGTTTAGTTTTTTCAATAATAACTCAGAATAATTAACTTTAATTATAATTAATTTATGGTAATAATTAAATCATAAATTATTTTGGTTTATTTAGTCTTTCTTAGTATTCTATCTCAAAAAATAAAAATTAATAAAATTAGAGAATGTAATGTTTGATTTGCAAAGTAATTTTTTATTAATGAAGAATAAAGGATGTATATAAAAAAACGAGTTAAAATAAGAATGATTAATATATTATAGTTAATATTTGTAATGAATAAAAACAAAACCCAAAAATTCTGATAAAGTATACCACCTCTTTACATTTTAAGATTTTTATTCCTTGTTTGTTTATATTTGTTTATACTCTTTATTATATATTTGTTATTAAACACTCAAATCTATTAGTTATGCATTAATTTTAATAATTTTCATAATACATTATTTGATAATTAAGGTTGATTAAGCTTACATTAAATTCACCACCTAGGAGTTCGAGTGATTCTGGTTTTTTTAATAGTGATTCTAGAAAAATTATTAAATGATTCTGGAAATAAAAATCACATTTAGTCAGCTATACAGATTAAACTAAATAAATAATATAAAAAAAAAATTAATTTAAAAATTCAAAAATCAAATAAATTAAAAAAAAATTATTTCAAATTAATAATATAATATATGTAATATGATATATTACTTTAAGAATTTTTATTTTTTTAATTGTTTCAATATCATTTATAGTTTATTTTTAATTATAAAATCTAATACTGACATATAAAGCAAAATAAACAAAAAAATTTTCTAATTATGTTGCATATATAATTAATAAATTGTATAGGTTTTTCAAGGTAGTCTAATAGTTTTCAACAATTGAGTCTATTTGTTAACAATTGATTCGATTATTTAAATATAAATTAAATGATAACCCTTTTATATAATAAATTAAATCAAATACTATGTTATCATTTAAAAAATTAGCTTGAATTCTCAACAATTAATAATAAAATTAAATAATTGCACACAATTTTAAATTATAAAGAAAATAGTATCAAATTTGAAATAAATTAGTTACATAATTTTTTTTGTAACTTTTTGCTATATATAATTTATATTAAACTTATAAAGTATAAAATATTTTATAGTTATAGTGAATTTTATGTTATGAAGTTGTTTTAATAAGATATATTTTTTGAATTGGAGATTTATTTGAACTAAATATAGATACTTAAAAAAATATATATATATACTATTTATGAATAAAATTTATATATCTTAAATTTAACTTTTAATGTTAATAATACTTCATATTCAAATCATGATAGATAATAATCCAACTAATATTAAAATAGCACTAGAAATCAAATCAGCATTACTAGAAGAGTTTTAATAAGAATTCAATTGTTCTTATAAGTATTATTATTCGCTTTTAGAGTCAGCCAAATCCAAGGCTTAAGCCTCTTAATCTAAAGCAGCATTAGCCTCAGCGTCTACCAAATAAGCATTAAGTCCATTGGAAACTTCCGTGTATCCACTTGAAGATGTTTACAAAAATCTTTTCAATCCAGTATCATCTTAGTTATCGTCACTTAATTTTTAAGCACATCCTTCCCCCATCAAGGTGGCTTCCTTTTTGCATTCTTATTTCGAAATTTCATGTTTATCATTAGTGAAAAATTCCTTGATTTTGTCTACAGAAGTAGAACATTCGGAAGGGAGAGTGTAAGAGTTAAAGAAAGCTTCGAATTTGGAATTTACGCTTTCATAACATGTCAAACTTTATTGGATGGCAGCTTCATATTTGGTAAAGTTTTCAGAATTAATTTTTAATTTAGTAGAGGTGGAGTCAACAGTGAAATAGGTGTCAATTTATGCAGGATCTACACAGAGAGAGCAAACTGTTCCCCTTATAATGTTGAGTTAAGCAAAAATTCCTTCTTTATGACAGCTTCTAAATTCATCATTAATGGCTTTTAATTCTTCGTTTTGTTTTAATTTGAGCATTTCCTCTTTGCTGGAGCATTTTTCTAATAAATGAACAATGCCCCGGAGAATTTTCATGTTTTTGGGTTGTTTTTCGAAGGTTTTGGAGAAGAATCCCTTAACTACTTTTGCAATAACCTTCTCTTCAAAATCTGCAGTACAGCAAGAATTTTAATTATTATAGTCTTTGCATATTTTCAAATCAGTAACCTAAGCTGCAGTACCTGATTTAAAAGAATCAATGAAGGTTTGTAAATCTTCTTTTTTTCCTTTCTATTATTATTATTGCTATCCTCCTTGTTAAGAACCTCCTTATTATTGTTATTATCCTCCTTGTTAGGGTCCTCCTTATTATTGCTACCCTCCCTATTATTATTGTTATCCTCCTTGTTAAAGTCCTCCTCCTCTTTAGTTTCCTTCAGGTCTTCCTTCAAAATATCCGTCAAATTTTTATAAAAATTAATCCAAAAATCCCAGGACAGGTTAGTCAGAACAAGTTTTAGCTGTAGCATTAATCTGAGCAAAGTTTATTAATAGTATAACTACTATTGAGAATAAGATAAGTTATCTTTTCATTTTTTCCTATTTTTAAAATTTACTTATTTTTTTATTTTTTAATTATTTATTATTTTTTTTTTTATTATATCTTTTTATTTAATTTATCTCTTCATATATAAATTGTGAAAACTAACGTATTTGATTTAATATTAATTTTTCCTATATTGCTTTTAATGTTGTATATGATTATAGTTAATTCATCTTACTTTATTAATTAATTTAAATTTAAATAAATATTACTGTTTCTCATTTTAATAAAGTTAATTCAGTAAAATATAAAATTAGGATTTCCTAAATTTTATCATCATACTATAAATTTAAATTTAAATTTTAGTTAATTTATAAACTTTTTTGTATAATTTTCTAAATCATTTCTAAGTTTTTATATAGACTTTAATTAGAATCATACATTAAAAATATTATCATTTATTTAATTATAGAAATAAACCATTTAGTTTTTATAAAATTCAAATTTAGCATAGTTCCATAAAATATGAATAATTTTATCTAATAAAAATAATGTTTTATATAATAATAACCAAAAATTGCATAAAAAAGTCAAATACTTAATTTTTTTAAATTAAATAATAAAACTTGCTTATAATTAAAATAATTCCCAAATTATTCTTTCTTTTTTGTAAATTAGTACATAGACTCAAATAAAAAAAACTTTATATTCAATATGATAATGCTATATAATAGGATTATCAGCAGAAAATTGATAAAGAAATTACAAAATATATTTAAATTTTTAATATAATTGATATATATATATAACTCTAAAAGTAAAAATATTTTAATATATTTTTTATATATTATTTATAATTCTTTTATTGTTCATTATTCTAATCTTCTTTGTTATCTTATTTATTGTTTTGTTCAAGGGGAATTTGTATCCTTGAATAATCTCGTTAGTTAGATTATCAAGGTATATATCTGGATTTATTTCATTATGAATAAAAATTCTTTATAAGTTAGTATTTTATTGTCACATTTACAAAAATAAATGTGTTATGATATAAATTGTTGTAGTTATATGACATGATCTTTAAGAATTTTACTTTTCTAATTGTATTAATATCATTTATAGTTTATCCTTAATTATCAAATCTAATACTGATTTTATAGTTTAAAATATTTTTTTGGTTGATATTTATATTTATATCAAATATATAATTTAATATTAAACTTATAAAGTATTAAATATTTTATAGTTACAGTGAATTTTATGTTATGAAGTTGTTTTAATAAAATATAGATCTTTTTTAAAATAGAGATTTATTTGAACTAAATATAGATACTTAAAAAAAATATATAAATATAATATTTATGAATAAAATTTATATATATTAAATTTAACTTTTAGTGTTAGTAATACTTCATATTCAAATCATGACAGATAATAATCCAACTAATATTAAAATAGCTCTAGAAATCAAATCAGCATTACTAGAAGAGTTTTAATAAGAATTCAATTGCTCTTATAAGTATTACTATTCGCTTTTAGAGTCAGCCAAATCCAAGGCTTAAGCCTCTTAATCTAAAGCAGCATTAGCCTCAGCGTCTACCAAATAAGCATTAAGTCCATTGGAAACTTCGGTATATCCACTTGAAGATGTTTACAAAAATCTTCTCAATCCTGTATCATCTTAGTTATCGTCACTTAATTTTTAAGCACATCCTTCCCCCATCAAGGTGGCTTCCTTTTTGCATTCTTATTTCGAAATTTCATGTTTATCATTAGTGAAAAATTCCTTGATTTTGTCTACAGAAGTAGAACATTCGGAAGGGAGAGTGTAAGAGTTAAAGAAAGCTTCGAATTTGGAATTTACGCTTTCATAACATGTCAAACTTTATTGGATGGCAGCTTCATATTTGGTAAAGTTTTCAGAATTAATTTTTAATTTAGTAGAGGTGGAGTCAACAGTGAAATAGGTGTCAATTTATGCAGGATCTACACAGAGAGAGCAAACTGTTCCCCTTATAATGTTGAGTTAAGCAAAAATTCCTTCTTTATGACAGCTTCTAAATTCATCATTAATGGCTTTTAATTCTTCGTTTTGTTTTAATTTGAGCATTTCCTCTTTGCTGGAGCATTTTTCTAATAAATGAACAATGCCCCGGAGAATTTTCATGTTTTTGGGTTGTTTTTCGAAGGTTTTGGAGAAGAATCCCTTAACTACTTTTGCAATAACCTTCTCTTCAAAATCTGCAGTACAGCAAGAATTTTAATTATTATAGTCTTTGCATATTTTAAAATCAGTAACCTAAGCTGCAGTTCCTGATTTAAAAGAATCAATGAAGGTTTGTAAATCTTCTTTTTTTCCTTTCTATTATTATTATTGCTATCCTCCTTGTTAAGAACCTCCTTATTTTTATTATTATCCTCCTTGTTAGGGTCCTCCTTATTACTGCTATCCTCCCTATTATTATTGTTATCCTCCTTATTATTATTGTTATCCTTCTTATTATTATTGTTATCCTCCTTATTATTATCCTTCCTTTTAAGGCCCTCCTCCTCTTTAGTTTCCTTCAGGTCTTCCTTCAAAATATCCATCAAATTTTATAAAAATTTATCCAAAAATCCCAGGATAGGTTAGTCTGAGCAAGTTTTAGCTGTAGCATTAATCTGAGCAAAGTTTATTAAAAGTATAACTACTATTGAGAATAAGATAAGTTATCTTTTCATTTTTCCTATTTTAATATGTATTTTTGAATTTGATTTTTTTTATTTATTTTTTCTTTTTTCTTTTTTTTTAATTCTTCTTTTCATATATATTAATTTTTCCTATATTGCTTTTAATGTTGTATATGATTATAGTTAATTCATCTTACTTTATTAATTAATTTAAATTTAAATAAATATTACTGTTTTTCATTTTAATAAAGTTAATTAAGTAAAATATAAAATTATGATTTCCTAAATGTTATCATTATACTATAAATTCAAATTTCAATTTCAGTTAATTTATAAACTTTTTGTAAAGTTTCTAAATGAATTCTAAGTTTTCTTTATAGACTTTAATTAGAATTAAAGTATACATTAAAAATATTATTATTTATTTAAATTACAGAAATAAGCAATTTATAAATTATTTTTAATTTTTAAATAGTACATAAAATGAATATATATGATAAATAATGAGTATATTTTGAAAATATATAATTATATATATTAAAATCAATGTTTTATATATTAATCAAAATTTCATAAATAAGGTAAATATCAAATTTTTTTAATTAACAAATAAAAATTTTGACCAAAAGTTTATCTCTATTCTAGTGCTGAAAATATACTTATTTTTATTATAATAATAATTTCCACTTTATAATAATTAATGCACATAATAATAATTGAATGTATAAAATATATTATATAACTTTAATTTATAAAATATTCGTATATGTAAACTTTTTGTTTAATTATATATAATAATAAATATTAAACTTATAAAGTATTAAATATTATTATATTATATCATTGAAAATGTTCAGAAACAATTTTTTTTTCAATTTAAGAAACCATTTATAATATCCTCATAATTTTCACTATTTCAAACTAATATAGAATTATTTTAAAATTTTATTTTTTTTGTATGTGTTGATTATTGGACAAGTTTATATATAATGTGATCATATAAGTGCATTTCATAATAAATGATAATTTTCCCAATCTAGTTTTTTCAAAATAAAGTATAATTTTGGTCATATACTTCTTTAGTTAATTTTAACAATTTATTTTTGAATTGATCCTTTTCCATCAATCCTTATTCATAAAAATTTGTATTCTTTTACATAAAGTATATTTATAAATATAATTATAGTGAATTTTATGTTATGAAGTTGTTTTAATAAGATATATATTTTTTGAATTGGAGATTTAATTGAACTAAATATAGATACTTAAAAAAATATATATATATACTATTTATGAATAAAATTTATATATATTAAATTTAACTTTTAATGTTAGTAATACTTCATATTCAAATCATGACAGATAATAATCCAACTAATATTAAAATAGCTCTAGAAATCAAATCAGCATTACTAGAAGAGTTTTAATAAGAATTCAATTGCTCTTATAAGTATTACTATTCGCTTTTAGAGTCAGCCAAATCCAAGGCTTAAGCCTCTTAATCTAAAGCAGCATTAGCCTCAGCGTCTACCAAATAAGCATTAAGTCCATTGGAAACTTCCGTGTATCCACTTGAAGATGTTTACAAAAATCTTCTCAATCCAGTATCATCTTAGTTATCGTCACTTAATTTTTAAGCACATCCTTCCCCCATCAAGGTGGCTTCCTTTTTGCATTCTTATTTCTAAATTTTATTTTTATCATTAGTGAAAAATTCCTTGATTTTGTCTACAGAAGTAGAACATTCGGAAGGGAGAGTGTAAGAGTTAAAGAAAGCTTCGAATTTGGTATTTACGCTTTCATAACATGTCAAACTTTATTGGATGGCAGCTTCATATTTGGTAAAGTTTTCAGAATTAATTTTTAATTTAGTAGAGGTGGAGTCAACAGTGAAATAGGTGTCAATTTATGCAGGATCTACACAGAGAGAGCAAACTGTTCCCCTTATAATGTTGAGTTAAGCAAAAATTCCTTCTTTATGACAGCTTCTAAATTCATCATTAATGGCTTTTAATTCTTCGTTTTGTTTTAATTTGAGCATTTCCTCTTTGCTGGAGCATTTTTCTAATAAATGAACAATGCCTCGGAGAATTTTCATGTTTTTGGGTTGTTTTTCGAAGGTTTTGGAGAAGAATCCCTTAACTACTTTTGCAATAACCTTCTCTTCAAAATCTGCAGTACAGCAAGAATTTTAATTATTATAGTCTTTGCATATTTTCAAATCAGTAACCTAAGCTGCAGTACCTGATTTAAAAGAATCAATGAAGGTTTTTAAATCTTCTTTTTTCCTTTCTATTATTATTATTGCTATCCTCCTTGTTAAGAACCTCCTTATTATTATTATCCTCCTATTTAGGGTCCTCCTTATTATTGCTATCCTCCTTATTATTATTATTATCCATCCTTTTAAGGCCCTCCTCTTCTTTAGTTTCCTTCAGGTCTTCCTTCAAAATACCCATCAAATTTTTATAAAAATTAATCCAAAAATCCCAGGACAGGTTAGTCAGAACAAGTTTTAGCTGTAGCATTAATCTGAGCAAAGTTTATTAATAGTATAACTACTATTGAGAATAAGATAAGTTATCTTTTCATTTTTCTTATTTTTAAAATTTACTTATTTTTTATTTATTAATTATTTTTTATTATTTTTTTTTTTATATCTTTTTATTTAATTTATCTCTTCATATATAAATTATGAAAACTAACGTATTTGATTTGATATTAATTTTTCCTATATTGCTTTTAATGTTGTATATGATTATAGTTAATTCATCTTACTTTATTAATTAATTTAAATTTAAATAAATATTACTGTTTCTCATATTAATAAAGTTAATTCAGTATAATGTAAAATTATGATTTTCTAAATGTTATCATCATACTATAAATTTAAATTTAAATTTTAGTTAATTTATAAACTTTTTTGTATAATTTTCTAAAACATTTCTAAGTTTTGATATAGACTTTAATTAGAATTGTACATTAAAAAATATTATCATTTATTTAATTATAGAAACTAACCATCTAGTTTTTTTAAATTGTATATATATATAAATAAGATTTAATATCAAACATATATTGTATCGGAAGATATATTAATTCTGTTTTACAAAAAATTTCTTCATCCTTCATTTATTTAATATTATAAGTCTATAATTATTTAACTATATATTATATTTTTCGTGAAATAAAATTCAAATTTAGAATATATTCCATAAAACATGAATAATTTTATCTAATAAAAATAATGTTTTATTAAATAATAAACAAAAATTGCATAAAAAAGTCAAATTCTTAATTTTTTTACCAAAATAATTAAACTTTCTTATTATTAAAATTATTCTTTCATTTTTGTAAATTAATACATAGACTCAAATAAAAACACTTCATATTCAGTATGACAATGCTATATAATGGGATTATCTGAAGAAAATTGATAAGAAAATTAAATTATAATTTTTTTTTTCTTATTATTTTATTTTGACCATATGCATACAAAATATACTTATATTTTTAATGTAATTTATATATATATAATTCTATAAGTAAAAATATTTTAATATATTTCTTATATATTATTTATTTATTTATTTATTTATTTATTTATTTATTTATTTATTTATTTATTTATTTATTTATTTATTTATTTATTTATTTATTTATTTATTTATTTATTTATTTATTTTTTTTTGTTCATTATTCTAATCTTCTTTCTTATCTTATTTATTGTTTTGTTCAAGGGGAATTTGCATCCTTGAATAATCTTGTTAGGTAGATTATCAAAGTATATCTATAGATTAATTTCATTATGAATAAGAATTCTTTATAAGTTAGTACATTTACGAAAATACATGTGTTATGATATAAATTGTTGTAGTTATAAAACATGATCTTTAAGAATTTTACTTTTTTAATTGTATTAATATCATTTATAGTTTATCCTTAATTATCAAATCTAATACTGATTTTATAGTTTAAAATATTTTATTGGTTGATATATATATATATTTAAATGATATATATATAATAACATATTAAAGAAAAATATTTTATAATTATATTAAATTTTATGTTATGAAGTTGTTTTAATAAAATATAGATCTTTTTTAAAATAGAGATTTATTTGAACTAAATATAGATACTTAAAAAAAATATATAAATATAATATTTATGAATAAAATTTATATATATTAAATTTAACTTTTAGTGTTAGTAATACTTCATATTCAAATCATGACAGATAATAATCCAGCTAATAATAATATTCAAACCATGACAGATATTAATCCAACTAATAATAATATAGCACTAGAAATCAAATCAGCATTACTAGAAGAGTTTTAATAAGAATTCAATTGTTCTTATAAGTATTATTATTCGCTTTTAGAGTCAGCCAAATCCAAGGCTTAAGCCTCTTAATCTAAAGCAGCATTAGCCTCAGAGTCTACCAAATAAGCATTAAGTCCATTAGAAACTTCCGTGTATCCACTTGAAGATGTTTACAAAAATCTTCTCAATCCAGTATCATCTTATTTGTCGTCACTTAATTTTTAAGCGCATCCTTCCCCCATCAAGGTGGCTTCCTTTTTGCATTCTTATTTCGAAATTTCATGTTTATCATAAGTGAAAAATTCCTTGATTTTGTCTACAGAAGTGGAACATTCGGAAGGAAGAGTGTAAGAGTTAAAGAAAGCTTCGAATTTGGTATTTACGCCTTCATAACAAGTCATACTTTATTAGATAGCAGCTTCATATTTGGTAAAGTTTTCAGAATTAATTTTTAATTTGGTAGAGGTGGAGTCAACAGTGAAATAGGTGTCAATTTATGCAGGATCTACACAGAGAGAGCAAACTGTTCCCCTTATAATGTTGAGTTAAGCAAAAATTCCTTCTTTATGACAGCTTCTAAATTCATCATTAATGGCTTTTAATTCTTCGTTTTGTTTTAATTTGAGCATTTCCTCTTTGCTGGAGCATTTTTCTAATAAATGAACAATGCCTCGGAGAATTTTCATGTTTTTGGGTTGTTTTTCGAAGGTTTTGGAGAAGAATCCCTTAACTACTTTTGCAATAACCTTCTATTCAAAATCTGCAGTACAGCAAGAATTTTAATTATTATAGTCTTTGCATATTTTCAAATCAGTAACCTAAGCTGCAGTACCTGATTTAAAAGAATCAATGAAGGTTTGTAAATCTTCTTTTTTTCCTTTCTATTATTATTATTGCTATCCTCCTTGTTAAGAACCTTCTTATTATTGTTATTTTCCTCCTTGTTAGGGTCCTCCTTATTATTGCTATCCTCCCTATTATTATTGTTATCCTTCTTATTATTATTGTTATCCTTCTTATTTTTATTGTTATCCTCCTTGTTGAGAACCTCCTTATTATTATTGTCCTCCTTATTATTGCTATCCTCCTTATTATTATCCTCCTTGTTAAGGACCTCCTTATTATTATTATCCTTCCTTTTAAGGCCCTCCTCCTCTTTAGTTTCCTTCAGGTCTTCCTTCAAAATATCCGTCAAATTTTATAAAAATTAATCCAAAAATCCCAGGATAGGTTAGTCAGAGCAAGTTTTAGCTGTAGCATTAATCTCAGCAATGTTTATTAATAGTAAAGCTACTATTGAGAATAAGATAAGCTATCTTTTCATTTTTCTTATTTGTAAAATATATATTTTTTTATTTTTTATTTTTTAATTTATTTTTTTTATTTTTTTTATAAATTTTTTATTTATAACCTGTTATATACTTAATGAAATGAAGACTTTGTACTTTTAATATATTTTAATTTCCTTTATCCATATCAATGCGTGTAAAATTATAGTTAAATCATCTTGTTAACTCATGCTTATTAATTAATTTAAATTTAAATATATATTACTGATTACCATTTTATAAAATCGTGTCAGTATAATTTAAATCAGGATTTCCAAAACTTTGTCCCAACTTATTAATTTAAATTTCAAATTCCGTTAATTTATAAACATTTTTAAAATAATAATCATTTTAAATTTATATAGATTCTATATTAGAAGATAGGATAAATATTTTATATTTGTGAACATTTGAGATCTAACAGTATTAAATATCTTAAAAGAGTTGTTTTTATATATATATATTATTTATGATATAATATTTATAAATAATTTTTTTAAAAATATAATAGAAAATTGAATAACTATTAATATAAAATTAATTTACATTATTAATTTTTGTATCAAAATAGATAAGGTATGCATTTTTTATTAAATTCAATCCTATAACAAAAGTGTATATATTAAAAGTCTATATTTATTAATTTATTTAATAGTATAAATTATTTATATCTTACCTATTATTTAATGATTTATAAAAATAATTATGTAGCGATACTAAAAATATAATATCAGGTTCAAAATTTATCTTTTGTTTATTTTTTTTAATATTTTTAGGGGGGTTAAGTTCCAATATTGTTGAATTGTTCATCATTGATAAAATTTTTGTATAAGGAAAATCATTGAAGCAACAATTTTATCAATGATTAAGAAAATCCCTTTAACCATAGATAGCATTTTTCAATATAAATTAACTATTTATAAAAAAAATTGAATTTTTATCAATATTGTTTATAAAAAATGTTTAGAAATGATATATACATTTAATTATTATAATATATTCATAATCAATAAAATATTAAATTTTATAAAAGTGATAATGTATTATTATACTAAAATATATATTTATATGCAACATATCAAAATTTGTATTAAGAAAAATTTTGCTTTTAAATTAATAGTCAATAATTATTTAATTTTTTTTGTTATTATTATTGAAAAAATATAAATATTTTATCTATGTTGATCATAACTACTCTAGAATTATTTAAAAGTGATTCAAATGAGTTTTGATACAATATCTATGTTTAAAACATAACTAATTTTACTTTTTTGATGAAATAGAAATTCTGGCCACTATTTTTCATATATAGTGATAAAATAAATTTATTGGCAAGGGTACTATGCTTCTTTAAATCAATTACCTTTTTATGTAAAAATAAATAATACTAATAATTACTAATATTATTAATTAAAAAACTCATAAATTAATTCTGAAATCAACACAGTTTAATAATAAAAAATATAAATTATTTATTGCAAAATCATTATACTATTTTCTCATGGAATAGCAGCCTATGCAAAATAATTATTCTTCAATTTCATAGTCAAAAGTTATTGCATATTTAGGAATTATTGGAAGCAAAAACGACCCAACAGTTTTATACAATTTTAATAAAGATAAAAAAGAAGAATTAAATTTTTAAATCAACGTGTTTTGTGGTTTAGATTTAATGGAAGCGAAAATATTAAAGAAATTGAATGAATCTAAATAAGGGGGAAGTTAAGTTCCCTGCTATGTTGGTTTATTAAACAGTGTTTATTTATCAGAAGATGAATATGATGTATATGGCTTTTAAACAATGACCAAAACTAAGTATATATTGATTCTGAAATAAAAATCGAACATGACTAGGTATGATGACTAAAAAATCTAGAATATCTTTAAAGAAATTTAAAAAATCTATCAATCTGATTTATTCAATCCTTTCAATACTTATGATTTAAATAATTTCAAGCCTTCTGAGTCATTTTATAAATATTTAGACATCAGAATAAACAAATTTTAAGAAGAATTTGGAGGATTTTCTAATTGAGTTATTATAATTATTAGTTATATTGCAATTATTATTTAAAAATATTTATAAATTTATAATATTTTATATAATCATAAATTATAATAAATGTATTATTTTTTAACTAAAAAAGTTTATATTAATTTTTATTTAATATTCTTTTTTTCTAGTAGGAAATATACCAAATTTTAAAAATAAATAAGTTAATTATGTATGGTAACTATATAATTATCTACAGGTTTTAATAGAAAAAATATTACTCTTGAAAAAATAAATTTACAAGTCTCTATATAATTTTTTAGATAATTGCTTTACAATTACTATACATATAAGGGTAAAATCCATCATTTTTTTACATTACACTTAATATATCAAACGCAAAATAAAAATTAATAAATAGTTAATATTACAGTAGTAGGAGGGTATAAGAAAATTATTTTGAAAAAAAATAAAAAAATAAACAATTATAATAAATTAAAAAATTTTGATGGAGGAAAAAAGGAAAGAAGATTCTTTTTCTTTGAAAATGAACTGCAAAAGCAGAATTAAATCATTACTGGATCAAATAAGATTGTAAAATAAGAATGTTGTGTCTTATTTATTGATAGTAGATCAAAAATCTCTTAGAATGATTTCATCTTATATACAATAAACGGAGTTAATAGAGCTAGTAACATTATTTTATGATATTATCATTTGATTAAAATTAATCTCTACCGCTAAATATCTTATATATATTTAAATACTAAGGATATTTTTGCTGTTTAATAAATAGAACATGAAAGAAAGCCTTATTAGAAATAGCATGTTATTTATTTTATTACACCCAATTAAGAATCTGTGACAAATTTACTACTAGATTTTCCTAACAAAAAAGAATATTAGTAAATTAAAATGATTTGTTTGTTTTGTTTATCGCTTTAATTATTTAATTATAATTAAGTTACGGATACGCTCACATATTTTTTACCAATAAAATTTCCCCTTCATTAATGAAGCAAATATCTGAAAATCCCGTATTGATGGAAAGACTTAAATCTTTTAAAGAATTTAATTAGGATTTTATTTGCAAATTTGACAATATTTTTAATTTTGATATGCCGGATGCATTCCCTGTTTTATTTTCTCATAAAGGTAAGTAGTTAATTTATATTTTGTCTTAAAATTTTTTTAAAAATAAAAAAAAAAATAGGAGTAGAAAATGAGTTGATGGTTGATACAGTGGCCTCAAAATTAGCGACTGTAATTACAACTTTAGAAAAATTCTACGGGATTGAAGTAATATATAATCGAGAAGCAAATAGAATTTCCGAACAATTGGCATTAAATGTGAGTGAAAGACTTAAGGAGATCATTTCCGGTTTAGAAAAAGATTAATCTCAAGATTGTTTAGACAAAACTGCTGGAAAGGTCACTTTAATTATTGTAGATAGATCCTTTGACCCAATCACTCCGCTAGTTAGAGATTTTTATTATATGCCCATGTTATATGATATATAGGATGTTTAAAATGATCTGGTAAATTTTGAAGATGTAAATGATAATGGAGTTAAAGAAAAATAAAGAGCCTTATTATCAGATAAAAATGACCATATTTTCCCCAAATTTTAATACAAACATATAGCTGAAGTGATGGAAGGTAACCAAATTTTTAACAAATAAATAACTCGCCTAATTTCCGATATTTTGTTTAGAACTTAGCGAAGAATTTTAAGAATTTTTAAAAAACAATACTACAGCAAAGGTACAAACCGGAGAGTTGGGAAACTTAGATTTTAATACCCTTTCAGACGTAATTAAAAAAATGCCCAAATACAAATAACTTGTCTCCAAATATACATTACATATATCCTTGATATAAGAGTGTATGGCTCAATATGATTATAAAGATTTAAATATTCTGGGAGACATAGAATAATCCCTAGCGACAGGAGTAGGAGAATCTGGTAAAATATAACATTTTTAAAAAATAATTATTTACTTACTAATTAATTAATAACTAAATTTTTATAGGATAAGATGTTAAACCATCTAAACTAATATCCCTTGTGGGAGCCAGATTAGAATCGGAAAAATTAAATGAAAAAGATAAGCTAAGACTTATTTTATTGGCTACCATGTGCCTAGATATTACAGAAAAAGATAGAAAATACTTAACTTAAAAAATTAGTATAGATGGTTAGCAAGCAATGATTAATTTATAATGGCTTGGTATCACTCCTCAATAAACTTCAAGTAAAAAAAAGAGCAATTCAAAAGGAAAATTCGATAAAAAATTCAAGGTAAATTATAATTATCATTATATATGATGATTGTTCGAATTTAACCTGTTTTCATATTTTTTAGAAATAAGTTATAAATAAAATGCAATCTCAAACATTAAATCTGTGCAGACATACCCCAGATTTAGAACAACTAGTTGGAGATTTATTAAAAGTTAATGATGCTAACGATTGCTTTGATAATGGACTACCTGTAGGAAAATTCAAATCAATCAAAATAAATTTGGAGGATAAATTAGGAAAAACATTTAACAAAAAATCATCTAATACAAAGAAAAAGAAATTGCAATAATTAATGGGAGGTGGACAAGAAGATGAAGAAATTTCAAACTCCACGCCTAAAGTGATAATATTTGTGGCTGGTGGTATTTCTTATAGTGAAATCAGAGCTATTAGAAATTTGTAAAATCTATAAGAAAACATGGGTTTGATTGTTGGAGGAACTTCTCTAATAAACCCTAATGATTATGTAAGAGGACTCAGTTCAATGAAATCTACTTCCTCTATTTGATATAATTGAAATGATATAAATAGGAATAATATAATTTTTTTATTTGTTTTTTTTTATTATAAAATGATTTTTATTTTTGTTCATATTTTAACTATGGATTTGTAAAAATTATTACTTTTTTATATTCTGTAAAATTCTGTCAGCCCCATTGTAGAAATTTAAATCAATTTTCCGTGGAAAATTCCACTATGAACGAATTCGAATGTCCTAAGTTAGGAATTTAATATAGTTAAAGAATTAAACTATAAAAACTTAAAAAAAATAAGAAACAAAATCTAAACTGAAACTAAAAAGGTATTTAAAATCTTTTTCATGATTTTTATGAATCCTTAATACCAAGATTCTCACCATTAACAATAGTAATTTTAAAATTAATAAGAAAATTCTCCATTATTGTAACCTAATCAAAATTTAATACAATAATAATAAAATGAAAAAATAAGAAAAAACGAATGCACAGAGATAGCAGATAATAGTAATATAAAGGTGATGAAGTAGCTACTTAACAAAGTTAAATGACTCTGAGTAAAATTCTTAAAAAACTAAAAATAAATGAAAATTACACAGAATTAATAGAAACAAATGATAATAATTTTAGTGCTAAGAAGCCTCTAGACAAAAATAATTATTCACACCTTTAAGTAAATAATTCCGCCTAGAATATTAAAAGTTATAATCATACTATATAATAAGAATTAAATATTAATAAATAAAACAAAGAAAAATAGTAATTTTAAAGTGCTTAAGAAATAAAAAATGAGAATAATATTAATGCTAGTGTGAACTAATAATTATAAAATGAATCATTAATATAAAATTGTAAGAGTACTGAACAGATAAAAGTCGAATAAAATCATAAATAAGAGAAAAAAATTCTTAATGACGCTAGAAAAACATATTTAAGGAGAACAAGCTTAGCAGACTTCAATTAAAAATTAAATTTAGAAGAAAGTAAAAATAATACGCAAAATTAAGAAGATACAATGGAAGATGAGGAAGAAGATAATTTCGATAATCCTTTAAGTCAAAGTATATATGATTACTATAAAGATTAGGCGCAAAAATTAAGAAAGGCTTACTTTAGACGTTAAAGCTAAGTTATACATACAGATGACTGAATTTATTATGTATTAGTATTAGTATTAGTGTTGTTTATTTATATAAAATTAATTTTGCAAATGTATTTGCTAATTAGTATTTATTAATAGAGTTTTTTGTTATTTTCTAATTCCTTATTTTCAGTATTTCTTAAATTTATTCTATGAAATGCTAAATATTTTCCTATATTTCTTACTTAAAATAGATCAAATTAAAATCATATATATTTAAAATTTTCAGTGGTGGTGTTTGTAAGTAAATTTAAGTCCACAGTATTTACAAGCTTAGACTTATCCGGGAGTTCTGGTATCCAATTAAATATAGACTTGAGGGTGTCCTGCATTGATTTCAGTTCCTCCCATGCATCTAACTATAGGTTAATCAACTTCAATAACAGGAACCTTATTAAAAATAATTTTCATGTTATTGCTATATATTTTGCCATTTATATTATATAAGTATTATTTCATAAACAATTTTCTTAAAATCAATATTAATTTATTCATTTATTAAAAATGAATTAAATTTATGTCCATTGCAAAAATTATTTATTTTCGGAAAATAACTTATCATAAATCGCTCAATTAAACTTAGTTTTTACTTTGTTAATATATTATTCTGCGTTGGATTTGTGAGTCCATTCAGATAAAGTGTCATCCTAAGATTTATAATGCCAGTTATTTTCAAACATAGTATCAAATTTTTAGGTAACTTGGTTATTTTATTAATCATTTCCAAAGGAGAATTTCGAAACTCCTTATAACTATTTAACTTATTATTTAGTAATAATATTTTTTCCAAGATTTAATGCTTATTTCAACATTTTATATATCTGAGATTTTAACTGTATTTTATGTTCTAATTGCTTCTCCTTTTTATTTATTATATTACTTCACTTTAAAAGAATGGATTGAATAATCAATTAATAAATACATTAATTAAATTATCAATCCATTATTGGTAAAAAATAAACTAATAATATATATCTATGTATTCTGTTTTTTAAATATATATTATATCCATCTATTTATAATTCTATTATATAAACCCAATAAATTTCATATGTCAAATAATTTTTTTAATATATATTTTAAAATCTGGATTATTTTTATTGTTATATAACTATAGATTTTCACCTTATATCTAATATTAAGAGATATATATGAGTTTATTAAAAATAAAATGAACTAAATCAATTATATTTTTTCTTTCGAAACCTAATTTTACTATAAATATAAATTTTATAAGCATAGCATTAGTAAATAAATATTTAATATCTACAATTTTTTTTATTAGTATTAATTTAACAATATATATCAGAGTTAAAAAGTTTAATTTATTTACAATAATCATTATAATAAAATAAAATATATATTATCAAACACTAGCTGGCACTCAATTTTAACTAGAATGGAATAATAGGATATCGATTTAGAAATTAATAGAGAATTTGTTCTTAATGATGTGGTAATACACACAAATAATTACATTTTTAATCATAATAGAATTATGACATATTATAATAATAATTTCTAATTTAAATATCAATTTATAAGTAATAAGGAACAGATATGATGGGAAACAATTATTAAAATATTAATGACATGTGGGAAAAAGAATTAGATAAAAATAATGGAAAAAAAGTCAGTAATGCTATTGGAGGCAAAGATAATTGGTATAACAAAGCTGCTGAGTATTGGTATTAAAAATATTGTATATTTTTGGAATTTTTATAAGATTCTTATAATTTTATTTTTTTATTTTAAAGGCAAAATGTTGATGCTTCAATCGAAGGAGTTTTAGGAGGTTATGGTTGTTTGGATTCACCTGATATTTCTCATTCTTAAATGTTTGTGAAATAATTATTCTAGCAATTTAATGTTGGAAATAAAAGAGCTATCGATATGGGAGCTGGAATAGTAAAATATAAAAATAAAATAAAATTAAGCAAGAAATAATAATAATTTCAACTAATATAATCAAGGGTCGTATCAGCAAGGGATTATTATGCAAAAATTTTGAAACAGTTGATGTATTAGATTAATGCGAAAAGTATGTTGAAAAAGCTAAAGAATATTTATAAGGAGAAAATGTAGGTCATTTTATAGCTAGTGGATTGCAAAATGTCTAGTTTTAGGAAAAATATGACTGTATATGGGTATAATGGGTATCTCATCATCTAACTGATGCTGATTTTATAAAATTCTTAGTTGATTGTAAATCAGCTCTTAATCCAAATGGAGTAGTTGTTTTTAAGGAAAATCATACAAAATAAGTATATGTTTTTGCTTTAAAATATCAAAAAGAATATTTATATTTATATTAATTTTATGAAGGGATTTATAGTGGATAAAGAAGACTATAGTGTTACCAGAGATGAAAATTTATATAGATAAATATTTGACAAGGCAGGCTATAGTGTGCTAATGGATTCAGTTCAAACTAATTTTCCCAAAGAACTATTTTTAGTAAAAGCATATGCTTTAGTACCTAAATGAATTTATATATAAAGTAATTTATTATTTTACATTTAATTATAAAATATATAATTATAGATTGTAATATATATTTATGAATTCTTCTTAAACTACAATATATTTTGTATTAATAATTATTACATCTAATATTTTAATAATAATAATAAAATAAATAAGTCATTAATTCTAAAATAAAATATATTACAACACTGGTTTGAACATAAAATTAGCAATACAATAGAAGATATTAATAAAAAACTTTTCATGATATTTTCTCATATTTTATTAGCGCTAATATTTGGTGCTTTGTAATAATTTTCAATAATTCATTGCGAAACATTTATTTTGCAAAGAAAAGAAATAACTGAATAGAGCCAAAATAATATCCCAGTACTAAAATATTTTAAAATTAATAATCTGTATAGAAAATTAAAAATTACTAAAATCATATTAAAAATAGGTATATGATTAGGGCTTTAAAGCAAAACTTATGATAAATTATAATGAATATCAAAAAAAGTAGTCTTTTTTAAATAAAATTTTCGGGTTATTATTATTTAACAATCCAAAAATGGAAAATTTGGGTTTATGGGACTATATCGAATATTAAGTAGAAAAGGAATAAAATAGAGAATATCAAAAGTTAGCAAAAATATAGAAAAATTAGAATTTTTTAAGTAAAGATAAAATATTAATAGCACAATAAGAATATAATAAAGATCCAGGATATAAAACTTTAGAATTAAAAAATTTTTAGAATTTACAGTATTATACTGAAATTAGAATGGGATCTCACAAGTAATTAATGACTTTAGATCTTGATACTGGTTCTCATTAACTATGGGTTCCCACAATAGATTGTTTAGATAGTGAAGGTATAATGCAATGTCATAAAGAAAACGATTGGTATGACTACTAAAAATCTAAAAATTATCGCAATTATAATAAGAAAGCAGAGATATGGTATATAAAAGGTGCTTGCAGGGGTAATTTAGGAGAAGATGAATTAATAATAAATGGTATAAAGGTGATACAAAAAGATATGATTTTTGTGAGTTCTGAAGATGAAGTATAGTTTTTAAAATAATAAATTTATTAAATATAAGTTTAAAACTTAATATCAAATTTTTAAGATAATAAGAAGAAGTTTGAAATCTGATGGAATATTAGGACTAAGCAATTAAAAATCAATAAATAATTTTATAGATACTGCATATAAAAATGGATTATTATAAGATAACAAATTTACTTTTTAATTAAACTGGCATGGATAAGATAGCTTCTTTCATTTCGGAAAGATTCCTGATAATATTATAAATAATTCATTTTTTTGAAATCATAAAGGAACAGTTATTGGACTATTTTAGTTACAGATTTTTAAATTAATGGTATTTCTGTTTAAAAATAAATATCTAACAACTAGGCAGTCATAGACTCCGTAAATATATATCATTCTATGCTATATTTTTATAAAGGAGTTTAATTAAATTTTTTACGATTAATTGTAGGGTACTTCATATATATTAACCGGTTAAAATCTATTTAACGAGATATGGAAAAAACTGGAAGAAACAGGACACTGTGTAACCAATCATTCTCAATCTTCATTTAATTGTAAATGTCTTGAATATATTGACTAAAGTGAATATCCAAGTATTTAAATATATACAAGAGGATTAAAATTTGAATTAAATGCTGTAGATTATATTAATAATTAGCATGTAATTAAATTTTGATAGTATTTTATTATTTAGATTTTCATTCAATTTTTATAAGACTGGAGAATATTGTAATTTATAAATACGACCTATACCAGGAAACTAATCTATGATGCTGTTTGGAGATACCTTTATGAGAAAATATACAGTTACCTATGATAAGGACAATAATGAGGTAAAATAAAAAAAATATTATTAAAAAAGTAATCAATTTCTTTATTTATTTTTATGTATGCAGATGGGATTCATGAACGCACAAATACTTTTTAATTCTTAATTTATAAATATAATGATAGTTGCTCAAATATTTATAGCTATAATTTTTTTCATAATGTTTATAATTATGATAGAATCATATTTAAGTAAATCTTAGTAATTAATAAATGGTTCAGATGAATAACAAGAAGAGGAAGAAAGAGAAGAAAAATAGATTTCAAATAACAACGGATAATACATTCCTCCTAATTATATCAAAATTTAGGAAAATTAAAACAATATAGTTTCTAAATATAATATAAACTATAATTCTGAAGAGAAAAATGTACAAGATAATAATGATGATATTTATATTTAAAAAATGATAAATTTTAACTTTATTAAAATTTTCTTGAGGAAAATAACAAAATGTGATAGTAAATTATATTTTGAATATATAACCTATAATTTTAAGGATAATTTAATTTCTAATATTTTTATATTATTAATATTAAATTATATGATAAGTGATTAGTATTTTAAATAATTTTATACCAATTAATTTTCAAAATAATAAACGTCCAATTATATTTAGTAATCATTACCATAGAAAATAAAGATTATTTCACACACTATTTTGAGATAACTACTGCCAAAAATATCTAATATTTTTTATTATAATATCACTTTTATATTAGTTAACTATATTTCTGATTTTCAATACTAAATATTAAATATTTTATTTAATTACTTTTTTATTGTAAGATTCTAGGATTTAAATATTATTTTATACAAAAATTTATGATTTTTATATCACATGTTAAAAAAATAATTAGCTTTCTAATTTAGGGACTAGCCTAAATTCCTCGTAATTATTCATACTAAGTTAATAATCTATAAATATAAATTCATTGAATTATTCTCGTATTAATAAAAAGAAATAAATAAACCTAAATAAAATATAAAAACAAACAAAAATGAGAAAAGTAATATGTAGTTTAATTCTTATATAAATAATTATATACGGTGGAAATTCGGCTGTTCTAAGATGTCTTAATGATAAAAAATAAAGCACTGACTGGTGGTCTGCAATTAAATTTCCTAATAAAGTATAAACTGATCAAGGCAAAGTTTTTGCATATTTAGATTATATAATGGAACGAGACGCTGTCAAATCCTCTTAAAATCTTGATAGTAAAAATACCTACTTCAAAGTTTTTACAACTCCATTCGATCAGATGAATACTTCTCCTTTCGCCAACACATTGAATCAGCTAAATGATATAATCGATGATTCTACCAATACTCTTATGGCACTCGCTTTTAATGACGATCCTCCTGTCGGAACACCTCTAGCTAGAGCCCATGCAAAAGGAGTAAATATATTTTTATATATTAGTATGAAATAAAATTATGGAAATAAATTAAATTAAAATTAGTAAGTATTTCTATATGAATATAAATTAAATACAATATTAATTCTAAGATATTTGAAATGTTATAATATTAACATTTTTATTATCCAAGTTCTTACAATTTCCAATTATTAATTCCAATTCTAATATTCTAAAAATTCATAAAATTAGGTTATAGCATATGAAAAGAAAGGAAAAACTGGAATTTATTTAGGACACAGTATACCTGAATGGCCGCACTTCAATGATAAAACTGGAAAAGTAGACCCCAAATTAGAGGATTCTTAGAATATATATGGTTAATCTTTGTTTTGTATGAGTCTTAATAAAGAGTAAATAGAATTAATAGCAGATTAACTATACTATACGAAACCATAAGTGTATTACACTTTTTAAGTTGACTAAAGCATTCTTCCAAAAATGCATATAATTAGTTAGGATTATACGTTATCTAGTGCAAACAAAAAGCCATTCTACATTCTAAATTTATAAACTGCTATAAATAATATTGAGTTTTAATTTATAAGCAAACATATGAATGTAAATGATGTTGATATGATAGAACATGGACTCGTCGAAATGCTACAGTGTGACTTAATTTCAGAGACTTGGGGTAGACCACTTGATGAAGGGGTTTGCACTTTTAAAACATCAAGCAATAAATCATTTTATAGTAAAACTATTAATACAATCTCTTTTTTGTCTCCTGATGATAATACGACAAAAATTGAGTAATATTTTATCTAATAATTTATTTCCATGTTAGAATATAACTATTTTTGTAATAAATTCCAAGAAAATTAATTAATATTATTTTAATTAATTTAGATACAAAGAAACATAAGACCATTCAAAATGGGCTATGTGCCACTCAAAAGAGGTAGTTTGTATCGGTGACATGAATAAAATGTCAAGTTAAAGAAACAGAGGGGGATCTTTTGCTTGCTTTACTTCTAAAGTCATGCATAAATCTTTCAAAAATATGGAGGGAACATTGAATCCTCTTATTAACTGCAGTAATAATTTTTTATCTTTTTATTAAATTATAATTTTGTATTTTTTCTTTAATTAACTAAACTCAATTAATTACATTGAAAATTAGATTGTGCTTTCTAATGTTCTACTGGAAAATGTGAAGGAGAACCATCCAATTGCTTAGAATGCAAAGCTGACAGAACATCAAAACCAACTTGTCAGTGTCCAACTCACTTTTTTGACGACCAATCATCAGTAAATTGCAGGGAATGTGAAAAAAAATGTGCTAGTTGTAAAGATACTCCATCTAACTGTACTGAATGTACTGTTGGAAGAATAAACTTTCCATAATGTGATTGTGCTGATGGGTACTATTAATCTTAGATAGATAAATCGAATTGCGACAGTATTTTATTATAAATATATATAATTAAATATAGTGATTAATAAAACCTAAATTTAGAATGTGATTCTTAGTGCTCTACCTGTAAATATGTAAAACTCAATTGCTTAACTTGTACTGAAAACAGAATAAATCCCCCTTATTGCTATTGTAAGGAGGGTTTTACTGAAGATTCCAACAAAATATGCCAAAGTAATTAAAATTATATTGTTTTTTACTGAATAATGTATTCTAAATTCTATATAATTTTAGAAGCTATTTCTGGTGACATATCAAAATAAATCGTCAATAACTTAAACATAAAAGACAGTGAAAATCTTGTTTATTTAAAACCCTCTTTAACCTTTACTTTATAAGGAGAAGTTTAAAACTCTATAGAAGGTTTTAAGATAAATCCTTGTTAAGAAACTACATTAAAAGTTGATAAAATGTTTGGAACCAATTAAATTTAATCGATAAAATGGATTATCATTCAAGAAAATTCTGGAGAAGATTATTCCAATATCTAATAAAAATTAGATGCTTTTAATAACTAAAACTTTGTAAAATTAGAAAAAATTTGTTAGAAGAAAATAAATCCTATTCTGTGGGAGCATTATTTACTACTTAAGAGAACTATAACGGAATATCTATACAGAGTTTAGTTGCAGGATCTTGCAAATATAAAGGATCAAATGATATTTAGATTTTATCATTACCAACTTTAATAATTTTAACTCTATTTTCAATTTTATTTTTATAAATAAATTTATGATTTATATAATATATTATATATAAAGCTATATATTTTTTTTTGTGAGATTTGAATGCTGAATTTTTATTTTTTTTTAAATTATACATTTAAAATGAGTCTAATATAATATATAAATAGTTTTTTTTATAAAATCACTATGAAGCTTCTTCATTATTTTGTTACTAATCCTGGTCTTAATCTTCTTCATTTAATTCTTCTTCTTTTTTATCGAAAAATCCTTCAGGAGGTTAAGGAATTTTAACCTTGTGTTAGTTTTTCAAGCAATACATCGCAATGAAAGATACAGGGTCTACAGGTCTTTCTATATCAACTAATTTCAAAGCCTAAAAATAAATATTTTTTAAAAGTAAAATTTTATTTTTGTTTCAATATCATTTTTTTTACTGGGTGCAATAAAGGAACTATTGTCTATCTCAAATATTCGCTATCACTTTGTTCTAATAAAATTTCAAAATCTGATTTTTTCGGTGCTTCAACTTCTCCTTCTTATTAGATTCCTTTTTCTTATTTTTCAATCTTAAATAAAGATAAAATAAAATAAAATTAATGAGAGTTCTTTCCTCTTTAAAAAAATATGTTATCTTTGTTTTACTTCTGCTGCTCTCATTTTTTCGCAAGCTTCAATTTATTTAATGAAAAAGTCAGGTTCTTTTAAAACATCGATAGGTTCTACTTATACAACATATTTACCATTTACTTTTTTTGGAGCCAAACTTTTTCCATGCAAAACTTCTCTTACATCTAGAATACTATTTTCATCTCTGAATAGAGTATAAAGTTATTATAAATTATTGACCAATTAAAACTATTTATAAAAACTATGTTATTTTTTACTCCGTAACATTGTCATCGAAAAATATATGTTAAGTATAATAATCTGATTCATCTACGATTAATAATTTTCCATAAGATGCCTTTTTTTTTTCAAATTAAATATTTCTTCATTATTATTATTACTTTTATATTTATTTAATTTTACTTTTTCTCCATTTGAATTCCAGTTTTTGTAATCATCTTATATAGCTAATACACATCTTTCCTGCAATAATTCTTAAAAAGCAACATGGATTTATTTGATTCCTTATTTCAGTTAAACTCCATCTTCTTCCATTTCCTTTTCGTACAAATCGTCAAGTTATTTATTTTCTACAATTTCTTTTCTTTTTAGAGTTCCAGTTAATAGTTAAGTTTTGTCAGGATCATTTCCTTATCTATAAATTATTCCCGTATGCTCTTTATTTAAAACAAAATTTTTTGTTCCTTTTGTACCTATCAGTAAAATATTATTAATTAATGTGAATGGAAGATATATCATTCTAGTTGTTTACCATCAAATCTAACTAAAACTGTATTATTTCTTCCACAATAGCAAGGATGTTCTCCAGTAACAAACTTGTTGAATTCTCTGATTACATTTTCTAAATCAGAACCAAAAGTTCTGAAAACAATTGCAAATTCTTTCTTTTATTTTTTTAAACTCATCATCATCTTATAAAATTAAGGTAAAATGTGATATTTTCCCTAATCGAAAAGATGATACATTCCTTTTTGGTCATCAAAAATGGAATTTTCTCTCTTTTCTGTTTTATTTGCATCATCTTTGAATTTCGACTGTATCAAATAAATTTAATATATTTTTAAATTAATTATCTATATATTATATTTTACGTTGATATCTTTGCATTCCAAATCAACTAATTTTGGTAGACTTACAGCTTTCAATAATCTATCATACTCTGGTTTTAATTTTATGCAAGGACTTCCTGGCTTTATGAAGTTGTTAAACATTTGATTTATGAGATCACTATATTTATATTCAATTAATACTCATGACAAAAAATAATGAACAAATAATTCTATTAATACTCTTTATCTTGGTTATATTTAGTTCTAACTGGAGAGTTAGGTTCTTGTTCTTTAGTCAATTTTTATGCAGGCTCGTAGTAGTTTCTTATATAATCTCTGATTTTTAAATAAAAATAATTTAAAATTTATAAGAAATCAACTTATTTTTTACTTATATGAAATACAATCTTCTTCAGGGGGCTTGGCCACAAAATGATTATACGCTTTTAATATAACAATATTTTAATATTATAAATAACCAAAATAAATAAACATAATTCTGCTTTTAATTATAATATTATATTACATAGTTTCCAAACACCTTAGGAATTTTCATCTTTTTATTCAATTTTTCCCCATGCATATTAAACCATTAAAGAATTAAACTATAGAAAATGTTTCATATTTTGCCAATAAATTTATAATATCGTTATATAAAATGTTGTACTTGCGTTTCTTTATCCCCATTTTTATTAGAATCAAATAATGTAATGGTTTTATTTATATCAAAATGCAAAATTAATTTTTTGATTGGTCCTTCTGGCTCTTTCTATTTCTTCATTATTATTTAAAATTCACTAATTTATTTTTTTTATTATAATTATAGAAGTGTTGTTTATTAATTTTATTATTTAAATAATTATTTCTTAAGTTGCACTCTACAATTAGCAGAGAGAAATAATATGATCATGTTAAATTAAGATAAATATTAAATAGTGGTAACTAAGCCACTAGATTGTAGGTATTTTTAATAGTAATATTTTCAATATTACACTACCATAATTAGATATTTATAAAAATTTATATATAATTCTTAATTATTCCTTCGATATAAAAAATGTTTATTTTTTAATAAATTCTATTATATTTTTATTTTAGCAATATAATTATGACCAAATAATTAGTAGATGTCTTTTAAACTATTAAGATAAATTACTTTATAATAGACTATAATTATAAAAGTATTGAGAAAAGTACATTAATAGAATTTGATTATATATTTTAGATAGTTAATTCATATTATGCTACATAATAAATGTGAATTTAAAGTAATAAAATATCCAATAATATAAATATACACTTATATAATCTAATTACAAAACTAATTATTATTAATAACAATAATTAAGTAAACAATAATTAATTAAATAAATAAATATATTAATTAATTAATAAACTCATTACAATAATAAGATTATATATAAAGCAAAATCTAAATAATATAAAATGTTACCCGGAGTATATATTGGAACAGCAGTATTTTTAATTCTTGGAGTATTTTCTTGCTTCTACTTCTCCAACTATTCTTAAAGAGGGGTTACAAATGCTATTAAAAGAAATGGAAATAGATAGTAAATAATTATATATTATATAAATATAATAAAATAGTATGTAAATTAATATTTGTCATCATATATCTGGCTATTTGAGATAAATCATATTACTAAAGAGTAGAAAGCATTTATTATAGATTTTTATTAAAGAAGTTAATTAGAAAATTATGTTAAAGCATTTATTAAAATTATTTTTATAAGATATATAAAATATGAGGAGAAATTGAAATACTTATAAATATATTTTTATAAGGAATTGAGAAAAATATATTAAAAATTCATGAATTCAATATTAAAATTAACACCTTATATATTTAACATTTAAATGCATGATATTTTTAATAAATAAAATCTAATTTTAAAATATCATTATTATATGATGACTATCTTAATATTTTTGTATCTACTTCATACCGTTTAATAAAATAATACTTAATATTCTTAATAAAAATAAAATTTTTTTTTATTTAGAGTTGCTTTGATTACATGCACCATCGCTACTTTTGGAACTTGGATAATATGGGTTAGTACTTATATGCACTAAGTAATAATTATAAATGATATAATATAATGAAATGATTTATAATAATCTAATAACTTTTATTACATAATTTTTAACTTTAATTTAGATGTATCCTTTAATCACTCCCATCCTAGAACACTGTGATGGATGTCCTGAAGAACATGAATGATGCATTAATGTTGCTATATCACTTAAATTTCGATTTATATAAATAATAATTTAATGTATTGACAAATATAAAATATATGTTTAATTCTATGTTTGTCGTTTATTTGTTTGTTAATTAGCATTGAAAATTTAAATGGGAATTTATTTATAATATAACAGAGTATTATATATGATATTCGATATAGAAAATATTATTAAAATATTGTAATAATTAGTTATAAAAATTTAAATATTGCCTATTTATTTTTTAGCATATTATTAATACTATAAAATAAATGCATGATTTATATTTATTATAACTAAAATTAAATATATATATATATATATAAAGCAATTTTATATTTAAAAATACTAAATATTTAGTATGAATAAACATAGAAACTACAAAATTAAATTGTAAGTATATTACAGTATAGTAAGTATTAGTTAATCTGATTGTATTATGAAATTTATGACTGAACTTTGAGTATACAACCCATAAGAACAAAAGGTAAAAACCTAATAAATTTTGCCTACATTTAATTAAAAAAACACGGAATAAATTCAATAAAAAGAAAAAATAATAAAAAAAATATACTATTTATGAGTGATAATCCTCTATAGTGCTCAAGGACAAGCATTGATAATATATTTTAAAACTCTGAAGGTGGAGAATCTCGATGCCAAATATTCAAAAGAATATGCAATGAAGGTAGATTCATTTATAAGACTTTTAATGATAATACTGTGCCAATTTATTTTAATTTTTTAACAGATATTGATGGCTCATTTTTCATAGAACAATACTATTGCGGAATGTTCTACAATTCTATTATAGTAGTGGGGATATTTTTCGTAAAAAAAACCGAATATATTTTATTCGAATACTAATTATTTAAATTTGTATTTTTACTATTAAATACTATTTCATAAAATTATTTTAGATTTTTTTCCTAATATAATCATTTTATTTGCTTTCTCAAACTGCAGAAGAGTACCTATCACCCACAGTAACATTTATATCTAAAAAAATTAAAATGTCACAAACCCTTGCTGGAGTTACCTTATTAGCTATTGGTAAGAAACTATTTATATATAAAATATTAATTTAAACATTTTTCTAATAATATTTTGAAAATTATTTTAGGAAATGGCGCAAATGATATCATAACTGCAATAGTGGCAGGAAAGTAAGATTTTATAATTAATAGACATTATTCATTATTTAAAAATTTATTTATTTGCTAATTTAGAGGAAATAATGTAAATTTCACAGTAGGATCTATATTTGGAGCTGGACTTTTTGTCACTACAATAAGTTTAGCAAGAGTTTTAAGAAAATCTCCTATTAAAACAGTTAAGGTATAGTATGTTCTATATAAGGGTTTCAATATAAATTAATATATTATTAATTTAAGCCAAACAAAATGATGCTATTAAGAGATTTACTTTTCTTTTTGTTTGCAATAATTACTGTAATAATATTTGGAATTATAGGATATGTGAACATTTACATGGCAGTTGCTTATATAGGAATATATATTTTGTATATTTTTGTAACTTTAAAATAAGAAAGGGGCATAAAAATGCAGTAAACAATTTTGGAATAAGAATTAATAAAAACATACGAAATGAATGAAGAATCTGTAAAACCTGAATAGCAAATCACCATAAACATTTCTTCTCCTAATTTAAAAAGTGGAAATAAAAAAATCAAAAACTAGGATTTAGGCAATAGATTTAAATAGTATATAAAAAGGAAATCAAAGTCTGTAGGACACTTAAATATTTCTGAAGATTAAGACATTCGATAAAAGAGCGACTCAAATTCTTCAGATTCTAAATCAAACAGCTTAGATGATATAGATTATGATAGCTTAAAAGACAATTTGCATAGAGATTCAGAAGTCTTTAATTTTAGCAATTATGCTGCTGAAAATAATGATAACATTACAATTTAGTCTGATCCTGATTTATTTAATTATTACAAAGATAATCATTACTGTAGCCCAATTGAAATAAACTAATAATAATAGGGTACAAAAACATTCGAAAATTAAGCAAATTAAGAAAATAATATTACTGAAAGAATTTCGGTTACATCTACCGTAGACACGGAGATGCCATCTCAAAAATCTACCTAGGAACTACAAGGTGATAAAACAATTAATTAACAAACTTAAAATAAAAATGAAGAACACTACTTATCATCAACAGATTTAAATTAAGCTAGAAATGTAGGATAAAATTCGAAAAAATAAAAGAACACTAAATTTTAATGGATGAAGGCATTTAAGCTAAGAAGTTTTATGAAAAAATAAATTTTTCATATTAATTTGCAATGGAAAGAGTAAAATGGGATCTAAAAAGTAGTATTTATTTGGACTTTTTTAAGTGATCTGTTACTCAAATCTACCATTCCTCCTCCCAATGAAAATTGGAATAAACCTCGTGCTTTAACAACTTGTGTATTGGGGCCTCTATTTTTAATAGGAAGTCAAAGTCGTAAGTTATAATTAAACTATTTTTACTTTATATTATTTACATTTTTATCTTTCAAAGTCATTCCAGACGAGCTAATGGATCCGTGGCATGAACACTGGTTTATTACTCCCATTTTTATTGCTATTGGTGTCATATTAGCTTTGGTGGTTTGGAAAACTACCCACAAATCTAAAAAACCCTCATTTGTTTATCTTTTTTCAGCTTTAACATTCTTAAATTCACTCTCTTGGATAGCCCTTATCATATCAACGTTAGTTAGTTTTTTAAATGTAAATAAATAAATAAATAAATAAATAAATGATTAATTAAATAAATAAATAAATAAATAAATAAATAAATAAATAAATAAATAAATAAATAAATAAATAAATAAATAAATAAATAAATAAATAAATAAATAAATAAATGATTAATTAAATAAATAAATATTTATTTAATTATTTTTTATTTAGTTCATATAATTTTTAACTCAAATAAGTAAAGTGTATTTAGGAATGACATTTTTAGCACTGGGAAATAGCGCAGGTAAACATTTTTTATTTAATTATTATTTTTAAAAATGGTCTTTCATATAATAGTTTATTATTATAAATAGGAGATTTTTTCACAAATGGGCAGCTTTCAAAAATGGGTATTAACAATAAAATTTATTATAAAATATAGAAATCTTTTTTAGTTAATTTTTTCTGCTTTTATTAGGGTATGCTTAAATGGCCTTTACTGCTTGTTATGCAGGTCAATTATTTAATTTACTTATTGGTTTTGGTATGACTTTACTGATTAATTCATGGAAGTAAATTTTACTTTTTGTTATACTTTAATAAAAATATCAAAATAATATTTTATAAATTAGACAAGGATCTATGACTTTTGATTTGTTTGGAATGGTTGACCATGGACAAAATTTAGACACTTTAATGGGATATATGATTGTAATTTTAGCCCTCCTAAATATATCTATTATGCTGATATATTCTTTATTTTCCAAGTACTATTATAATATGATAAACAATAAATTAGAATTTAAGTAAACAATAATAAATAAAATTTTTAGATTTACCTATGGAAAAGCAATAGGAATTTGGATTTAGTTTTTATATATTTTGATATTTTTCTTTGCAGGTATAGTAGCTTTGATATCCTTTTTCAAATATTAATGAAAAGAATCTTCTTTTCCATTAAGCTCTGTATATATCTCTGTAAATTTTATTGAAATTGATTTTTTGATTTTGATTAGTAAAATCGAAAGAAACTTCAATTATCAAAATATTTAATCTTATAAAAAATAAAATTAAATTAAATTCTAATGGAATATATAATAATTATTAAATATTTATTAATGTATAATAAAATACTTATATTTATTATTATATGTGATTTATTATTCTATTAATATTTAGAACTGGCAATTATGCTAAGTTAATAAAAAACTTAATTTTGGTAATAAAATTAGCCTATCTATTAAAATAATAATATTATGAATAAATTTTTTATTATTTCTAATTTTAACAAAATTTTTAATCTGTCTAAAAATAATTTATTTATTTACTTATTTATTTTTTTATCATTCCAATCCATTTAGAAAAAAAATTAACATTTAAAGATTTCTTCCTAAATGATAAAATTTACCTAATATAAGCGTTAATGAAAAAAAAGATGCGCATTTAATTTTTTGAGTAAGAATTTATGTTAATTTAGAATATTATTTTTTGTTTTATATAAAAATAAATTTAATATAATAAAAAATAAAATAAAATAAAATGAGTTGGAATATTTTATAGTGTACATATATGATCAGTACTTAAAAAGATATGGAAGATTTTACTATTTTAGTTAGCTTTTAATTAATTTATTTATCAAAAATATTTATTATTTTATAGTTCTTAAACTCTAATATAAAAAATTTTTCTACTATACTCACTGACTTTTAATCTAAATAATTCCTAATAAGCTATTTTATTTATTGTTTAGTTATTATTAATAGTATTATACCTAAAAAATAAAAACGTAATTGAAATTCGTCCTTTATTTTTTATTAAAATAAACACTATCATAAAATATATATATAAATAAATAAAAAAATAAAAATAATTATTTTGTAATAGTGTTAAATGAATATTTCTGAATTAGTAACAAGAGCAGATATATAATTAAAGTGTTCTGTGGATTACATTTAAAATTATAATATACTACCTGGAGTTAACTCAGCGTGTGATGTCGTAGAAAAAGCTTGTGCTGATTAGGGTAAATAATAAATTAGTAGAAATTACATTTATCTGCAAAAAATTTATCTCTAAAATTAATATTAAAATTCTTTAATGTATTTTAAAGATGGGTATTCATTTATGAAGCTGTATTATTGCAATATTAACTAGTCGGTATTGATGTTGATAATCTTTTTGGTAATAAATTAACTAAAGAGTTTTGAGATTCTATATTATTCTTATAATATAATAATAATGTTTATTACAAAATAGACAAAAAAAAATATTATTTTTTTTTTTTATCCCAAAATATTTTTAAGAAAATATGTGAAATTATATTAGCATTTAATATTTAATTTATTTCTTTAGTTGGTCTTCGTTTTTATTGCTTTTCATCTCCTCTCATCTACTGCTGAAAATTATTTATCTCCAGCTCTTACTAACTTATCTAACAAACTTGGGCTCTCCGAAACCTTAGCAGGAGTAACTCTTGTTGCCATCGGAAATGGAGCTCCGGATGTTATTGTAGCTATAACAGCAGCCCAGGGGTAGCATTTTCTTTAACAAAAATGAGATAAATAAATAAATAAATTAAATTGCAAACAATTTTTTTAATAGTGGAGGACATAAAGACGATGACGATGATGGTATTAGTTTTACAATCGGATCTATTTTTGGAGCCGGTCTATTTGTGACAACAATGTGCTTGTCTTTGGTTTTAGTAAAGAGTGGAGGAGAAATTAGAGTAAAAAAAATTAATCTATTTATGTACATTTTATTTGATATAAGGTTATACTAGAATAATCATATTTTAATTCCTTTAAAATGTCTATATTTTACTTATCATTAATTAATATTTCTATTTACTATAAAAAAGCCTAATAAGTAAATGTTTTTGAGAGACATGGTTTTCTATTGGATTGCTGTTGCTACATTAATTGTGTAAAAAAGTGAAAATTTGCAATTACCTTCATTCAAATTTAAATTTTATAAATTCTAAATAGCTTTGGAATTATTGGAACTGTATATTGGTATATGGCTGTGGGTTTTTTGATGATTTATGTAGTTTATATTATAGTTGTAATAATTTTAGAGCAAAAAGAGAAAAAAGATAAATTGAGAAAAGAATCAGAAAGTAAGAAATTATAATTCCACTATTTCTACATTGTAATTAATACTTTTTCTAAGATGGAGAAGATAGCTAAGTAAATTAAACCCAAGATGAGATGTTGGGAGCTAAACTTTTCAGAAAATCCATGCATCACGATGAACTTGAAAGTCCCAGCAACTAAGATACATAGAACAGCCTAGGAAATGGTTCTAAGCTGCAGACATTGGAAATAGAGGGAACCATAGTTAGAACATCTGACGATGGTTGCAAAAATATAACAATCAACGTTGGAGAAAAATAATAGAATAAAGATTCAGCAGTATAGGATTCTGAGACGATTTCGTAATTATAGTAGTAATGACAGTTTATTTATATATATATACAAAAAAAAAATATATAGGAATAGTTAAATTGAAATGTAAAATATTCTCAATCTAAATTAAAGCGCTAACAAAAACCAATTGGACGTCCCCCTGCAAAGCAATCAACACATTGATCAAATCCACTCCTCTAAAAACCCCTCTGCCATGACCATCACTCACAGAATAAAAGATGACCATTATAAGCACCATCACCACTCTGAAGAAGATCTTAAATTGGCGAAACAAAACTCTGTTAAGCAAAAGAAGGCCACCTTCTTTAGAATGAGACACTAAATTAAATTGACAATGTTGAATGCCAAAACGGAATGGGCCGATTTAGAATTCGGAGATAAAGTGATTTATTTGTGGGAAATCCCTGCCGATTTCATCAGAAATATCACTGTTCCCCCCTCCGAAGAAAATTGGTCTAAGTGGAGAGCTATAGTCAGTTGTGTGTTTGGACCCATTTTCTTTATTGTTTCAGGATGTAATTAAAATTTTATATAAATTGAATTTTAATTAATAGATTTTAAAATAAATATTTTTTTAAGTCATACCCGATGATACTTTTGATCCGTTTACAAAGAAAAATTGGATAGTATTCCCTATTCTTGGTGGAGTTGGAATTATATTTGGATTTATTACTTGGAAAGTAACCCACAGAAATGTAGCACCTTCTTTTGTTTGGATTTACAGTTTTCTGGCTTTTATTATTTCAATTTCATGGATCAATTTAGTGGCTAACTATTTAATTAACTTTTTATCTGTAAATTTTTTAGAAAATGCTAAATATAGATTTTAAACCTCTATAGTTTATTAAAATTTTTTTATTAAATTTTTAATAGTTTATTTAAATCATAACACAAATAAATAAAGTATTCTTGGGAATGACTTTTTTAGCTTTCGGAAACTCAGCTGGAGATTATTTTACTAATGGATAATTAGCAGCAATGGGTAATATTTTATTTCAAATTAATAAATATTATAATTTTATTTTCCTTTTTCAAGGATATGGAAATATGGCTCTTACTGCCTGTTACGCAGGATAATTATTCAATTTATTAGTTGGATTTGGGTTGACTATGGTTATTTCCTCTGGAAAGTAAAAAACTAACAGAAATAATATTTATAACTATTTAATATATATATATTTAATTATTTTATTAGAAATGGACTTCCTTTCGACTTATTTGGCCTCAAATCAGTTGCTAATAAATCAGAAAAAAGGAAATGCCATTGGATACTGTATTGTATTTTGTGCTTTACTTAACGTTACTTTAATGATTATATATTCGTTTTCATAGAAGTAATTTATATAATGTTTATAACGTAAATAATGAGTCCTTATTAATTTATTATAAAAAATTCAGATTTACCTATGGAAAAAGTATAGGAAATTTCTTAAGAATGTTTTATTTGGCTGTTATTATCGGAGCTATGTGTATGGGAATTGCCTCTGATATAGAAAAGCCAACTTTTACCATAAAGGTCTGATTTTAAAAATAATTAATTAATATATATATATTTTAGTAGTAAGACTAGTAATTAAATGTAAATTCAGCTCTGAGATTTGATTTGAAAATCTATAATAATTTTCTAATTTTATACTAAGATTAAAAATAAATAATGTATGTTTTAATGTTTATATTTTAGATATTATATAGTCAGTATTTATCTATAAATCAAAAGTATTATTTTTATAATTTGATTATAAAAATTTCCACGAGTCATCATTATTAAATTTGTCATTATTATTTTGCAATAATATTATACTATTCTTCTATAATAAATAAGAAAATAGAAATACCTGACTTACAATAGTGGAATTTATTCTTCTGGTATTTTATTTATTACCTAATTAGCCTTAAAATTATTAGATTAATAAACTTAGTATTATTTATAATCAATTAATCACACAATTAAAAAAATAAATCGTGTGTACTCCTCGTACACTATTTTCATATAGTTCTCATTGGTTTTAATAGAAAAAATTAATTGAAATAAATAATAAAGCATACATTGATAATATGCTTAACTAAGAAAGCATTAAATATGCAATAGTTCTAGAATTGGCTGTAAAATCCATAATCAGTTTTTTCATGATTGTAGTTTTGATATGGAGATTTACATTATTGTAACACCTAGCTCGTCACAATAATACTTTATCAAAATCTATTATCATAAGGTCTACATTGATAGGGTTGATTGGGCTATTATAGCTAATAAGCATATTGGTGATAATTTTAATTTATTTAAAATTTTAATTAAATTAATAAATCTCTCTTTTTAATTTATAAATTAAAAAAAACTTTAAATTAATTATAAATAATTAAATTTTTTAATTTTACATAATGATAGTTTAAACTTTATAATATTTTAGAAAATTTAACATAAATGTAATAGTTAAATGGATATGTGTTAAATATTTTAAATTTTGATAGATTGCCTTTATTGACGAAAAGAGTTTTTTCAAAATACACGATGTTAAATAATATATACCAGTTTTGTTTATAGTATTCCTGGCTATTTTAGCTCAAATTTTTATTAATTTCCGCGAATTTAAAATGAAATTGCCACTAATGTGGCCTCACAAAGCCTATTGGTTTATCATATTTTTAGTATAATCTCCAATGACAATAATTCTTATGAGCTATGTAAAATTGTTAATTTATAAATCACCAAAACTTCTAATAATAATAATATAATTAATTAAAAAAATAGTTTGACTAGTATCCTTTTGAAAGTATTTGCTGTTTACTTTAACTGGTGGTACTATTTCTATTAAACCTATATAGCATTATAAAAAATAGAATCTATAGGTAATAAAGCTTAAAACTAAGGATTTGTAAATTAAAAAACTATTATATACAAAATATATTTATAAGGAATATGAAGATATAGACTGCTATCTACTAACGATTCCAACCATATCAGCTTAGGCTTTGTAGGACAACCAAATAAAGTAGGAGCGTTTATAGCAAATGACTCTGCATCTCAATGAGTACTATGGTAAGGAAACGGGCTTTGATAGTATGATTAAAAGCAAATCTTCTTCGTTTCATTATAATAATAGTAATCACGTAAAAAGTAGATCGATTTCAAACTATAAACCTAACTGGCTTACGACTTCGCCAATCAAATTGAACCATTCCTCTTCTTTTTGTAGAGATGGGGAAACTTTAAGCTATAAGGGACTGCATGTAAAAATTAAAAACATTTTGAAAATTGTAACTACGAAAGAGGACGTAACTTAATTTCAAGTTAAACTTATCGTCGAAAATGACATAAGCAATACCGTTTAAAAATACGAACTCATTAAATCGCTACAGCAGTTCGTGAAATTGGAAAGGGCTATTATTTAGGAGGTAAATGAAATGATTGAAATTTGGTACAAAAATAAATGACTCAACTTTTTCCTTTTTAATTTAGTTTGAAAATGATGATTATTTACGAGATTTTATACCAGATTTAACGATGAATTTAGACATGAAGTTGTGTAACATAACTGATTTTAATAATATCAATTCTAATTTAAAACTACTGTAATAATACGTGAGTGTGATAACAAGTGATATTTAGTTTTATTCGTAAAAAAATTAGAAAAATTTAAAATTCATCGCTCTATTATTATTATTTTTAAGAAATATTTTGATGGATTTCTTCAATGTAGGAGATAAGCACCGAAAAAAAATAATGAAATGAAGCAATTGAAAACTAAAACCAGGTCAAGTTCCTTTTAAAGCAGAAGTTAGTCTAACAATATGATCAATCTGGGATTTCAAACACCTGCTAATAATTCCAAATAATATGACAACTTAAATATTGAACTTATAGACACTTCCAATTTCAATTCAACAAATGGCTAAACTCTCAGATTAAATAGCAAAGAAGAATATGAGGAGGAATTTTAGGATTAAAATAAAAATCAAATTATAAGTGTGAGAACTCCAGGAAAAAATTATCAAAGCAGGGGGGAGTCTTACAGTTCATCTTTTTCTGCGAATTCTTCTTTAAGAGGCACATATTTATTTGCAGATTAAACATCTATCAAAAGTTGTTTAAATAATGATAACAAAAGTAACTAGCAATCATTTTCTTCATTATAATAACGCCAGCCTGATAACGCTACAAATTGCCAACACTTCTTTGCCGTTTATTTCGAGGTGAAGGTTTTAAGATATAAAAAAATTTAAAATCAACACTATGAATTCAATGTGCAAATCCAGTCTACTCAACACAAGGTAAGCTGCAAAAATAATTTTCATAAGCAAATAAATAATACTTTAATATCGGATTTGATTTGATTTAATTTAATATATTTTATTTTTTAATAAAAGAGTCAAAGATATCTCTTTGTGAAAAGATACAAAGAAATGTTGGAGATGAATGATAAATTGAAGGATTTTTTGAAGGTAAAGATGCCTATTTTTCCTAAAAAAGTACTCAACCTAGATTCCTAGCAAATTGTTGAAAGAAAAAGAGGTATAGAGCTCTACTTCACAGTTTTACTTAATGAACCAATCTACTTTTGCTAACTATTGTTTGATTTCGTTAATATTCCGTAAGATTATTCACTCTTTTTTTCTCGATTTTTAATTAAAATTTCATAACTTAAGAACTGCAAAACTAAAACAGATAAAGCAAAAATAACTTGCATTTTTAGAAAATTTAGAAAAACACAAATTTAGAGCCAATGCATTTTCCAACGAAATAATTTTAACAACTCAGAAACCTTTTACGATCTATAAGATTTAACTTGAAGTTTTCAACGAAGTTACCCAATCTTTCGAAGGCTTCAGCTAAATAGAGAAAAGGTATTCAGAATTCCGAGAATTGCACCACGGTCTTGAAGTATTTTTCTCAAACTAAGGAAAGAAAGATTAACTGCCTGAATTACCTCCGAAATACGGAATAGGAAGTAAGAAAAAAAATAAAAAACAAATAAAGTATAAAAAGTAAAATTATTTTATAAAAACAAGAATCGAAGACAAGTATTTCCTTCAGATAAAAAGCCTTGGAAGATTACCTAAATGCTCTGTTTGCAAGCGAAATTTCATACGAAAGTGTTCAATTAAAGTGTTTTTTGACAAATTTTACGTAATAGGAAGGAAAGGGTTCCAATTCTCCATCAAAAATGAATAATTACTAATTTAATAAGAAACTTAATCTTAATTCTGCGTCTTCTTCGTTTTCATCTTCTTGTTCTTATCAACCTTCGCACAGCACGATGATAAGAAGCAGTATTTAGCAGTAGTAGCAGCAGCAACAACAATAGCAATAGCAAAAATAAAATTAGCCAAATTATGAATCTTCTAATCCATAGCAGATGCGCATGAGTTCTTTCCTGACTACGACAAATAATAATAATAATTCCAATAGCGGCGGCGCTTAAGAAGGATAATAGGAATAGGAAGTAGATAGAGACAAATAGATTAACATCAATATTTATTCAGAAGAAGAAGAAAAATCGAAAGAACTTTAAGATATTATTGAAACTGATAACGAAAGCCAATTTCAGTAAAGCCAAATTTAAATTCATTTATTGAAAAGTCTTCTCACACAGCCAGATAGATCCCGTGTAAATTCTCTGAAAATTGACAATTTGGACACGAAAAAAGCGAAATTTAGTAATCTTTCAGTTTATAAAGACTCTATGGATAAGGAACACTAGAATGGTAATTCTCCTTTTAAAAGATCAAAAAAAGACGATTGAAGAATTAAAATAAACACTTTCATAAAGCAGCATTAATGTATCTAATAGTGACAATAATAGCATAGAATGAGTGGTTCAAAAACTAATTAACTTTAATTCCAAATTATTTATATATATATATTTATAATTTCATGTTTTAATATAATTTATTAATTTTTATAATTAATGTATTAATTGAAATTAATACTTTATTAATTAAATTATCCTGAATAAATGATATCTTTTTTAGTTGATTTTAACTAAGTTATCTAATATAATGGTGATTACGATGATTTTAATAGAAATATAATTATATTTTATAAGATTTGGCTTGGCATATTAAAAACACAAAAAAATGAAACCAAAATTTTATAATATTACTATGTTGTGATGATAGTTTATAGTTTTTCTAAAGTACATTTGTTAAATATAGTTTAATTAAATATAATCCAGCCTTTTATATTAAAATCACTTTTAAAAAATTTCGATATGATTTTATTATTCGGGCCTCCGATCCAGACATCGTCATCGTTATTGTTTTTTTATATATTTTGGAACTAATCAACTGCTCCTTCGGTTTTTATTTAGGCTTTATTCTTACTATTCAAATTATTAGTTTTTTTGAAGGGTTTGCTGCTATTTTTGGCTTATTTTTTAAGAAAATGCAATGCATCATCGCTTTGCAAGGGTTCGGCTGAATTTCTACTATTATTTTGATAAAATTAAGAATTGAGTTCATTGAGTTTATTCCTAAGCTACTCCTGTCGTTTATTTTTCTGTTTATCTCCCACACCCGACTACGTTTATTATTTTTACTGCTACTCCTGATAGTTGATAGAAAACTATTATTTGTTGTTAATTTATAGCTCCTCTCCATTCTTCCTTGCTTCCGTCTCCCTCAATTTCTCCCTTTATTTTTTCATTGACGTGATATTGTGGCCCGAAGAAGAGGTCATGGGCTATTAATTTATAGCTTATAATCTATACTACTTTTTATCAGAAGAATTGATTAGTGAAGAATCCGATGATTTAGGTGTAATTTCTTCATAGAAAGTATTCCCTTTGTGGTTTTTACTGCAATTTAAAATGCTGTCATTTTCCGAATGGATTTCTGAAAGCAGTTTTTCGTTGTCTTTTTAGATTCTGCGTTGCTGTTTTTCCTGCTTTTTTTACTTGGCCCAATTTTGCAGAGAATATTCCTATTGTTATTATTATCGCTGATGCAGTTCTTCACTGTGCTAGAAAGCCTATTGATTATTTTTTTTCAATTGTTGCTACGGCTGCAGAGACTCATAATGTTCCCGCTCCGAAATAGATAACTCCATGTCATCTTGTCTTTAATTCATTATTTTCGTAATTGAGTAAGTCATCATATCGTCAAAATGCTTCTACTACTGCTACTGATTTCCAAACTAAGACTAATTTTATTTCTTTTTTTGCTCCTTTTCGCTCTTTTCTAAATTTAATATTTTTTATTTTTGTTAAATTAAAAAAATAAATGATTGACATCGAATATATTTAAAATACCGATTTCTGTTTTTAATTCAAGTATTTCTTGCAAATAGATGTGAAAAAGGGTGTTTTTCGTATAATGATGGTCTGAAGCGACTTTTTTGTGTCCAAAGCTCTTGATTTAATTAAGTGTATTTTTCAATCGTTGTTTGTGGTCTACTCCGTGTACAGCTTCGTCTTCAATCACTTCATCGAAAATCAGTTGCAAAAGGTGGTTAATTTCGCAATTTATAGCATTTATTTTGGCCATCAAATTCTGCTCAACAGAAGTGCTGTATTCCTAAAGAAGATGCTAAATATCACTACTACTGGAGCGGTGGATTTTATTTCTGGAAACTTCTTCTTCTTTATTAAGCCGCGATTATTGTAAATTGTTCTTGATCTGCTACTAAAGTTCCATTGTGAGGTGGATCTTCTTTATTTTCGAAAATTGGATTTTTTTAATGATTTTTTCGATCGGAGTCAGTATCGGATCGCAGTCAATGATGCTGTTTTCCTCAACTTAGGTGCTGAAATTGTTTATGCCTTTGTGGGTGCCTTCAGGATTTTACAGATATTTTTCGTTTCCTTTCTACTCTTCTTATTCGTTTTCTTATTCATCTTCTTTTTCCTCTTCGATTTGAGCCAAATTTTTGTTGTTAATGTTGCTATTTCTGCTGTTGCCTTTGATTTTTAAATGATTTAGAGGACTGTTTTCATTGCTATTATTAGTTTCTGTTCCTATACTGATCTATTGTGGTCTTTCATTTTGGTTGTTCGGCTATTATTATAATTAGTGAAACTTATGAAGAGATGGAGGAGAAGGTAAAATTTCAGTGGCTGTCCCCTGATTAGCTGTCATTTGTTCTTCCTCTTATACGATGGCATTTTCGAATTTTTATCTCTGTCCTTATTAATTTTTGGCTTTATTATGATTTTTACTTTTTCCAACTTTCAGAGAAAAAAAAGGATTAAGTAAATTATTATTTTTTTATAATTTAAATAATCAAAACCTGTTATTTCGTCCTCTTTAAAAAGTTAGAGATTTTAGACCCCTGAAATTGCCATATTCTTTAAAAGATAATTCAGGTTATTTTATAGAATTCCTTCTTTTTGTGGTTCTTATTCATTATTTCTATTGAAGAAATTTCTTTTTTAATTTTGATCTTCATAATCTAAAAACAGAGAATCCTTATAAACCAAATCTACTACATTGTCGTAACTGGTTACAGCTTAGTTTACATTTTACAAGGTGTGTCTGTTTCTTTCGCTTTAATTTACTCCTTCTTTTAAAGATTGCGTTTTAGTAAGTTCTTTTTTCCTTAATATATAATTAGGGAAATAAAAACTGGTTTTAAGTAATAAAAATTATTATTAGTTTTTGTTACTATTATTATGACTATGATGTCTAAACTAAATCATGCTAAAAAGGATGCTTTTTAGAAAATTAAGATTTATCATCATCTATATATAATATAAATTTAAGAAATTAATATGAACAAGAATGTTTATTGATTAAGCTACTTTACTTTTATTTCCACTGGCTCCAATAGTCCACATTATATCCTAAAATACGTTAGTTAATTTATTAAATAAATAAATAAATAAATAAATAAATAAATAAATAAATAAATAAATAAATAAATAAATAAATAAATAAATAAATAAATAATTTACAGTTGCTAAGGGAGCAAGTTATTCTATTAAATTTTAGGTTTCTAAAAAGGACAGATTTTCATTTCTGGCATGCAATAAAAACTATTTTGAAAGGTTTTCAGCCATAATTTCTGAATCTCTTATACCTTGCATTTGTTTATTTCTTTGGTCCGGTGAGGCTTTATACTAAAAATTTTCAATTTTTTACAATATCTTGGGCTCCTTTTGTAATAAATTAGATACAATAAATAGCCCCATAATTATGGAATATGAAAATAATTTGTTACTTCCATATTAATTATTTCTTCTATAGTATACTAATCTGCGCTTTTATGGTTGGTGATGTTTTTATTTGCATGAGGAGCCACGCTATTTAATTTGTGAAAATCAAAATTTTTTCGTTATTGTTTCCCTCATGCTACTGTTAATTAAAATGTTGAGTTCCAATGATTTCTCTTTTAAGATTCCTTTAATAGTCCTCAACCTTCATTCCATAATCAATAAAATCGCCTGTCATTTGCATTTGTGTTTCTTAATTAGAATTTTATTTTATTTTTTCAGTTTCCTATTCATTCTTTTTATACCCGGCCAGAGTCGAGAAATCGAGAGGCTTCATCGCCAGTTTATTTTAAGTAATGGCATTACTTTATGCATCTTAAATACTGTTATTGTTTTATTCTTCATTAGTTTGAATCTTATTGCGGACGATTTTTTCCGATTATGAAATGATGCTTTGTATTCTCATTTTGTACTGTTCCATGGCTGATTGCAGATTTTTATTCGCGGTCAAATCTCTAATTTGCTGCGTGTTTCCGCCGAGTTTGATTTCCGTGTAATTCTGCACCAAAGGCAGCGATTTTTGTGCCAATTCTCGGTAGTTCAAGTCTGAAGTCGGAATAGCCGGTTCTTCTCGTAACAACAAGTGAAAATCTTTGTTGTTAATATTTAAATTGTTGATGTGGAACTCATCTCCGAGTTGTGATTGTCGGATAATGTTAATATTGTTGCTGTTTTGGTTGTTCATATTATTGTCTTATTATTGCTGTGATTGGTCCTCTTTTTGCCCCGAGTTGATAAATATGGACTCTTTTCCTGGTGAGGCATGTAGGTCCAGTGAGGAGCTCTGTCGTGACTTTAAAAAAGAACCAAAATTTAAATTACTATTATTGTTGTTATTGCTACTATTGATGATGTTGTTGCTACTTCCAATGTAGTTGTAGCCGTTTGTGGTGTTTCCTCTACTTTGTCTACGGGACATTTTTGCTGAAATCAATTTTATTAATAAATTCATTACTAAAATACATAAAAACATAACATTACGTGAAGAAAACTGGGAGTTTCCACCTACCCCCAAAAATTTCTTATTTTGATATTGAAGCGTCGCAGAAGAGTTGAGGTGGAAATTGGTTTTGCGTTTGTTTTGCGGCGATGAGTGGTGAAATGAGGCGTGATTTAAATGTTATTTGCTTTTTTTGTACGGTGACTGAATCCCAGAAGGAATCAGTAAAATGGAACTACTTTTACTAGGGCTTTCTGTAGCTTATAGCTATTACATCTGTTACTACTACTAATGCTATTATTAAGATTTCATTTGTCCCTGCATTGTCTCAAGCGATTCACTTATTATCGACTCCATCGTCTTTAGTTTCTTTTTCCTTGAGCTTGCATCTTTTTATAATAAAAATAGAATTTAGAAATTCGATTTCATGTGTATTATTTATGGCTTATAAATTTGTTTATTTTGTGTAATAATTACGCACCTGTTTTTTGCTATAAAAATTTTTCCCATTCATCCATTTTTTTATATTATTTAGTTTGCGAAATGTTAATTTTCTTTCCTTTGATTTTTATATTTTGAAATAAATTCTAGTGTAAAATGATTTTATACTTTTTTTATTAGTTATTAGTATTTAAGAGTAAAAAGATTGCTATTGTTCTTCAATAATAATTTTTCCTTTTTTGCTATATTTCTTTCTCTTTTATTTAAATATTTTTAGATTTAGATTTTCAGAAATTAACAAATTTGTTTTCTATTTTTTAACTGTTTTCTCTAAATTTTAATATATTTGATTAAAAAATTGCTAACCAAATTTATTTCTCTGAATTAATTCATTATGATTAGTGAATAAAATTTATAATTTAACTAAATAAAAAATAAAATTAATGAACATCGATCTACTATGAATTGAATTTATTAATACTAATATTTCTTTCGCGTCTATATAAATTTTATTATCACTATATCAACTATCTATCCAATTTGTTTTATTCAAATTAATTAATCACTTAATCCATATTTCACATTTATTATTAAATAATACAAACACAATTTTTATAATTTAAAAACTCAAAATATCATTCTCTAAAAGAAATTATTTATTTATTTTGTAATGTGGATTATATCAAAAATATTTATTATTCATATTCACTTTATAATATTAGCTTTGAATATAAGGAGATATTCATAAATCTCTTAATTTTGTAATAAGTAATAAAAAATATAGAGTAAACAGTATAGATGGAATAATTTAATTAATTATATTTTATACTATTAATACAGCTTAAATTAATTGCTACCAAAGTTTAATAATAAAGTTAGAAAAAAATTTATCAAATATATAGAAAAAAAAATACTAATTTAAATAACTATTTTTAAAAATTTTATGTGCTATCATTAAATAAATTTATAAATTATTTTTAAATTCATCAATCAATTGTGAGATTTTCAATGGTTATTTAGTATAAGTATACTTGTGCCTTAAAGCAGCATTCCTGAAGTATATTATTGATAATAAAATATTCTTTATAATATTAGAAATTTTATATAAAAAATTCCAGTTTGTATTAATTAGATAAATTAAACTAATAAGTAAAAAATATATATTTGCTTAAGAAAAATAAGATTATATTTAATCTTCCTTAAACCCATTAAAATTAAAAAATAGAGTATTATTTTATATATTTTTTATTATTATGAAACAAATTTAAAAGCGAGTTAATAAAATAATAATTAGTTCACAAATTCTCACACATAAAACTATCAATTAATTAAACGCTATCACTATTGCTACAACTCCCAAGCAAATAATTAAGAAGTTAAAAAAAAAAAAAACTAATAAACAAAACATATTACACAGGCAAAAGTGTATAATTTAGATAGAAAAGAGCAGGCAGTCAGAAAAATAAATAAATTTTACAAACAACTCTCATTTTCTTTTAAAATTAAATTCGACGATTTTCATGCAAGAACACTAAATAAAATCGGAAATAATTACATAAAATGATAAGCAAGTTAAAAATACTACTAATTAAAAAAATACATAGCTTCCTCTTGCAAACCAGATAAATCAGCGCCAAATAATCGCGCTTCTTCCAGATCAAGAATACCATGATTTCATCAATGAACGGCGCTTATCAGTGGGCAATTAGTCTTCAAGGGTGATGTTTCAGTTCGATGACACTGGTTGTGAAGACTTTTTTTCATAAAATTCTTCATTTTCAATGAAAGCCAAGCAGACTCCTTAGAATTCGCAAAACAACACAGTATCTATGCACTTGATGAACAATAGTAATTAAAATAATTCCGCTATTAATAATAACAACACAAATATTTTCACTCTCTCCAATGTTACAAATACGAGTTAAAATAAGGGTCGCCTTTCTCTCTTACAAAATAACAATAATAACTGGACTAAATAGACTACCGTTTGTGCTCCTAATCAAAACAACAACAATAGTAATAAAATTATGGAATTTAATTAATCGCTGAGCTCTTCTAAATCCCAGTAAAATAAGAAGAATATCAAAGAAGGACAGGAAATATAACAGCAGAATCAGTAAGTAGAAAGAAGCAACAAAAGTAGCAAGAGAAACTCTTTAGAAAATATGACAGGGAAACCAAAAGAATAGGAGAGCAAATGGTATAGTAGCGGTGGTAATAATAACAATGCAAGTACTGAAATTTCAGGATATTAATGGGAAGAAGTAGAGAGACAAATCGAAATAATTGCCAAAATAAAAGCCGCCAAAAGCAAAAATAAAAGCAACGAAAATTAAATCGAAAAAAATTTGTAGTTTTTAACGCTGAATCAGCTTAAAAATGACGTGTAACTGCACAGCCACTTCATAGCCCTCAACAAAATCCGGAGAAAATCTTGTAATTGTTCAGAATGTGGATCAAATCAGCCGAGTTTTCAAAACCAAATTGCATTACTCTTGCCGAAAACACATGTTTCGCAGCACGCGCGAGTCAAAATGCTCGGGAAAAATGCGGCAAAGTTTTTGATGGGCGCAAACAATTTCAGCCGCTGCCATTCAGGATCCAAAAAGCAATTGCAGTAGCAGCAGAAATTGCAAAAAAAGGCCAAACGCGTGTTGAACAGCAATTCCAATTTAAACCGACTCAAATAGCAAAGCCAAATTTCTTCATTTTTGGAGGACTCTTCCCCCAACTTTGGAAATAATAGTAATAGCAACAGTGCCAGCAATAACAGGTCTCGGCCGATATCTTCTCAGAAGAAGTCTCCTACTACGAAAAGGCAATAGAAAGAAGAATTGACGGACATGATGAAAAGCAGCAGAAAAACAAATAACAATAATAAAAACAGCTTAAAAATTAGCGAGAATTTGCCTCAAAAAGCGCAGCAAATCAAACGAAACCAAACGTTAAACAGCAAAATGGCGGGAAATGAAGTGTATGCGAAAAGCCAGGCCTATTTGATGAACAATAGTGCGAATGTGGTTCGTCCTTCAGCGCCGGAGTTGTATCAACAATAGCTTAATTTTGTATAAAAACCGACACTTATCATATACGAAGCGCCCTTGAGTTACTAAAGTGACGCTAAGAATATGGCGACAGATATGGAGAATGAAAATGGTCAAAATCAGGCGAAATCAAATGAAGAAGACAAATTCAATAATAGCAATTCGAATACGGAATTCTACCCCCTCACTGTGCCCGAATTGGAACAGTTTTAAGAAGAGTCGCCGCTTCTCCAACAGTAAAAGTCGCAACAGTAGAGGCACAGAGAAAACATCCTTCGCAAAAGGAAAAGCGAAAACATCATCCAGTTGCGGAAAATTAGTACAGAAGAAGATGAATATGAAGAAGAAGAAGAAAACAGAAAAAAATACAGCATTTTCAGATAGAATAACTAAAACAGTGGAGAAAATAGCCATAATGACTCACCTTTGAAATAATAAACTTCAAAGATTGCTATCAATTCTTCTACTAAAAGAGCGCGGAATCAGTCAATGCCAAACACCATTTTATTAAATCAAAATTGGGAGAAACGAGAAGAAGAAGAAGGGTTAGATAAAACTGAAGAAATCGATTAGAAAAATGACAAAATTCAGTCCCTTTTACTACCTAAATTGCAAAATAATAGCATAAAAAATGATAAATAGAATTAACAGCTACTCACATAAGGAAAGTCCAGGAAATTCACCAAAATTGCTACTAGCAATAGTAACATTCCCAGTGGCTAGAAAAAGAGTGTTACTAGTTTGAACAGCCACAATTCGTTTCGTAGCTAAAAAAGACTCACCGTTTTCAATACTGGTATTGGCAACGGAGTGAATAAAAAAAGAGCTAATTCTTCAAATCTAATCCCAGTCTTAACTCCCTAATAAGTCTAACCAACAACAACAACAACTATAGCGGCAGTTTAGGTAAAATCGAAGAGGGTGATAATTATAATAATGACACTGTTTAGCGAAATGAAACCTAGGTGGAAAGTAAGAAATGCCTTTAAGAAAACGAAGTAAAGTTACAAAAAGAATAAGAAAATGAGGAAAACGACAAACAGAAACGATTTTTTGTATCCAATGAACAAAAACGAAAAGAGCTAGAGTTTCAATAACAACAACTAGAATAATAATAATAACAAACATAAAATATCAATGAATATGAAGAAGATCGCTCTAACAATAACACTAGTCGCAGTATAAGTTCATGCTGTGAAAATTAGTAAAACCAGTTGCAGTTGGAATAGGATTTACAGCAACAGCAACAGCAAACAGAAAGCTAGGAATTATATATTCATCAATAAAAGTAAAGAAATGACGTTATAAGTCCTGTTCAAGCAATTTAAAAAATTAAAAAAAGATAAAGAGATTTGAAAAACCTGTTCTATAAAGTGCATTCCATAGGCAGCGGAAGCCAGTCGAGCAGATTCGACGCCTTCATAAATTAAATTTCTAACCAAAAAACATTAATTATTCTCCGCAGAAGCTAAACGGCGGTTTTTAAATTACTGAGCCCAATTAACAGTTTCCTACATAAATCGGTAAAAAAAATTATTTTAAAATAAATTTTCTTTTTCTATTTTTTACTTATAATTAAAATTTTTAGGAATTGACTTTCAACAACCACTTCAAAATCAAAAGGAAATAGTCAACTTCTACTCTACCATATAAGACGAAATTGCTCAACAGGAACGCAGCAAAATAGCACCCAAGGCTTTCAAAACGAGCCGATAGGATACTTCATTTTAGACTTAGCAATAACAACAGCATAATAACAAAATGTAACTACCTAAAATACATAACAGCAACAATAACAACAACAACAACAATAACTATTCCATGGTGAGTCGCAGCACAAATTTTAGCAGTGAAAACACATTTGCCGTAACGACTCCTCCTAATAACCTAAATATGAATTTTAAGTTACCAAAAAACCATAGCAATGTTGTCATCAATAATAGTAGTAGCAGCGCTCAACTGTCCCCGAATAAAAGTAAGTTCCTTTCTCCCAAATCGCAAACGAAAAGGGAGTTCTTTTCCAGCCGAAACCACGTCGTAATGCAGGCCGAATTCAACACAAATAAAAGTACCAATTATAACACAGACCTCAAAATGAACCAAGACTAAAGACAGCTCCTGTAGCAATACTAGCAGTAACAGAAATATACCATTTATACCCAATAATAAGAGCCCCTTGCAAATAAAAACAAAATAAAAAATATCTTTAGTAATGGATCAAAAACTCCTTAGTCTTCGTAGAAGGTAGACAGAAAGTTTGGAGTGGAAAATTCAAATTAGAACTAAAAATAATTTAAAAATGTCTAAGCCAGTGGCTCTAATAAAACAGTTTCTAATGATTTGTAGGATTCTGGATTTGTTTTAAATAATTAACAAAATAAGAACAGTAGATCCCAGTTTTTATCTCCCAGGAATGAATAACATAGTGGTTGGTCTAAATCATCTTAATAATAATATAATGAACATGTCTTCATAGGAAATCCTAAATTAAATATCCGTAAACGAAATCTGTGAATGTATAAATGATATATTTAGTTATTTAAATAGAAATAAGTAATTTGATTTTTCGATTTATTTTAAGTTTTTATTATTTTCTAATCTTCTTTTAGAGAATATTATTTAAAAAGTTAACAAATCATTAATAAATTTATATCAATAATATTATATATATGATTACTATATTATTGCTTAATTATTTCAATACAATTAACTCAAATGTATATAAAATAATATTCCACTTCGATATTTTTTATGTATTTATGTTATGTATATAAATTTATTATATTATAAATTAAAAATTTTTATTTATTTGTTTATATGTAAATCATAGATTGTATTTATTTGTAAATCGTAGATTATATTATCATTACCACAGGTGTAATATAATTAATTAAAATCATTACAATTGCATATGGGCTTCATTTTAAAGAATTTGAATTTTCTATCTATGAAGAGAAATGTTAGTTGATGTATTTTAGCAATACTACTACTATTGCTATAGTTTTTATTCAGATTACTACTACTTCTACTGCTCTATTAGTAAAGAGTTTATAGCAGCAGCCCTTTTCTACTATTACTATTTCTTCTACAAATAATCTATTTTTTGCATGTTGCTTTTTGGAGTGTAAAAATTATTGCTATTGCAATTGCTGCCGCTGCAACTGAAAGAGCGAGTATTTTTGAATAGTGAACTCGTCGTCATCATTTTATTTGAATGTTTTTCCTAATTATTATTTTATACTCCATTTTCTATTTATATCCTTTCTTAATTTTTATTATTATTATTCTCATCATCACTCAACTCAGCAATGATTTAATTAATGTTTTCGTAAAATGGCTGCACAACAGCTTCTACAATTCCGTTTTTTCTGTCATGTGTCGCGCTGAAAAGAACTTTGTCTTATTATTGGTCTGTTTGACCCTGTTTTATAATTAAATCGTTTTGATGTTGTTACTTTTACAAAGAAGAATTTTGCAAAGAATAAGAAGAACGAGGTCTTTTCGAAACCATAAAAGCATTATTTTTCTTGTATTCCTAAATTTTGTTAATTGATGATTTTTTGGAGCAATCATCTTCTTTTTATTTTCTATACGGAATGAAGGCGTTTTCTTAATTTTGAATTTTGGTTTCATTTTTATTAGAATCTCCTCCTCCCCAGGTAGTCTATGTCGATTACTGTTGTTGCTAGTTGTTGTCTATTATTAATTTCGGCCTCGTGAACAGAGATTTCGAGGCCAATTCCCCTCCCTAGTTGTTTTGTTTTGACCTTTATTATGCGTAATTATTGTTTTGATTGCTACTAATGGCTTGCGGAGTTTGAAACCAAACCCTTCGGAGGGCTGTCGCATTATTTCCCAGATAATAACTATGATTATTATTGCTGTTTCTACTATTGTCGGCCCCTTTTTCTTCTACTTAACTCAAATTATTTCCGAACTGATTTAAGTTTTTAAGCCCCTGTCCGAGGAGGCCCGACCGCTAGTTAGACGCACTCAACGAGTGCGTGTGGACTGCAGCCAAAAGACTCTAGGAAGCAGAAGAAAATTCTCCATTTTCTGTTTCTTCTTTTTCGAGTTCAATAGGACAAGGCCGACTGTGCTTTCTATTGTTTGTTTTTATTTACTACAAAAATTATTAATGTTGTTGTTGTTGTTTGTTTGATTTTTTTTTATCGTTTTTTCTGAAAATGCTATGCGTCGATTTGAAATTCTGCACTTCGAGAGTCAAATACTGCAAAATGTGTCGCGCAATTTCGAATTCTTCCGAGAATTGTTCGATCGTTTTCTGCGCATTTAGCAGTTGTTCGTCCTTTTCTTGCTCTCTTTCACTGCTCATTTTCTGCCACTATTCCTTCTGTTTCTCAAGCCTATTCGCCTTTTCCCGCTCGGATGATTGCAACTAAAATTTCGATTCTTCTTTCAAATTCTCTATTTTTAATTTCAAACTCTTTATTTTTTCTTCATAAATAATTTCTTTCTACTCTATCAATTGCGTCTATCGGATTTCTATTCCCGCTTTTTCTTTGCTCAATTTTCTATTTATAATTCATGTTCCGCTTCTCGAGACTTATGATTGCTTTCTTCCTACTACAATAAGACAATTTACTCCATGAGTTCTGAAATTTTCCCGTTTTCCTAAACTTGTGCATCCAAATTATGCTAGTATTATTGAACTGATTTTTTTTCTATTTCTTCGTTTTTCTTTGCTATTTTTTCTTCGAATTCTTCGCTTAATTTTTCGATTTGTTTTTCATTACTTTCTTCTAGTTCCTTCATTTTCAATTCCCAATTTTTGTCATTTTCTTCGATTTTTTAAGTCTTTTTTCATTTAAATTATTTAAATTTTTAATTTGCTTTAATTTATTCTTCTTACATTTTCAATTTCCAATTCTTAAATTTCCTGTTCTATTTCCACCAAACTGAAAAAATCGAACCCTTGTAATTTCGTCTACGCAAGCACCGTTTAAATTACTTCGAGTTCTTATTTTCCACTTAAGTTTCCGCGTAAACTAGTTATTTCATTATAGTTTTCATTGGCAATTTACTACTCCTATTTCCACTACTCTTGTCTACATAATTATTTATTTATATATTAACGAATATTAAAAAATTTAATAATACTTTAAAGCATTCCGATCAAGTAAGTTTTTCAACAATTTTTCAATAAGATTTTGCAGATTTGCAATAGATTTAACACTTGATGGAATCTTAATATTCAGTTATATTTAATCTTCCTGTTCCTGTTCTTACTGAAGTTTTTATTTTTCGATTCCCTCCTGTTTTTCCCCGTTTTAATAATTTTGAATTTACTAAACAAAATTATCTTCGCCTTTCTCATCTCCTACACAGTCTCGCTATAACGTTTCTTCTTCTTCTTCATTTTCATCTTTATTTTCCTTATTTTCTGACTGTTACTATTATTATTACTACGGTCGCGAAAGTTATTATAATTATTACTGTTAGTGTTGTTTAGCAAAAATTGAAGAATTGTTCTACTTTTATTGCTACGGCTGTTGCTGTTATTGTTATGAAGAGAGATATTTGGCTTCGAAATACTCGGAATTGGCGTCACTGGTGGAAATCCTCCGGGCTATTCTAGAGCTAATTTTCCGCGAACGACACGAGAGGTCGTGTCCAGCACTCTAGTAGTAGTGGTTTCCGACGCTTTTTTGTGAAATTTGCGAACTTTTCAACACACACTCAGGAAAATTGAGTTGGCTTTGTGACTGTGGTGCTTGATCTATAAAGAAATTTGGAATTTTCAAATTATTGTTGTTTGTAATATCTTCTTCTTAATCATCTTCATCATTGTTTTTGTTGTCTTCGATAGAAAGACAATACTGCGAAGAGTTTTTGTGCTTTTATTTTTATTTTTGCTGCTGTTGTTCTTCTTCGTCTTCTTCGTACACCACGAAACTCAGATTTTGTGGAATTTGGTGTTGCTGCAACTTCGAAATAAGTCTTTACTGCTCTTCGATTTTCTGACCAAGATTTCGCTTAACGGCATCATATCTCTCCTCGCCTTCACTCTTCACTTTTTTCAATTCCTACGTTTTTGCACTAATGGCTGCATTCTTCTGCTGAATCAGCTTCTCCAGTTCTTTTTTCACATCTTTCAACAGGTTAATCTGGCATTTCATTTCATTTAAAATTAAATAAATTAATTAAATTGTTTAAAATGTCTTTTTTTTCTTTACCTTTTGCTCTGCGTATTCATGTTCTTTCTAGCTCTTTTTCAGTTATTGAAAGGCCACTTGTCTTTCCTTTTGAATAGAATTTACTTGCAGCTTCAACTGCCGGTTTTCTTCCTCCAAAGAACCGAATTTGTTTGACTGCTTTTCCAGTTTCGATCTACTCACCTCTACCTGTTTCCTTTCTTCCCTGCAGATATAATATAAATTGATCAAAAAATAGTTAAATTAAAAAAAATAAATAAAATTTACGAAAACTGATCAATTTCTGAATTCAACTTTTCGAGTTTACTTTCATTAGTTAGGCATGTACTTTCCCATTTGTTGATTTAGTTTTTCAGCTCTAAATTTTCGTGATTAAGTTCTGTGATTTTCTAATTTTGCATTTCTGAAACAGTTTAAAACTCACTCTTCACACTTTAAAGAGTATTTTCAAAATCAACTTCTTTGAGCTTTGCATCTTTTTCACGTTTTAATTTTTCATTTTCGGCTTGTTTTTACGCTTACTCATAAGAAGTTTTCAAAACTGATAAATTTTCCTAAAAAATCGAATTTTCTGCAATTAATTTATCATTTTCTCCCTTCAAAAACGTAATTTGCTTTTATTATTCGCTTATTTATTAGCCATTTTCGTTAATTTCTTGCTACAACTGATGCACCTTATCTTTAAATTCCTTGTTATTTTAGGCCTTCAAAATCAATTTTTCCTGTTCTTCTTCACGCAGCTTCCACTTGTGCTCTAATGCCGAACATTTGGACCGATAATGCTTTTCTTATTCCTTCAAATTTTGATTAAATTTCACCTCAACTCCCTTTAATTGCCGCTAAAGGGCTACAATTTGAATTTTAAGTTGATTTTTCTCCATATATTCCATTTCCTTTGTTTGTTCAATTACGTCTTTTTACGCTGATAGTTAAACCTGTTCCATTTTCCTTTACTCATCGACGCCTTCTTCAATTTTTACTTCCAATTCTCTGTTAATCCTTTGAAGCTCTTCGACTTCTTTCGCTTAGTTTTCAATTTTTTATCGAAATACATCAATCTTTCTGTATTTATGAAAATAAAAATGTTCATCAAAGTAATTAAAAGTTATAAAATGTTACGTTTGGTAGTCTTTTATTGTTTTTTTTCTTGCTGATTGCGCTAATTATTTTCTTCTAATTATTTTTACATGTTTTTTTCTTACAAATTTTCGATTTCACTCGCTTGTCTTTGGAATACTTCTTCTTAGACCTCTATCGTTTAGGCCATTTCCTTTTATTGACATTTAATAACAAGCATTACTTCATCAAAGTTGGCATTTTTTGCCTGTAATTTTCCCTTTTCTTAATTGCAGAGATTTAATAGCTATTCATACTATTCTTTTATATTTTTTTTTTTTTTAATTAAAAAAAATGTTAAAATAATAAAATCAGTACCTTTATTTAATTTTTTTTCCCAAACTAACTCCTCTTTTAACTACTAAAATTCTTGAAATAATTACAAATAAATGTGTTTGTAATTGGTAGTTTCGCTTTCTCTTTCGCGAAAACAACTTTACTTTTATTCTTTGCTTTCCTAATTTTAATTAGGGTTATTATTTGTTATAATAATTAAAATTTGTTTTACACTTTTTTTTCGGATAATTTTTTGTCCATTTTATAAATGCAGAATGATATGGTGATCGTTTTCACTATGCTTATTATTCGGTTTGTTATTACTAGAATTCATTTATTATTTTTAACTAAGCAATTCTCTGTAGGGTCTTTGTTAATTAGTCTATTGATCTGTGCCTATTTCTTATTGGAATAGAACGTTTGAATTTGCTTCATTTTATTGTATTGGCTGTTAAATAATGGTAGAATTCATGCTTTGAAAACATGAAGCAAAAGGTTATAATTTTTACTAATTTTAAGCATCATTAGTTTTTCCATTTTCAGATGATTAATTTATGCTATTTTTTCTACTTTTTAAATTTGTTTTTTTCTGAAAAGAATGATTGCCACTTAGCATTTGAACACAATAATATTTTTATTTTTCTTTGTGAATCAAAATATAATATACTTTCTTATTTGAAAATTAGTTTAATTGGTATTTTTTACCTAATAATTTATTAATTTAGAGCAAATAAAAATTAAAGCTATCCAATCAAGCAATCAATCATTCACTATTCTTAGAATTTTGCTATTTCTTATTAAAATAGACTGTTCTGTTAGTAAAAAATTAAAAAATTATTTTTTTTGGCATTCAAAAAAGAACTATTTATTTAATAAATTATAAAAAAAAAAATTATAAATATTATATTATATATATTTAAGATTAAGATAGGTATAGAAGAAGAAAAGATAGTAAATTAATTTAAAAATATTTTCATGTTCTTTTTCCTCATTGTTACTGTTTTTATTATTTGCTGAGGTCATTTTAACTCAGATTTTGAAACGAAGTCTTTTTCAAAATAGCATTGTTGTTGTTATTGTTATTACTAAGAGTAGATCTTCTTTTTTAGAAGTGAGCTACATGTTTCGTAATTTCTTTACGTGACTGGATGTTAAATTCCTGCAAACTCATGATTTTTTCGCCCTCCTTTTGCTTTTCCATGTTGTCGATGATGTCATTGATGACAAAAAGACGCGCTTCCCTTTCCTTGATTCTTTTCAAATTGAAAGGCAGGTTTCCATAAACGTTTTTGTAGAGGTTATTTTTTTCAATCGCCTACTCGACAAGCACGACCTCATCCACCCTCTGTTCCAAAACCCGCAAAAACTCCAGCAAGTTCCCCGGGTGCACATTCATATGCACATTTTCCTTCAAATAGTCTGCGCCGCAGCAATCTAGTCTCTGCAAAACCTCGGGCAAAGTGTGCGATGCCTCCTTTAAAGCCTGCCAAATCGAGTTATTGTAGTCATTCAGAGACTAAAAACTCATCTCCATTTTGTTTATTTGATGGATCATCGACTCCTTTTTGTCTGAAAATTCTTGGTTTTTGTCCATTGCATTAATATGATACATATTTTCCGGCTGGTCTATCGGATGGCTTTCCGTTTCCTCTATTTTGGCTTAAATTTTCCCTATTTCTTCTTGCAATTCTTCATTTTGCTGGAACAGTTGCTCGTTCTCCTGCTCGTAATTCATGAAATTGTAAAGAAACTCCGACGTGCTTTCCGACTAACTGTTGATTTTCAATTTTTCCAACAAATTTTCGTAGTGTTCAATGTCTTGTGCAAGTCGCTGAATCTATTTTTTTAAATTTTGTTTTAAAAAAAAATAAAATGTGAAATTTATTTCATACTGGAGACATCATCATCGTCATATTTTGACTGTATTCCGTGTTATTCGCGTTGTTGCTTTTGTTTTGATAAGTTGTCGAATTATTTGGGTTATTCTCAGTCTGTCCCATTTTTATCACCATTGCGTTGTCTGACATTTAATTCTACTATTGCTATTGTTAAAACTCTGGCGAATCATAAAATGAATCCTCGTCGACCTGTCCTTCCTAATTTTCCACTCTATGCTCCTCATCCTCGTCGTCTTCTTAAAGCAGTGCCGGACTGCGAAGAACCTCTTAACAGGTTTCCTAAAAGTATCGTTGTTCCTTTTCGAAAACTTGTTGAATTTAGGAATTCAAGCAATCCAGTTCGCGTTTGTAAACATCAATTTGGGCTTTAATAATAAAAAAATAATTATTTATTACATTTATGTATAAACAACAATTTAGAATTACACGAAACCAAAGTAAGAGATTTTATTTCCTCTTCTTTTTTCTTCAAATCGCACTCGATATTGTTGAAAATGATGTCGAAAATCACTCTTTCCCTCCTCGTCGCCTTCAACTGATCCTTCGTTTTCTAAATAGTTGCGAACAGTTCATTGTTTTTCTGCATATACTTTTCTTGACGGTGTTCCAAAGTCTTCAGTCTTTGCTATGTTTCGGATACACTATTTTCCCCTTGGCCCTAAAACATTCGCTTTTTTTCCGCAATTTGCATTTTTGTTATCGTCAGTTCTCGCTGTAAAGTGTTGTACCTTCGGTTTTCTATTTCCAGTCGCTTTGCCTTTTATAAAATTGATTTTTATTAAAAGTAATTATTTTATTTGCAAATTGAAAAATTACCAAATTTCCCCCCTCTCCCTACAAAACCCCTAGCTTCTGCATCAATTTCATTTCTTAATTTAGGGATGACTTTTCCTCCAAATTTATTTCTTCTCGTATGTTTTAATTTTGTTTCTTGATCTTATCGATTCCGGTCCAGTTTATCTATTGTTGCGTTCTTTAAAGTGGAGACATAGAGCGTCCCCCACTTCTTTGTACACTGTTATTAAAACTTTTACTTACTTGAACCGATTTCATTTTTTTTTATTTTCAATTGCAGGAATTTTAATTTTATTTTTATATTTTTACGAAATGTCGGCTCTTTAGCTCTAGTAAAAAGAATTTATTATTAATTTATAAAGAAAAAAAGACTGATTAAATGAATTAAATCTATATATAATTAAAATAAAGAAATTTATTAGTTGTTTTTTATAATATTAATACTTAATTTATGCTTTAATTATTAATTTTCATATTAAATGATAACAATAACTGATGAAATGCATTCTTATACTCCTAATATTAATATAAATATAATAATAAACCTTAACCAATTATTAATTGAAGATTATACTGAAGGAAGTTTTATATTGAAAAATTACAAGAATATATTATTATTTAAGACTTTAATTAAAATATAAAATGATTAAAAAGATAATTCAAAATATTTAAAGATAGTTTATTTAAACTCGAAAATGCGGAAATAATGTAGTTGTAATTGGAGCTATGATATTATAATGATTGAAAATACTAAAAATAAATATATATATAAATAATATAGTAACATAAATATCTTTTTCTTATCTTATATAAATTAAATACAATAATATTTTAAAAAAATATTGCCCAAGTTTAGAATATTATGAAGTTATATCGTCACAACCTCTAAATATTTAAAATTATATGATTTTAATTATTCTATCGCAGTAATTGTGTTATTTATTAACAATTAAAATATAGGGAATTTAGGAAAATAATATACTTATTATTTATCTCAAATTTTGAAGAGAAAATAAATATACTATAATATTTTATTTAGTGTATTGTATAAGAAGATCATTAAATTAAAAACTATATAATTAGAATCAATTTTTAAAAATAGACTCAAATTTAAAAAATAATTAGAAAACATTATAAAATAAATATAAATTATATCTATACTGTTATATTATTAAGTTGTCTTTTGGAATATTAACTCATTTTATTGCAATATATTAAAATAATAATTTTATTATATAACATAATTTTCTTACATTTCACTCTACAAATCATTATTCAGAAATATATATTTGACACCATATATAAAAATTTAAAAATATAATTTAATTTTATATTACTTTAAAATAAATATGTGTTTAAGTTATCTAATAAGTATGAATAATCATATTTATGAGGAAAAAAAATCTTGAATAAACTCTTTTAATTTGTAGATTCTTTTGATATATCTATTTAATTGTGTCAAATTAAATGTATGATATATGTAAAATATTTAAAAAAAATATAAATTCTGAAATAGAAATAGTAAATAAATGATTAACATTAAATTTCAACATTTTATAGTGTTATTATATTGCATTGAATAAAAATATAGAAACATAGATTATAAATTCAAACTCAGAAGGCTAAAGCTAATAAGGCTAAAACAATAGCTACAGAGAAAGAAGTAACAACTCCATTGGAAGAAGAAGATTCACATTTCTTTCCATCGGTAGAGAGTTTCTTTCCGGTTTTGCATTCTTTACATTTGGTCAAGTCAGTGTTGTCTAATTTAGCACAATCAGTAATGGCTTTTCCACATTTGCTTGCATCAACTGAGGGTAAGTAATCACTTTTGCAAGATTCACATTTGTTTGAGGCTAAGTTCCATCCATCTTGACATTCAACACAGTTGGCTACAGTGGTGTTATCAACGAATTTACAGTTCTTGATGGTGGCAGCACAGGCTGATTAATCTTTTTTGGGGAGATAGTTAGTGTTACATTCTTAACATTTGTCTGAAGATCCTGTAACAAGAGTTTTACAATTTTAAACAGCGGCCAATGACAAGGGGGAAGCGAGGCAGATAACTAATAAGGCTAAAGCTAATTTCATTTTTAAGAGTTTATTTGTTTATTTTTATTTTTTTTAATCTTTTTTAATTTTAATCTTTTTATTTTATTTATTTATTTTTATTTTATTTTTAATAATACTAATCATTAATAGGCATTTAATATAAGTGATATAGAAAATTATTTCTACTTGAATATAATTAATTAAATATTTAACGTACTTAGTCTATATGAAATTTATTCTAATAATTATTCACCCCATATGTTTAATGAATAATTTAACTTATTTTTAAAAATGAAGCAATTATAGAGCTTGAATTATATGTAATTGATAATTTACTCCTTATCTTTCAATTTAATTATTTTATAGTATAATTATTTATAATATTTGTTTATATATAAGTTAATTAGTTTATACGTATACATTTTCTATTAAATAAAAGTTAAATATGATTATTTTTAAATTCGTTTGAGTTTAGTTCGATATATCGCATAAAATCTGCATTTTTTGTATATATTAAAATTTTTATATATATTTCTATTTAAAATAATTGTATTTATAAATATTTTTTATATTTTTATTATTATATGTATTAACCTGTCTAGTTAGATTTAATTAGTAATATATTTTGTAATTTTATTCTATATATATATAAATGGGTAATTTACTTTTATTTAAATATTATCATAGTTTTTACGTTAAAGCTATTGAGAATATATATTAACAGCAGCTAACTAAGGTATTTAATATAAATAAAAAATAAAATATAAAAAATAAAAATAAAAATAAACAAGTAAACTCTTAAAAAATGAAATTAGCTTTAGCCTTATTAGTTATATGCCTCGCTTCCCCCTTGTCATTGGCCGCTGTTTAAAATTGTAAAACTCTTGTTACAGGATCTTCAGACAAATGTTAAGAATGTAACACTAACTATCTCCCCAAAAAAGATTAATCAGCCTGTGCTGCCACCATCAAGAACTGTAAATTCGTTGATAACACCACTGTAGCCAACTGTGTTGAATGTCAAGATGGATGGAACTTAGCCTCAAACAAATGTGAATCTTGTAAAAGTGAATACTTACCCTCAGTTGATGCAAGCAAATGTGGAAAAGCCATTACCGATTGTGCTAAATTAGACAACACTGACTTGACTAAGTGTAAAGAATGCAAAACCGGAAAGAAACTCTCTACCGATGGAAAGAAATGTGAATCTTCCTCTTCCAATGGAGTTGTTACTTCTTTCTCTGTAGCCATAGTTTTAGCCTTATTAGCTTTAGCTTTCTGAATTTGAATTTATAATTTATTAACTATTTAAATATACTAACATTCTAAGATTTATATTTATTCATTAAAATAAATTTAATTAGAGTATATAATAATGTTTTAACTTCAATTAATGAAACTAATTATTTTTGCTTAATACTTTTACTTTAAAAATTTTTAATTTATCTATCTTTCCTTTTTTTATTTAAATTTTCGTTTCCTTCTCTGTAATTTCCCGTTTTGCCTAAATGGATATCAACCAAATTTTATATGTTTTCATTGCATTATTCTAATATATTTTTAGGAAATCATTTCTGTTCAAACTTATTATGAAATAAAAAAAAAATTAAATAATATTTTTCGGGATTCTTTTAATATTTTGTTTGCTCCTCTCTATTTTAGATCCAAAATCATATATATAAAATTATTGAATTATATTAAAAGTTGAACAAAACAAAATGACTTTATATTTTTTAAGAATGTAAGTGTACTATTTATAATATTCATAATATTAATTTAGAAAAAAAAATGATAAAGACAATTTGAACAAAATGGTAAATCCAAATTATATAATATTAAATAATGAATTAACAAAAATATAATTTTTATTATAAAAGAAAAAATTTCAAATTCAGAAGGCTAAAGCTAATAAGGCCAAAACAATAGCTACAGAGAAAGAAGTAACAACTCCATTGGAAGAGGAAGATTCACACTTCTTTCCATCAGTAGAGAGTTTCTTTCCGGTTTTGCATTCTTTACATTTGGTCAAGTCGGTGTTGTCTAATTTAGCACAATCGGTAATGGCTTTTCCACATTTGCTTGCATCAACTGAGGGTAAGTAATCACTTTTGCAAGATTCACATTTGTTTGAGGCTAAGTTCCATCCATCTTGACATTCAACACAGTTGGCTACAGTGGTGTTATCAACGAATTTACAGTTCTTGATGGTGGCAGCACAGGCTGATTAATCTTTTTTGGGGAGATAGTTAGCATTACATTCTTAACATTTGTCTGAAGATCCTGTAACAAGAGTTTTACAATTTTAAACAGCGGCCAATGACAAAGGGGAAGCGAGGCAGATAACTAATAAGGCTAAAGCTAATTTCATTTTTTAAGAGTTTACTTGTTTATTTTTATTTTTTTTTTTTTTTATTTTTATTTTTAATCTTTTTATTTTATTTATTTATTTTTATTTTATTTTTAATAATACTAATCATTAATAGGCATTTAATATAAGTGATATAGAAAATTATTTCTACTTGAATATAATTAATTAAATATTTAACGTACTTAGTCTATATGAAATTTATTCTAATAATTATTCACCCCATATGTTTAATGAATAATTTAACTTATTTTTAAAAGTGAAGCAATTATAGAGCTTGAATTATATGTAATTGATATATTTACTCCTTATCTTTCAATTTAATTATTTTATAGTATAAAATAAGTTAATTAGTTTATACGTATACATTTTCTATTAAATAAAAGTTAAAAATGATTATTTTTAAATTCGTTTGAGTTTAGTTCGATATATCGCATAAAATCTGCATTTTTTGTATATATTAAAATTTTTATATATATTTCTATTTAAAATAATTGTATTTATAAATATTTATTTTATTTTTATTATTATATGTATTAACCTGTCTAGTTAGATTTAATTAGTAATATATTATGTAATTTTATTCTATATATATATAAATGGGTAATTTACTTTTATTTAAATATTATCATAGTTTTTACGTTTAAGCTATTGAGAATATATATTAACAGCAGCTAACTAAGGTATTTAATATAAATAAAAAATAAAATATAAAAATAAAAATAAAAATAAACAAGTAAACTCTTAAAAAATGAAATTAGCTTTAGCCTTATTAGTTATATGCCTCGCTTCCCCCTTGTCATTGGCCGCTGTTTAAAATTGTAAAACTCTTGTTTCAGGATCTTCAGACAAATGTTTAGAATGTAATGCTAACTTTATCCCCAAAAAAGATTAATCAGCCTGTGCTGCCACCATCAAGAACTGTAAATTCGTTGATAACACCACTGTAGCCAACTGTGCTGAATGTCAAGATGGATGGAACTTAGCCTCAAACAAATGTGAATCTTGCAAAAGTGATTACTTACCCTCAGTTGATGCAAGCAAATGTGGAAAAGCCATTACCGATTGTGCTAAATTAGACAACACCGACTTGACCAAATGTAAAGAATGCAAAACCGGAAAGAAACTCTCTACTGATGGAAAGAAATGTGAATCTTCCTCTTCCAATGGAGTTGTTACTTCTTTCTCTGTAGCCATAGTTTTAGCCTTATTAGCTTTAGCCTTCTGAATTTGAAATTTTTTCTTTTACTATAAAAATTATATTTTTTTTAATTCATTATTTAATATTATATAATTTGGATTTACCATTTTGTTCAAATTGTCTTTATCATTTTTTTTTCTAAATTAATATTATGAATATTATAAATCGTACACTTACATTCTTAAAAAATAATTCTTATATTAATATCTTATTATATTAAATATATAATTAAGTTGTATTTATTCATTTAAATTTAAAGTCATTGTTTAGTTCAATTTTTATATAATATAATATTATAATAATATTATAATTATTAATATGATTTTTTATATAAAAGAGTGAGGAGCAAACAAAAAATTAAAAGAATCCAGAAAAATATTATTTAAGTTTTTTTTATTTCATAAAAAGTTTGAAAAGAAGTTATTTCCTAAAAATATATTAGAATTATGTAATGAGAAATTAAAAAATTTTTTAGATACCCTAACAGGCAAAGTAGGAAATTAGATAGAAAGAAACAAATATTTAAATTATAAAATGAAAAATAGACAAATTAAAAGATTTTTTAAAGAAAAATTATGAAGTTACAAGAATTGATTTCATAAATTGAAGATAAAACAATATTATATACTTTAAGTAATTCTAATTGAATGAATAAATATAAATCTTAGAATTTTTGTATAAGAAAATAGTTAATAAATTATAAATTTCAAATTCAGAAGGCTAAAGCTAATAACGCTAAAACTATGGCTACAGAGAAAGTAGTAACAACTCCATTGGAATAGGAAGATTCACATTTCTTTCCATCGATAGAGAGTTTCTTTCCGATTTTGCATTCTTTACATTTAGTCAAGTCAGTGTTGTCTAATTTAGCACAATCGGTAATGGCTTTTCCACATTTGCTTGCATCAACTGAGGGTAAGTATTCACTTTTGCAAGATTCACATTTGTTTGAGGCTAAGTTCCATCCATCTTGACATTCAGCACATTTGGCTACAGTGGTGTTATCAACGAATTTACAGTTCTTGATTGTGGCAGCACAGGCTGATTAATCTTTTTTGGGGAGATAGTTAGCATTACATTCTTAACATTTGTCTGAAGATCCTGTAACAAGAGTTTTACAATTTTAAACAGCGGCTAATGACAAGGGGGAAGCAAGGCAGATGATTAATAAGGCTAAAACTAATTTCATTTTTATTTTATAGATTTTTGTTTATTTTAATTATAATTATTTTTATTGATGCGTAATATAGAATATAGTAATTATTGAAATTTCAGTTAATTTATGTAGTTATTATATATATATTGATTTAATATAGAAATATATTTATTAGAATTTATGTTTGTAGTATTTAAAACTGTAAAGAAAATAATTTAATGATTAAAATTTTATTGAATTCTAAATCTTGATTGAGAAATATAGAGTTTAAAAAGTTTATTTTTAAATTATTTAATATTTTTACATATATATTTAAATGTAAATTAGTAATAGTTGTTATTTGCCCATAATTCATATGTTTTTATTATAACAAAATTATTTGCCAATTACGAAAAGGTCTTAATAAAAAAAACAATATTATTTTTAATATGTCTATTTAAATATAATATTTAGGTTTAATTAGTATAAAATTTTGTTCGAAAAATATTTATAATAATTAATTAATTTTATATGTTTTTACTACTTATTATGTTTTTATTACTATATATGCGTTATTTTTCAAATAATTAATTATAATAATTAAACATTTACAAATAATCATTTTAATTAAAAAAAAAAAAAAAAAAAAAAATCTACTAAATATAGAAATGAAATTAGCTTTAGCATTATTAGTTTTCTGCCTCGCTTCCCCCTTGTCATTAGCAGCTGTTTAAAATTGTTAAACACTTGTTACCGGATCTACAGATAAATGCCAAGTATGTAGCACTAACTATCTCCCCAAAAAGATTAAACAGCCTGTGCTGCCACCATAAAGAACTGTAAATTCGTTGATAACACCACTGTAGCCAACTGTGCTGAATGTCAAGATGGATGGAACTTAGCCTCAAACAAATGTGAATCTTGCAAAACTGATTCTTTACCCTCAGTTGATGGAACCAAATGTGGAAAATCCATTACCAATTGTGCTAAATTAGACAACGCTGACTTGACCAAATGTAAAGAATGCAAAACCGGAAATAAACTCTCTACCGATGGAAAGAAATGTGAATCTTCCTCTAATGGAGTTATTTCTTCTTTCTCTGTAGTTATTGCTTTAGCTTTATTTGCTTTAGCTATCTGAATTTGAATATTCATTTAATTTATTATATATTTTTTATTCTTTTATTTAGTAATATAAATATTATATTTATTATAATATTTAAAATATCTAAATATAGCTTTAAAAATTAAGTCTTATTTTCAACTCTTTAATTAAATTATAATTTATTGTAATTATTTTTATTTAATGATAAATTATATTCAATCTGTTTAAATTTATTATATATTATATAGTAATATAAAGTATAAAAATATAAATAAGAAAGCTTAATTAATCATAATAAAACATTTAACTATATGTTCCATTATATTAAATATGTAGATACTTATAAATTAATTATATATATAACGGTAAAATTGTTTAATAACATTTATAAAATTGTTATAATCTAATTAATTATATATAGTAAATAAAAAGTATTATGAGTATTATGTATTCAAATTCAGAAGGCTAAAGCTAATAAGGCTAAAACTATAGCTACATAGAAAGAAGTAACAACTACATTGGAAGAGGAAGATTCACTTTTCTTTCCATCGGTAGAGAGTTTTTTTCTAGTTTTGCATTCTTTACATTTGCTCAAGTCAGTGTTGTCTAATTTAGCACAATCGGTGATGGCTTTTCCACATTTGCTTCCATCAACTGAGGATAAGTATTCACTTTTGCAAGATTCACATTTGTTTGAGGCTAAGTTCCATCCATCTTGACATTCAACACAGTTGGCTACAGTGGTGTTATCAACGAATTTACAGTTCTTGATGGAAGCAGCACTGGCTAATTAATCTTTTTTGGGGAAAAAGTTAGCGTTACATTCTTGGCATTTATCTTAAGATCTGGTAATAAGAGTTTTACAATTTTAAACAGCGTCTAATGACTAGGGGGAAGCAAGGCATATGACTAATAAGGCTAAAACTAATTTTATTTTTTTTATGATTTTTAATTTTTGTTTTTGTTTATTCTAATTTTTCTTGTATTACTTTTATTTTGTCTATTTATTATGTTATTAATTATTTATAACTAAAAGTTATTGTTTTAATATATATTTTATTATTAAAATATTTATAAATATAAAATAACTATCTCATTATTTATTATTACAAATAATTATTTTTCAACAATTGTTTCTAATTCATTTTATAAAGTTTTCTCAATATATTTTATTATAAACAATAGATATATAGTAAATTATATTTTTTATATTTCTAAAATATAGCAAAATCACCAAAAAATTTTTAAATTTTGTTTTATATATAATTTATAAATTGTATTGATTTCAAGGTATTTTAATATTTTTCAATCTAATCGATTTGTTCACAATTGATTAGGCTATTTATATTTTAATTAAGTGATAACACTTTTATTAAATACTCAAAAACAAATACTTTGAAATCATTTAAAAAATTAGCTTGATTTCTCAACAATTAATAATAAAATTTGACAATTGCACAAAATTTATAATTGATGAGAACATAGAGCCAAATTTGAAATAAATTAATTTCAAATTTTTTTTTGTAACTTTGCTATATATTGTATAATTTAGAAATTATATTATTATTTAGAATTAGTATATTTCTATATTAAATGTAAAATTAACTAGGCATATTAATTAACTTAATAGATTATCAATTAACATATTTTATTTCTATATTAAATTTATTTTCACCTAAATATACTTAATTCAAAACCTATGATTTATACATATTAAATAGAATATCAATTATATTTCTATATTTAATTTATTATCACCTGAATATACTTAATATAAAACCTATGATTAATACATATTAAAATAATAATAAAAAAAAAAAAATTAAATTTTAATAAATTTATAATACTATATTACATTATTTCTATACAAAAAAATATCTAAAATATTTTTATTTTAATTATGCCATAATAGTTTATATGGTCCAGATGCTGATAGGATTATTATTAAATTAAAAATTTATTAATTTGCTTATTATATCAAAACCTGAAAATAATCAAGAAATCTGAAATAATTATTATATATATATATTTTTTCTAAACAATGTTTTATTGCTAAATATATTATATAGTATTTATTATGATTTATATAGATTTACAACTCATTTAATTAATTTTTATATATATATAAAATAAATGTTTTTATTTACTAATTTTTCTCTTTAAATATGAATATAAATTATACAATGATCTTTATAATTTTTAGTTTATTATCAACTAATTAGCTTTTGGGAAATTTAATATAAATCCCTTATAGTTAATTTATTTTATTTTTTTTTAAAATGATATATACATAAGTTTACAATTAGATATCTATGTTCTAATAATAGTTATATGTATTTTATTACTTTTATTTTTTTATATTTTATAAGTCATAAATTATATAGCATATTTTTTTAAAAATTAAATATAATTTAAAATTAACTTTTTAAAATATTAATTTTATTTTTATTAATAAATTTTAGTAGTTTTATTATATTGTTTTATTAATCAAACTTAATTTATAAGAAATAATTTATTTAACCGATGAATTCGATTAATCAGATTGTATAGTTATCTATTTATTACAGATAAAATTAATTGCTATTAATTAATACTGTCTATAGTTTAAAAGTAAACTGCAGCTATAAACTTGGACGGTTTATAGCTCTGTAAAAAATAATATATATATATTATAGATAAACAAGGTAGATATTATTGTTAAAAAAATAATTATATATCCATCTATAATATAAGTTTCATAAAATTGAAATTCTATTTTTAAAATATTATTTATATAAAATATATATGTAATAACAAAATAATATTCAATAATTTTTAGTAACTATATTTTCGGCCATCTTTGATTTTCCTTTATTTTAAAACTAAGAATAGTTATTATCTCTTTACATCTACAACTGGCTATAATAAATGAAATTTTATGACCAATTAGAAAATCATCCATAATAATTGAAAAACGAAAGTTATAAATTAAGTACATAAGTAAATAAACCACCCAAAGATTAATAAATAAATAAAAATTAAAAAAAAATAATAAAAAAAAAAAAAATAATTAAATCTTTAATATTCACAATTAAAAATGAAAACAAGATAAATTATATTGCTAGCAATAGTAATGGCGCTTGCTTCCGCATAGTGGTTCTAGTTTGGACCATCAGAATTCCAAGGTAGTTTTAGTGATGCTGATATAGTAGGATGGACAGCCACTCCAGGCCATGCTTCATTAGTTACAACTTGTGCTGGATAAAATTTGGTAGGAGGTTTTGGAAAATTCTCATAAGGACAACTTTTTGAGAAAAATTACTCTGGACTCCCTACTTACGATAAATTAAAAATCAATTTGACCTTATATCAAATTGATAGTTGGGACTGTAAATTGCTTATATATTTTACTTCATATTTTTTAGCCAATTAAAAAATATTTTAATATAAAAGAAACTCACTAGCACGGATTTGATGAATTCTAAATCAAAATTGACAATGTCTTAGTGCAAAGTTCTATCAAGGCCAGTGGACCCGGAGGTGGAAGCAATATCTGTGGAGCCGGATGGGGAGAAGAAATCGTTTAACTATCCTACGAAGGTAGTCACTCAGGAACTGCTTTCTTATTGACTTTCACTGACACCTTGAACCAACACGCTAATGATGAATCATGGGGAATATCCAATTTGGAAATCTGGTACCACGCCCCTTGTGACTCTCCCCTTAACGAAATCGGAACTCTTTGTTTATCCGATTCTGAAGCTTAGGCCTGTCACGACCACTTAGACAAATTAGATGATGTTGATTTAAACAACTCTTCCATTGATAACGACTGTGAACCTGTTGTTGTAAATGATGAACAAAGATATGACTTCGTAGTTCAATATAACGCTCCCTACTTCCACAATGCTGATTGCCTCACTCAAGCCATCGACTTCGAAGGAATTTTCCTAAATGAAGGAAATGCTCCCACCGATGAATGGCAATTCAACGCAGGAACTCAATAAATCACCTTCTCCGTCAGACATGATGACTTGGAATCCCTCTATGGATGTGAAAAAATTGTTACCGATACCTAATACACATGGGTTTGTGACATGAACTTACACATTTATTTCGGAGGAATTGAACAATTGGTATATGCTTTCCAAATGAAAGTCTATTTAGCCAGAGACTATACCAACACTTTGACAGTCACTGTAACCAAAAATTTAGTCACTGGAGACTGTTGCGAAAACACCTTAAACATTGTGACTCAATTGAGATTCTGTGAAACCTTCGCCTGTAACAACTATTTGGCCGCCCCTCTTACTGTTGTCAGAAAACAAGATATCTTCGTTGAACACTCCATAGTCACTCCCGAATTCCAATACTATTACTTACACGGACTCTCTTTAAAGTTAGGAGCCTTCGTTCCTGAAATCATTAACTATGATGGAACTTAATAAGGAAGATTGATTTACCACATTCAATCTAACATTGCCATGGATAACATGACCTTAGAAGCTATCTCTAGAATCGATGAAAACCCCTCTAGAAGAAGAATGAGAGCCTTGCAAGCCAATAATGACTAAGTTGGAGATGATTATAAAGTTAAAGCTACTACTTTGATGACTATTGAAGATAAAGATTAATCTAAATCTGAAAAGAAATAAGAAAAATCTGATAATACAGCTTTAATAGCTGTTGTTTGCGTTGTTGGGGTCTTAAGTCTTCTCTCCATTGGAGGAGCCACTTTTTATTGTTTAAAAATCAGAAAGCCTAACCCAGCTGAAAAATATGAATAAAAGAGCTAGAGGTCTAGTGAAGAAGGAATCTAAGATATAGAAAATAAACAATAATGAGTTCATTGATAGTATATAATAAAATACTTTAATATAATACATTATTTTAACTAATTACATTAATAAATAATAAATAATGCAATATAAATATATTAAATTACTATAATATATATTTATTATTGTTGGTTGTATAATTATCTTTAATCTTTTCTTATCTATTTTTTAATTTTTAAATAAATTGTTTATTATAATAGGTGAAAGTAATAATGAATTTTGTTATATAACCATCTTGTTGTAGAAAAAAAAAATTAATTATTTTCATAAATACTGATATTGAGATAAATTGAATGTGAATAATTAAAAAGTCATAATTATAAATATCTAATAATTTATAATGAAAAAAGAAAATAGAATTATAAATTCAATTTCAGAAGGCTAAAGCGAATAGGGCTAAAACAATAGCAACAGAGAAAGAAGTAACAACTCCACTGGAAGAGGAAGATTCACATTTCTTTCCATCGGTAGAGAGTTTATTTCCGGTTTTGCATTCTTTACATTTGGTCAAGTCAGCGTTGTCTAATTTAGCACAATTGGCAATGGATTTTCCACATTTGCTTCCATCAACTGAGGGTAAGTAATCAGTTTTACAGGATTCACATTTGTTCGAAGCTAAGTTCCATCCTTCTTAACATTCAGCACAGTTAGCAACGGTGGTGTTATCAACGAATTTACAATTCTTGATGGTGGCAGCACAGGCTGTTTAATCTTTTTTGGGAGATAGTTAGCATTACATTCTTAACATTTGTCTTAAGATCCGGTAACAAGAGTTTTACAATTTTAAACAGCGGCTAATGACAAGGGGGAAGCGAGGCAGATAACTAATAAGGCTAAAACTAATTTCATTTTTTAAGAGTTTACTTGTTTAATTTGATTTTTTGTATTTTTATTTTTAATCTTTTTTATTTTATTTATTTATTTATTTATTTATTTTTATTTACTTTTAATTTAATTATTATATGAGTAATGAACTAATGGTTAACCTATGAAATATTAAATATATACTATATAGAAAAACTTTAAGTACTATTAGAAATTTTCAAAGAAATTCTGATATACCCTTAATTATTATTTTTTCTACATATTAAATAGACAATAAATTTATATATGGTTATATATTAATTTAACAAAGATAAATTTTAATCCGAAAAGTCATAATAACTATAACCTATACATTTTTTTATTTCAAATGAATAGTATTATTGATACAATTTGTGGTATTTAGTATATGAATTTTTCTTTTGTTTATTTTTAGTTAATATATATATATATTTATATAAAATTATGAAAGTATATTGTAATAATAATATAATAATTAATAATTAGTTAATGTAATTTAAATAAATATAGGCTTTTAATATACTAACGTATGAATTCGAATATTAATATTTCTATATTTTTATCTATTTAAGAAATTACTCATAATTTAATTAAAGATAAATAAAAATAATTCAATAAAAAAAAAAAAAAGATTAAAAAAAATAAAAATAAACAAATAAACTCTTAAAAAATGAAATTAGCTTTAGCCTTATTAGTTATCTGCCTCGCTTCCCCCTTGTCATTAGCCGCTGTTTAAAATTGTAAAACTCTTGTTACAGGATCTTCAGACAAATGTTAAGAATGTAATGCTAACTATCTCCCCAAAAAGATTAATCAGCCTGTGCTGCCACCATCAAGAACTGTAAATTCGTTGATAACACCACTGTAGCCAACTGTGCTGAATGTCAAGATGGATGGAACTTAGCCTCAAACAAATGTGAATCCTGTAAAACTGATTACTTACCCTCAGTTGATGGAACCAAATGTGGAAAATCTATTGCCGATTGTGCTAAATTAGACAACACTGACTTGACCAAATGTAAAGAATGTAAAACTGGAAAGAAACTCTCTACTGATGGAAAGAAGTGTGAATCTTCCTCTTCAAATGGAGTTGTTACTTCTTTCTCTGTAGCTATAGTTTTAGCCTTATTAGCTTTAGCCTTCTGAATTTGAAATTTTATATAATTAATATTGTTCATATAATACTTTATATTCGTCTTTTTTATCATTGTTCTCTTTTTCATTTCTTTAATTTCATTTCTGTATCAATTTTTATCTATTAAATATTAACTGAATTTAATTAATTAAAATACTTAAAATTCAACTTACTATCTAGTAATATTTTAATTAGTATTAAATTTAATTCATGCTTATAATTATTAATTAAATAAGAGTATATATGTATATTAAATTATATATTTGTAAATATATTTCCTTACTCATACCCCCCATTTATCGGTACAGGTCAAACTTTGTCCGATATAGTCAGATATGGTCCGATGGCCAATTTCTAATATTGTCCGATCAATCGGACCATATCTGACATTATGGAAAATCAATATTTTCAGGATTCATCGCATAACACGGGCTATTTTTAAATTCCGACAGCGCCAAAGGGTTTTTTAGGGTGAATTTTCATGTTTTATAACTGGAATTCATATAATAATGAGTTTTTCTTTGTTTTTATCTACTTTAAGTCCATCGGATAATATTAGATACATACTCCAATCATGTAAATCGATCATACATCAATAATCCAAATATTTTAAAAAATTTTTTTTAATATTCGGACTATTGATGTCTCGAAAAGGGGTCAGATAAAGCTCAAAATGGTTTTACATGGTGCGCATTTAGGTTTCAAATATGTTTTATGATTGATTTAAACGATTGGAGTATCTGTCCGATATTATCCGATTTTGTTCGATGGACTTTAAGTAGATAAAAACAAAGAAAAACTTATTATTATATAAATTCCAGTGACAAAACATGAAAATTCACCCTTAAAAACCCTTTGGCGCTGTCAGAATTTAAAAATAACCCCGGGTTATTCGATGAATCATGAAAATATTGATTTTCCAAAATGTCATATGGTCCGACAGATCAGACAATATCAGACATTGGCCATCGAACAATATCGGACATAGTTTGACATACCCCCCATTTATCATAAATATAGTTAAATAATATATATATTTTAATAAAAATATCGATAATAAAATATGATTCTAGTCAGTTTATTATATCTGAAATTTACATATTTAAATATATTTATAGAATGTTAGGGTCATCCAACATTAATATAATCGTATTTATGAATATTATAAAACATATTATCTAATGGAATAAAATAAAAATTGGAAATTTAATATATGATAAAGATATGTATTTGTTAAAAAATTTTAGAATGAAATGATATATAAAAATATTTAATTTATTTTTATCTTTTATTATAAAATTATTATTTAAATAATAACTTTAATTCTAATATTCATTATTAAACTTATTTAAATAAGTTTCCATTATACTTTTATATGCTTAGTTTAATTATATTTCTATATGCTTAGTTTAATTTATATATTATTATATTTTATTATATGAAGTAATTACATCAGTGAATAAGTTAAATTTATAGAGGTATATCTGTATTTCTTATAAATTATAAGTGAAAAAAGCTCATAATAACATATGTCATAATATAATATACATCATTTATTTACTTTAATAATATAATTTAGAAATATGAAAATTTTTATGATATTGAAGTATTTTTTGTAATATTTTAGACTTATTTGAAATAATAAACCATAAACTATTTTATAATGAAAAGTGAATTGATTATTAATAATAATTTAAGAAATTATATATAGAGAAACATGTATAAATTGAAATTTACATTGCACAATGCTTACATTTTTAAATAATAATTTGGTCATTTGACTCTAACAAATAAAAAATTATTTATTTTTCTATAATTCTATAACCTTATGTCTTTAATATATTAATATAATCATATTTCATATGAACTTTATATAGAAATATTTTTTAAATTTATATGCTTAAAAATATTTATAAAATGTATTTATCAATAAAAATTAAATCCTTAAACTATACATATATTGTATTTATACATGTAGTAATAAGCGTAATTATTCATTTCATATTAGTAATTCGATTCACAACATATCTTATTTTTGTAAAAAGAATTGAGAAAAATAACTTTGTTTTTAAAATTACGATTAATATGCGCAATTTTTTATTTATTTTATTAAATAAAATAAGGATTGGATATTGAAGATTTTATTATTGGTATGCAATTTTTTAGTTTATAAAGAATATACAGAATATTATTCTTTTTAAGTTTGTTTACGTTGGGATGAATTCAATAATATCATAAAAATATATATGTAATTTATGTTTCAATAATTCCATTTATTTCATTTCTGAATGTTATTTTTATTTAGCATAAAAAATAAATAAGCATAAATAATTTTTCATTCATATTTCAAATTATTTAGTTAAGTTGGTGAAGAAAAAATATATTCTAATACTATTATTAGTTAATATAATGCTCCAACCCCTTAAGTAACTTAACCTTGAGATACCTGTCAAGAAACATGTTACAACCCAACTACCTTATTGAAATAAATATATTATATACTAAAATATAAATATGTAATTAAAAATGATTATCATCATTAAATAAATTGATATATTGTTTTAGTAATATGAGTAATATACACAATATATTCAAATTATAATTAAAAATCTACTGATATAATCTATCAATAAGTGACTTTAAATTAATATTAAAATTGAAATATTTATTGTACCAAAAAAATTTTTACAAGATTAAAATAAATGATTTGAATTTATAAACAAACTAATAATATTTTACATAAAATTCAGTATACTAAAATTATTAAAATTAATTTGTTAAAATTTTATTTTTACATAATTTATTTAACTTTTGTTAATTTTTTTATTGCTCATTATTGACTAAAAAATAATTTTTTAATTTATTTGAAAGGAGAAAAAAGGAGAGAAATAAGGAATTAACAAATCTAAAACTAAGAATTATATATACTGTTTTTATATCAATCTAATATATAATATGTAATATATTATAAAAAATATCAAATTCATAAAACTAAAGCTAATAAGGCAACAATGATAGCAATAGAGAAAGAAATAATAGATCCGTTAGAAGAGCTGGAACTATCACATTTCTTTCTGTCAGTAGAAAGTTTGTATTTAGTAGCACATTCTTTGCAGTTAGAATCATCATATTTAGCGCAGTTAGCTATAGTGGCTACACATTTAGCTTTAGATTCAGAAAGACTGTAGTTTTTAGCACAAGTTTCACACTTATCATTGGTAGTATCGTTTAAGAATTAACAATTAGCAATAGTAGCAGCGCATTTGGTTTGATTTTTAGTGGGAAGGTAATTAGAAGCGCAAGAGTTACATTTGGTTAAGGTGGTATTGTCAAGAGAGGCACAGTTGGCAATTGTGGCTCCACATTTTAATTTATCAACGGTGGGGAGGAAGCTAGCATTACATTCATTACATTTAGTCAAAGTGGTGTTGTCTAAGTTTTTACAGTTGTTAATTTTGGCTCCACATTTTTTTCCGTCTGCACTGGCTTGGTGAGTAGCAACAACACAAGAATCACATTTTTTGGCTCCACTTTTTAAATATCCAGTTTCACAAGTGTCACAGTTGGTGGTAGTAGTATTATCAGAATATTTACAATGGGGAATTACAGCTACACATGTAGATTTATCTAACTTAGGAATAAATCCAGTATTGCATTCTTCACATTTGACTTTTCCTCCAGCTACATGAGTTTAGCAATTAGCTACAGTTGCTTAAGCAATGGGAGTCATAATACATATGACTAAACAAAGAATCATAATAACTTTCATTGAGATAGAAAAATCGATTTTTTTATTTTTTTTTAATATTTTTTTTATTTAATTTTTATTTTTATTTAGTAATTTAATTTGTACCATTTATCATAAATATACATTTTAATAATATATATTTTAATAGAAATATCAATTGTAAAATAAGTTTTTTAGTGCAATTTATTCTATCTGAAATTTACAATATTTTATTAAATATATTTATAGTAAGTTAGGAGGGTGATCCAACATTAATATAATTGTTTTTAGAAATATTATAATACATATTATATATATGAGTAATATAAAAATTGGAAATTAAATATATGATAAGGATATGTATTTGATAACAAATTTTTAGAATACGCCTTAATAAAAAATGTTCAATATATTTTTTTCTTTTTTATAAAATTATTATTTAAATAAAAAACTTTAATTCTATTATTGATTATTAAACTTATTTAAATAACTTTCTATTATATTTCTATATGCTTAATTCAATTTAAATATAATTATATTTAATATAAGAAATAATTATATCCATAAATAATTTGAATTTATAGAGATTTATTATCGATTATTAAACTTATTTAAATAAGGTTCTATTATATTTCTATATGCTTAATTTAATTTACATATCATTATATTTAATATAAGAAGTAATTGTATAATATAGAAATATGACACTTTTTATAATATTGAAATATTTTAATTTATCGAATTTAATATGATAATTCAAAAATTGACAATTATTCTTATTACTAAATATAAACCATACATTATTATAAAATGAAAAATGATTTCTTCTTAACAATATTTTAAGAAATTATTTATAGTGAAACATATCTAAATTGTAATTTACATTGTACAATGCTTACATTAATAAATAATAATTTACTCTTTTGATTCTAACTTCCTCAAAAAATAATAATTTTAACCATTAACTTAAAACACTAAATCAAATAAAAAATTATTTCTTTTTCTATAATTCTATAACCTTTTATGTCTTTAATAATAGAAATATTTTTTAAATTTCTATGCCTAAATATATAGATAAAATATATTTAGCAATCAAAATTAAATCCTTAATCTATACATATATTGCATTTATAAATGTGGTAATTAGTGTAATTATTCATTCCATATTAATAATTCGATTAATAAAATTTCTTATTTTTATAAAAAGAATTGAGAAAATATTCTTTGTATTTAAAATTACTATTAATATGCACAAATTTAAATTATATTTAATTATGTAATATAATAGCTGGATATTGAAGATTTCATTATTGATTATTGGTATACAATTTTATAATTTTTAAAGAATTATTCATTTGAAATTTGTTTTTTTCGTGATGGATTAAGAAATTAAGTCGTTAATAGTAACTAATTCCATAATCATCATTAAAATATAAATGTAATTTCTATATTCATAATCCGCTTAAATCTTCTATATCATTTCAGAATGTTTTTTTATTTAGCACAAAAAATAATTTTTCATTCATATTTCAAATTATTTAATTAAGTTCGGGAAGAATAAATATATATTCAAATACTATTATAGTTGAGATAATACATTACAAAAATTTGTTTTTACGTAATTTATTTAACTTTTTTTTATTGTTTTAATATTCATTATTGTCATAATAATATAGTAAAATAATTTTATTAATACTAAAACATTAAATATTAAATATGTCTTCCAATATATTTATTTATGGTTAAGTTAATTAATATGTCATTATACATAATAATAAGTAATAATTTGAAATATTTTATAATTATTTCACTTTTAAATAATTAGTATAAAAATTTTACAAATAATTATTATAACAATTGTATTCTTTATTAAATAAAAATGAAAAATTTTATTTATAATTTTCTACCAATAATATAAAAACTCATTATTTAACTTATACTGAAATAAAGACAGATTTTATGATATGATATTTTTTATTTAATTGTATAGAGTCTTTTAAACTGGCATTTATATGGCTATTAGAATTATATATGATATTTATAATTTAATTGTTTAGAATCTTTTAAACTGACATTTATATGGCTATTAAAATTATGCCTTTAGTACAATTAATAAATCATAATGTTTTATTTCTATATTCTTTTTCTATATTTCTATAATCTCTGAACTTCAATTAAAAGTAAAGTCATTGAGCAAATTAATTAAAATAGAAATAATTATGCTAAATTTTTTAATCTAAATTAAACTACAAATAATATAATATTTGCAATGAATATAATGTTTTATGTTAATAAACAATAGTGAATATAATTTTAACTATTATTAAATAATAAATAAAAAAGTTCCTTATCATTAAAAATAAACATATACAATTATAAAACCATAAATTTATATGAAAAATTATAAAACTATGCACGATTCAATTTTCATCATAAAATCAGTACATATATATTATTATCATCATATCATATTAAATAATTTTTTTTTTAAACCGTTTAAATGACATTCACTATAGATAATATATAATATAAGTAACAACAGGGTTATTTTATATGCTTAAAGATAATAAGTTATAATTGTATCAATCAGAATAATAAATCAGTACACTTATTAGTTGGTTTCTCTTCTTTATTAGGATCATTTGAGTCTAGCAACCTATCAATTCGCCTAAATTTTAGTCTTTTTTATATTGAACTACTTCCCTTGTGATCATCTTTATTGTGAAAAATAAAGAGTTTATTAAAGAACTTACCCTCCGTTCAAGATTTTTCAAGTTCAAAGTGAGTTAACATATTTTTCAAAGATATCCTAAATTTATGTATACCACGTATAAAATTTCAAGTTGTAAATTTTTATTTAAAAGATTTTTATACAATGTCAATCAAAAAAATAAATTTAGAGTTTACAATATATTAATAATAAAGAAAATAATATAAATTTTCATATTTCCTAATTATTTTAAGATATTGCTCTTGTTTTCACAATTTATTTAATTATTTAGTATTTAATTTATAATAATCCACGTATATAATACGATAAAAAAATTATTGTTATTTATTTTCAGATTTTAGCTTATTTCTCAGAAATTATTATAAAAGTTTATAAATTCTATAAAAATTTATAATTTGTAAATTTTTTCTGCCATCTAATTGGTAAAATTGAAATTATTATTTATTTTTTAGTATTAACATAACATATTTAATATTTATTTAAAAAAATAATATATATGTATACCTTAATCAAATGGATGATCAAAATAATATATATGTATACCTTAATCAAATGGATGATCAAAATAATATATATGTATACTTTAATCAAATGGAAAATCTAAATTTATTTAATAAATCTTTTAGGGGGGGGTACCACGAATCAGATGCTTATTTGAAACAAATAATCAATTGACCCAAAGACTAAATACTAGAAAATATTCGTCATAACAGTAAATTAACTATAGAAAATGATATTCCTTTACCTATTATCTACATGATCTTGCATTATATAGGTAATATTAAACAGATAATGAAAATACTAATATTTTTATACTATTTAGTTTAAAAAAATGAAATTTTTAAGGGTTAGGGTTATGTATTTAAACACATTTTCCTATGATTTAGCTAATTTAATAAATAATTTAGCTAATATAATAATAATTAAAAGATCATTCTATAATAATCTTTATAGAGAAACAAAGATCAAATAAAAGTAATAGAGATTTTGTAAGACAAATATATTATTTTTGTGACTTAACCTGATCTATATAAATGCTAATAAATTTAATTTTAATAAGTATAATAAAAAATTTTAAAATTATTATTATATTCATAAAACTAAAGCTAATAAGGTAACAACGATAGCAACAGAAAATGAAAAAATAGATCCGTTAGAAGAACTGGAATTATCACATTTCTTTTATCAGTAGAAAGTTTGTATTTAGCATCACATTCTTTACAGTCAGAATCGTCATATATAACGCAGTTAGCTACAGAAGTGACACATTTAGATTTGGATTCAGAGAGAGAGAAGCTTTCAGAGCAGGTATCACATTAGGTGATGGTGGCATCGTTCAAGAATTGGCAATTAGCAATAGTATTGGCGCATTTGTTTTAGTTTATAGTGGGAAGGTAATTAGATTCGCAAGAGTTACATTTGGTTAAGGTGGCATTGTCAAGAGATGCACAGTTGGCAATGCTTGCTCCACATTAGGTTTTGTCAACAGTGGGGATGTAGTTAGCCTTACATTCATTACATTAGGTTAAGGTGGTGTTGTCAAGAGATGCACAGTTGGGGATTATGATTCCACATTTTTTTCCGTCTGCACTGGCTTGGTGAGTAGCAACAACACAAGAATCACATTAGTTGGTTCCACTTTTTAAATATCCAGTTTCACAAGTATCACAGTGGGTTAAGGTGTTGTTGTCAAGAAATAGACAGTTGGCAATGGAAGTTTCACATTTGGTTTTGTTAACAGTGGGGATGTAGTTGGCTTTACATTAATTACATTAGGTTAAGGTGGTGTTGTCAAGAGATGCACAGTTGGGGATTATGATTCCACATTTTTTTCCATCTGCGCTGGCTTGGTGAGTAGCAACATCACAAGAATCACATTTGTTGGCTACACTTTTTAAATATCCAGTTTCACAAGTATCACAGTCGGTTAAGGTGTTGTTGTCAAGAGATGCACAGTTGGGGATTATGATTCCACATTTGTTTCCGTCTGCACTCTGTTGGTGAGTACCAACATCACAAGAATCACATTTGTTGGCTACACTTTTTAAATATCCAGTTTCACAAGTATCACAGTCGGTTAAGGTGGTGTTGTCAAGAAATAGACAGTTGGGCATTATGATTCCACATTTGTTTCGGTCTGCACTGTGTTGGTGAGTAGCAACATCACAAGAATCACATTTGTTGGCTACACTTTTTAAATATCCAGTTTCACAAGTATCACAGTCGGTTAAGGTGGTGTTATCAAGAAATAGACAGTTGGGCATTATGATTCCACATTTGGTTTTGTTAGCAGTGGGGATGTAGTTGGCTTTACATTAACTACATTAGGTTAAGGTGGTGTTGTCAAGAGATGCACAGTTGGGGATTATGATTCCACATTTGTTTCGGTCTGCACTGTGTTGGTGAGTAGCAACATCACAAGAATCACATTTGTTGGCTAAACTTTTTAAATATCCAGTTTCACAAGTATCACAGTCGGTTAAGGTGGTGTTGTCAAGAAATAGACAGTTGGGCATTATAGTTCCACATTTGGTTTTGTTAGCAGTGGGGATGTAGTTGGCATTACATTAATTACATTAGGTTAAGGTGGTGTTGTCAAGAGATGCACAGTTGGGGATTATGATTCCACATTTGTTTCGGTCTGCACTGTGTTGGTGAGTAGCAACATCACAAGAATCACATTTGTTTGCTACACTTTTTAAATATCCAGTTTCACAAGTATCACAGTCGGTTAAGGTGGTATTGTCAAGAAATAGACAGTTGGGCATTATAGTTCCACATTTGGTTTTGTTAGCAGTGGGGATGTAGTTGGCATTACATTAATTACATTAGGTTAAGGTGGTGTTGTCAAGAGATGCACAGTTGGGGATTATGATTCCACATTTGTTTCGGTCTGCACTGTGTTGGTGAGTAGCAACATCACAAGAATCACATTTGTTGGCTACACTTTTTAAATATCCAGTTTCACAAGTATCACAGTCGGTTAAGGTGGTGTTGTCAAGAGATGCACAGTTGGGGATTATGATTCCACATTTGTTTCGGTCTGCACTGTGTTGGTGAGTAGCAACATCACAAGAATCACATTTGTTGGCTACACTTTTTAAATATCCAGTTTCACAAGTATCACAGTCGGTTAAGGTGGTGTTGTCAAGAAATAGACAGTTGGGCATTATAGTTCCACATTTGTTTCGGTCTGCACTGTGTTGGTGAGTAGCAACATCACAAGAATCACATTTGTTGGCTACACTTTTTAAATATCCAGTTTCACAAGTATCACAGTCAGTTAAGGTGGTGTTGTCAAGAAATAGACAGTTGGGCATTATAGTTCCACATTTGGTTTTGTTAGCAGTGGGGATGTAGTTGGCATTACATTAATTACATTAGGTTAAGGTGGTGTTGTCAAGAGATGCACAGTTGGGGATTATGATTCCACATTTGTTTCGGTCTGCACTGTGTTGGTGAGTAGCAACATCACAAGAATCACATTTGTTGGCTACACTTTTTAAATATCCAGTTTCACAAGTATCACAGTCGGTTAAGGTGGTGTTGTCAAGAAATAGACAGTTGGGCATTATAGTTCCACATTTGGTTTTGTTAGCAGTGGGGATGTAGTTGGCATTACATTAATTACATTAGGTTAAGGTGGTGTTGTCAAGAGATGCACAGTTGGGGATTATGATTCCACATTTGTTTCGGTCTGCACTGTGTTGGTGAGTAGCAACATCACAAGAATCACATTTGTTTGCTACACTTTTTAAATATCCAGTTTCACAAGTATCACACTCGGTTAAGGTGGTATTGTCAAGAAATAGACAGTTGGGCATTATAGTTCCACATTTGGTTTTGTTAGCAGTGGGGATGTAGTTGGCATTACATTAATTACATTAGGTTAAGGTGGTGTTGTCAAGAGATGCACAGTTGGGGATTATGATTCCACATTTGTTTCCGTCTGCACTGAGTTGGTGAGTAGCAACATCACAAGAATCACATTTGTTGGCTACACTTTTTAAATATCCAGTTTCACAAGTATCACAGTCGGTTAAGGTGGTGTTGTCAAGAAATAGACAGTTGGGCATTATGATTCCACATTTGTTTCGGTCTGCACTGTGTTGGTGAGTAGCAACATCACAAGAATCACATTTGTTGGCTACACTTTTTAAATATCCAGTTTCACAAGTATCACAGTCGGTTAAGGTGGTGTTGTCAAGAAATAGACAGTTGGGCATTATAGTTCCACATTTGGTTTTGTTAGCAGTGGGGATATAGTTGGCATTACATTAATTACATTAGGTTAAGGTGTTGTTGTCAAGAGATGCACAGTTGGGGATTATGATTCCACATTTGTTTCCGTCTGCACTGAGTTGGTGAGTAGCAACATCACAAGAATCACATTTGTTGGCTACACTTTTTAAATATCCAGTTTCACAAGTATCACAGTCGGTTAAGGTGGTGTTGTCAAGAGATGCACAGTTGGGGATTATGATTCCACATTTGTTTCGGTCTGCACTGTGTTGGTGAGTAGCAACATCACAAGAATCACATTTGTTGGCTAAACTTTTTAAATATCCAGTTTCACAAGTATCACAGTCGGTTAAGGTGGTGTTGTCAAGAAATAGACAGTTGGGCATTATAGTTCCACATTTGGTTTTGTTAGCAGTGGGGATGTAGTTGGCATTACATTAATTACATTAGGTTAAGGTGGTGTTGTCAAGAGATGCACAGTTGGGGATTATGATTCCACATTTGTTTCCGTCTGCACTTTGTTGGTGAGTAGCTACATCACAAGAATCACATTTGTTGGCTACACTTTTTAAATATCCAGTTTCACAAGTATCACAGTCGGTTAAGGTGGTGTTGTCAAGAAATAGACAGTTGGGCATTATGTTTCCACATTCAGATTTATCTTATTTCGGGATATATCCATTATTGCATACTTCACATTTTTACATATTTCCATTTTCATAAGTTTAGCAATATTATATGTTAGCTTAGACAATGGGAGTTATAATACATATGACGAAACAAACTAATATAATGACTTTCATTTTATTTAAAATATGTTTTATTTTTTTTATTTTTTTATTTTTTTTTCTTTAATTTATTATAATTTTTTATTGAGTTTTTGTCTTTATATACTTAATATAAATACTATTTTTAGTATATGGAACCTGACTTATTTTTTCATAAAATTATAGTTATTTTATTGTTAATTTAAGCTGATAGACTCTAGAATATATTACAAATAAGTATTTTTTTAATGTTATAATTCTATAAAATATAACTTTGGAATTTCATAATATAATTTTTAAATTGCAGATTATTCAAACTATTAATAAATTTTATGAGAGGACAATTATTTCAATTAACAATCATTCAATTTTAAAAATTATTATTAAATATATATATAGTTATGGTTTTTAAAAAACATTTCAAAACTAATTATACTTTACTAATTTTTAATTATATACATATAAATCTAAGTATTCAAAAGATATTTATTATAGATATACAAAATTTTAGAGTAAAATAATTAATAATGACATAGAATTATTAATTAGAAATATATTTTCATAAATTATTTAGAAAAATTAGAAAAATATTAATATCATAATTAAACCCATTCAAATTTAAAAATATAAATTTATAATATATATAAATTAATACAAAGATTTGTCTCTGATTTTTATTGTTTTATAATCAATAAGGATATAATATTAGTAATAAACTAATAGAAAAAATAATATTTATTGACATAACTAATAATAATGTAGTTAAATTATTTTAAATATAATCTCCATAATATAAAATTTTATTTTTTGAGTACATTTATTAAAAAATTTTAAAATCTTTTAAATATACTTATAAAAATATTCTATTTATTTTAATAAATTAGTATGAGAATAAGTATGAAAGAAAGTAAATATATTCTATATATAAATTAATGAACATATTGACCATAATAACAGTTTAAAGGTGAGCATAATCTATGATATTTGACTCAAAACAATTTCAAATATGTTTTATATCTTAAATTTTTAAATATATTATTAATATAGTTTCGAAAAGCCCTAATTTTTTAATTTTAATGGACACAAGAAAAACCTTCTAAGTATATAGCAATTAATAAATAATGCAATAAAATCTTGAATAAGTAATAAAAAACTTGATATTATATATAAATTAACATTTTAAATAATAAGGAAACTAAGAATCGGAATTAATTAAATTCTAAAATATACTCAATTTTTGTAAGATTTTAAAAAATGACATTATTATATGGCTATTTATCAAAATTACTATTCTTATTAATTTATGGTTATAATCTTATATATTCGTATGCCTTGCATATTTATTTATTTGCCTGTTTTCTTATATTTTTATAGTCAATCTAAAAATACAATTTATAATATATTGATTAAAATATTATAATTTTTTCAAATTGCGTGATTATTGAATTATGAATTCATATATTGAAGTAATAATATTCATCATATTAATTACCCTTTATAAAAGATTTTATGCTAATTTTGGTTTTAAACATATATCCTCAGATTCATATTAAAATTATATAATTTCATAATTAAATATTTAATTGATGTAATATAAACACTAATTTAAAATCCACTACATTAGAAATTTAATTTTATGGGATTAAAAAAATATATTAATACATATTCTTATTTTGTGTTTTAAATTAATTCTAATTTCTAAATATATCAATTTATTTATTTTACATGATTTAATTAGAAAATTATTAAATTAGAAATTTTGGAAAATTAGAAATAAAAAAACTTTTATATATAAGAAACAATAAAAAAATGATTATTTATATTATATAGTATAAATTATAAATTTTATTTATTGTATGATAATAAATATATTAATATCAGTGTATTTATATCTATAAATTAAAACAATAAAATATTATATTTAAATTTTTAAAATTTTATTTATATTTTTACATTTACTATTTTTTGGAAATATTTTTTTGTTTTAACTCTCTCAAAAAAATTAATTAACGCAAATAAGTAATCATTAAATTTTATAGGTTTAATATAAAAATAATACTTTAAATAGTAAATAATAAGGAGAAAATAGAATATATTTTATTATTGATAATACAATATAAATTCTAAAGTAAAATGTTAATTATATTATAACCTTGAGTTTTTTTTTATTAAAGATAGAAAAAGATATTTTTATATATATACATCAAAACATAAAAATCAATATGTAAATTCTTATTTATTAATTTTAATTTAAATATTTTGTTAAATATTATTAATGTATATATTTATTAAAAATTGAAAAATAAAATTAAATATTTTTAAAATCATTCATTGATTCTATAATTTACTGCCTTTATTATAAGTATAAAATTTTAAAATTAAAAATTGCATATAAATATAAATGATTTAAGAATAAGAAAAGTTAAGGAAATATTATAATATTATTTTTATTTTTATATTTGTAATGAATAAATAATTAAAATTATATTATTATTTCATGACTATTATTCATTTTAACTTTCTTTATTATTATTTAAAATGTGATTTTAGCCTTTTAGTAATCAATTTAATAAATTCCCTTATGTTATTAGTTTGAATATTCTTTAGTTTACTAGTTATTACCAAATTATGTTGCTTTAGTATTTTATTCTCCAAAATTATTTTTATAATTATTAAGAAATTAAGTTTTATCGAAAGATTTCATTTTGTCATTAATTTTTACTCACTTCGGCTTATTTATATTTTTTTATTATTACTATTGCTATTAAATTATTTGGTACATTTTGCATACGTAATAAATTCCTTAAGCCTATCACGTTAATTTTTAATTATCATTTATGCTGTTTTTTTAATTCTTTTATCTATTTTAAATATGCTTTATTGCTTTTTTAAAGTTTCAAAAATTTATAAATACAATTTTTTATATGCTTTAAATGTTATTCTTTTTCAATTGCTTTTACTTATTTTTTTTCTTTAGAACTAATTTTTTTTTTGTAATAATAAATACTACTTTTAGAGAGCTTCCAATATTATTTTAATGGATCTATTTAGGTTTTAAAATGGTCATGCTGAGATTTTTTATTTCTTTGAATAAAAATTTTATCTTTATTTTATATAAAATACTATTATATATCATTAGTAATACATCTCATTTAGATTTTAGTTATTTAATTTTTTTCCCTAATTCTTTTGAAGTTTAAAAACAAACTTCTTCTTAATGTTCTTCCATCAAATTGTAATTACAAATTTTACTCCCTTAGGATTTTAATATATAGTTTTAGCAAATTTTTCTTTGACTTTTTGAAAGTGAGGTATTCTGAAAAATGAATGAATTTTTTTTTAAAATATAGACTACTAGTAATCGGACTGTTGAGTTCACTATTATCGTTTCATAATCTTGAGGAATCTGAAATTAATTCCTCTTAGGCATAAAAATCTGGTTCAATGTCGGAATGAAAATTTTTAGGAAACGAAGTACTCTAATCCATAATGAGACAATTTAATTCATACTGTTTATGCATATAAATTTGCGAAGATTCTTATTAAATGATTATATAAGTAATTTTATGATTAAAATTCATCAATTTTTTTATCTTCCACTAGGGAAAAATATTGTTCCACTGGATTTTCTTCTTTTCTCAAATTCTTTAGCTACTTTCAGATAAATTCAACATTATCATCTTCTTGTTTGATGTTCAAGTAATAGTATTGTTTAAGCTTTTTATATTCGGCTTTTCTCAAGGATTCAGATTTTTGATGATTTTCAAATTTGAACTCATATTAATTGTGGCGAATGCAATATTTTTAGTCGAAATTTTCATTATAAGTTTTTTCCTCGTGATTAGATTATAAATTTCATTATGGAGCTTTTGGTAGCAAAATTCATAATTTTTATATTATATTTCTGATTAAAATATTATTTTTTATTTAAATTTATTTGTATAATTTATTTTTGCATATTTATGAAAATTTATTATTTCATTACATAGTCTAATATTAATATATATTATTTAATGATTAAAATACATGAACATTTCCTTGATAATTGATTATTTATAAATGATATATCGTTTCTCCAAAATCAAATTTCGTTATTTACATTTAATTAATTATTAATATATAATAATAATAATTTTTTCAAAATAAATAACTTGTATAAAAAATTATATAATATATTAAATATCTATAAAATTAAATCTATTTTATGAATTCTTCAACCGAAAACTCCGTAATAAAATTTTACTTTTCCTATTCTTTGCTTTGTAAAATAGGTTATAGTATTTAATTTTGCTATTATTTAATTGTATGTCATTTTATTATATGGATTGGGACTAATTTCTCTGAAAGCAATGATTAAATTTTACGATAAACATAGTGTAGTCTCTAGAAAACTTAAATATACGGTACATTTATAAAATGAATTATATTTAGAGAAAATACTTCTTATGAAAAATCAAATCAGGTTAAAACCAACTAAGTATCTCTATCGTCTATCTTCAATTACAAATTAAAGAGTTATATATTATCAAATTATTTTTACTCATATTTTAGAAAGACATTTATAGGTAAATAAATTAATTTATTTAACTAATACTTGTAATTTTAATAATTAATAGATTTTTAAAGCTGTATCTCAAAGGAGTACAAAAAATGTGTAAATTTCCAATGTAGGTATAAAGTGAAATTATGATTAAAAAAATGAATTAGTTAAATTATTAATATAATTAATTTATAATACAAAAATGTAGACAAAATTAGGTGTTAGTTTTATTATTCCAAATTTTAAAAAAATTTAAATATAAATTTAAATTATTCATTGTAAATAATTTCAATTAAATATTGAAAATTAATAAGAAAATGCTATTATTATATTGGGGTATTCCCTCCCTACTCCAATATTAGATGCAAATTATTTCGCTCGTAACAACGTAACATTAAAAGAGAAGTAATAATAATATTATTATAATAATTAAATTTTTAAAAAAAAATAATAAAAAAAGGATAAATATTAAGTAATACTTCCAAAGAAAAATTATATATAATTTTTAAAATAAATATAATTTTTATATTGATATTTGATGTATTATCACATTCATAAAACTAAAGCTAATAAGGCAACAATGATGGCGACAGAGAACGAAACAATAGATCCGTTAGAAGAACTGGAACTATCACATTTCTTTTTATCAGTTGAAAGTTTGTTGTTAGTAGCACATTCTTTACAGTCAGAATCGTCATATTTAGTGCAGTTAGCTACAGTAGCGACACATTTGGCTTTGGATTCGGATAGAGAGAAGTTTTAAGAACAAGTATCACATTAAGTGTTGGTGGTGTCGTTCAAGAATTGGCAATTAGCAATAGTAGCAGCGCATTTGGTTTAGTTTTTAGTGGGAAGGTAATTAGAAGCGCAAGAGTTACATTTGGTTAAGGTGGTGTTGTCAAGAGATGCACAGTTGACAATTGTGGCTCCACATTTGGTTTTGTCAACAGTGGAGAGGAAGTTGGCATTACATTAATTACACTTGGTTAAGGTGGTATTGTCAAGAGAGGCACAGTTGGCAATTGTGGCTCCACATTTTAATTTATCAACGGTGGGGAGGAAGTTGGTATTACACAAATTACATTTAGTTAAAGTGGTGTTGTCTAAGTTTTAGCAGTTGGTAATTTTGGCTCCACATTTTTTTCCGTCTGCACTGGCTTGGTGAGTAGAAACAACACAAGTATCACATTTTTTAGCTCCACTTAATAAATATCCAGTTTAACAAGTGTCACAGTTAGTGGCGGTAGAATTGTCAACAAATTCACAGTTAGGGACTTCAGTTTCGCATGAAGATTTATTTTTTTTAGGGGTATATCCAGTATTACATTCTTTACATAAAGAGGTACTTCCAGTTTCAAGAGTTTTGCAATTAGCTACAGCTGCTTGAGCAATGGGAGTCATAATACATAAGACTAAACAAGCTAAAATAATGACTTTCATTTTAAGTTAAGTTAGTTTTTTTTGATTTTTTTGATTTTTGTTTTTGGATTTTATTTTTTTATTTATAATTATTTCCTTACTATTTATACTTTATATACTATGATCATAATATCATCTTTTAAGAAATTATAGGTATATCAACTTTTTTAATATTTTTGTAACCCTATCGTATTTTTTAATTTATTAATTGTTCAAATTTTAAGTAAGTTAGGATAATTTTATAAATCAATAATTCTTATTTTTCTATATTTAAATACCAGAGATCATTTATATTATATAAATTCTAAATTATATTCTTTTTGAATAGGATCTTGTAAATAATGAAAATATTATATTATTATTGAAAAAAAACACTAAAATATATTCATTTATATTGATGGTTTTATTATTCACTCGCCTTTATCTTCATAATTAAAAAATAAACTATTCTTCATTTTTAAAGAAACATTGATTATCATTATATTATAACCATGTATGTTCATTGTTTAGACCAATTAATTTGATTCTAAATAATTTACAAGAAAATAATCCAATCTTTTCATTATATTTAAATTAATTTTAATTTCTAAACTGTTTAATTTAGTAATAATAATAAACATCATATTTATTATTAAATAATAAAATCAAAGTTAATATAATATAGAAATATAAAAAATATAGTAGTTAGTAAAAATAAAACTTATTTATATATTATTTTTAAAAATCATTATATTTGTGTCAAAAATTAAATAATAAGAAAGTACTTAGTAATATAAATAGTAAGTTTCTTTGATTAGCTCACTGACTAATATTTCAATAATCTAAATTTGATATAGAAATACTTGATTCTAAAAAATACACTAACATTACAATTATTTAACAATTAACGAGTAGATTAAAAAACATATTTCATTATTTTTGATGAAATTAAAAGTCTAAAGTAACTAATTTATTTTAAAAACAAAGATATTTAATAAACTTGAGTATTTATTTCTATTTCTATTTAAAACTAAAACTAAAACTAAAAATAAATATAATTCTATTCAATGATATTTAATAATTCAAAAATATAGCTTCAATATTTATATATAACGAAAACTGTATAAATTTGGACATTTTTAAAATCATAATATTGTTATTCTTTATTATCATTTTCGTATTCATAAAAATCTGAGGAATCTAAAATGATGTCATCTTTTAGAACTAGCAATTGAAGAACTAACTTGAATACAGAAGCTGTACAAAAAGAGGGTTATTATGTTATTGTAAATGCATATATATTCACTAAGTTTCCATTATTAATAAATTTGATTATTATTTATTTAATTTTTGACTTATGTGTGGGATAAATTGAATTTTTTTCGAGATTTTAGGCTGATATAGAATTACATTATTTTAAATAACAACAGCTTTAATTAAACAGCCATTTATATTTGATGTTATTTGAAATAATTTATTTTTAATTAGTTATCTGCTTTTTCGAAAGATATGAAGTATTTTTGTAGCTGAAAATGAATAAAATGATGTATTTTAAAAAAAATAATTATATTTCTTTTACTATCATTAATATTGATTCAATAATTTCGGTGTTTTATTAAATAGATATTTATTTACTTTTATACTTATCAATAGCATATAAATATTAAAAATTTAAGAATAAGAAAAGTTAAGAAAAATATTGTAATATTATATATTATTTTTATTATTTGTATTTAATAAGAAATTCAAATTAGATAATTACTTCATGACTATAATCCATTTTAACTATCTTTACTATTATCTATAATGTGATTTTAGCCCTTTTATTTATCTATTTATTAAGTTCCCTTATGCTATTAGTTGGTTTAGACTATAGTTTGCTATATTAAGTTACTAGCAAATTTTTTTGTTGTAGTATTTTATTCTTCAAGATTATTTTTATAATTATTAAGAAATTAAACCATATCGAAAGGTTTCATTTCTTCTTTTTAATTTGTACCCACTTCGCTTTATTTATTTAATTATTGCTATTCCACATTTTTTTGTGTTTATTTTACATGCGTAATAAATTCCTTAAGCTAGTCAGGAATACCTCCAAGTTCATTTTTTATTTATTATTTATGTCTTTTATGTTATTCTTCTATCTCTTTAATATATCCTTTATTGCTTTCTTCAAGTTTAGAAATTTATATATTCAGTTTTTTATTAGCTTTTATTGTTACTCTTCCTCCAATAACCTTTTACTCATCTATTTTTCTTTAGATCTAAGTTTTTCTTCTAATAGTAAATACTATTTTTAGAGAACTTCCAAAGATTATTTCAGTGAATCTATTAAGGTTTCTAATTTCTAGCTATTTTTAAAATGGTCATGTTGAGCTTGTTTTTATCTTTTAATACATTTTTTTTAGACAAAATTACTATAATTTACTGTTTATATATATAAATATATTCATTACAAGTCAAAATCTACCAACAATTCATCTCTTTCGGCTTTTAGTTATTTCATTTCGTTTTCAAATTCTTTAGTAATTTAAAAACGAACTTCTTCTTTATGTTCTTCCAACTTCTGATAGAATTTTTCTTGGTAAGCTGTGAGATCAAACTCTCCCCCGTCATTATTTTAAGCTAGTGTTGCAGGAAAATTATATTTGTCATCTTTTTTCTAAATCTGGCGGAAAAATATTAAACTAAAATTTTTAAATCATCATATTTATATTATTTACCATTTATTCATTGAGACTTTTCATTGACTTTTTGAAGGCGAGTTATTCTGAAAAATGAGAAAAATTTTTTTTAGAATTTAAGCTTCCACTATTGGGACTATTGAGTTGACTATTGTCATTTTCGTAATCTTAAGCAGCTGAGGAATCTGAAATTCTGTCCTCTTCGGCATATAAATCCTGTTCAAATTCGTAAACAAATTTTTTCGGAGACCGAGCACTCGAACCCAAACTGGGGCAGTTACTGTGTTACTGTTTGTGTATGTAAATTTATGAAGACTCATCCTATATGATTATTTTAAGTAATTTTATTGCTGCAATTTAATCAATTTTTCTTTCTTCCACTAAGGGCAGATATTTTTCTACTAGATTTTCTTCTTTTCCCAAATTCTTCAGCTACTTTCTGATAAACCCTGCATTTTCGTCTTCTTGTTTGATTTTTAAATAATTGTAAATGATGCCATAGGTAAACTCATCTTTCAGCATAAAGATAAACCGCATACTCTTCAGAACTGTCTAAAATGCAGTTCGAAAAGGAGTATCTTCTTTCTCCATAATCATTATCAGTTTTCTTATGAGCATAACCTCATCCTCTTGCAATTGTAGGCATTCCGCAGCAGCCTATTATAGTTGCGCCATATTTTAAGAGTTTAGTGTTATTTCATTGTTTAGTATTTTGTTAAGTGAAATCTGTTGCTTTGACTTTTTATACTCTGCTCTTCGCAGGGCTTCTGATTTCTGATGAACTTCAATCAAATTCTATGTAAAATGATCTAAAACTAATTTCGCTTATTTCGTAATTTAACACGAGTATTAATTGTGGATATTGCTATAATTTTAATCTAAATTTTAATTATTGGTTTCTTAATCGTAATTGGATTAGCTAATTTCATTAATAAAATTTAACTTTTCCTTGCTTTAAAATGTCGGTTTCTTTTTTTCAGTTTACTTTTATTTCATTGAATATGTCATTTTATTATATGGATTGGGGCTAGTCGCTCTAGAAGAAGTGCCTAAATAGGACTGCTTTATCTAGTCCTGTGTTGTAAAATTATTGACTTTTTATTTGCTTTGCGGACTAATACTTGTATTATTAATCAAACTTTTGTTGGTGCTTTAGTTCTATTATTAATACAATTGATTATTATTCATTTTATTTCGGACTTTTGCTGATGAACTGCGCTGAGATAAACTGAGTTTCTTTGCAAGTTTTGGCTGGTAAAGAATTGCATTATTTTACATATCTGCAACTTTAAATTACGAGCCATCTTTATTTGATGTAATTTCTATAACTTATTTTTGCTGTGTTATCTGCTTTTTCGAAGGACTTGAAGTCATTCTATGCACAATTCTGTACGGTTATTTCTAAGCAGGGCTGTTAAGAAAAAATTGGCCTTATGTATTAATTAATTGGGCGTTATTTTGATACAATTATTAGTAATTAAAAGTATTTTAGCTTTTATAAAAAGTTTAATTAATAGAATTAGCTTAGGATTTAGGAGAGTAATTGTTGAACATCTAGTTTTTGAAAGGATTGGAACTTTATTTGGAACTGGCTGTTTAAGGACGACTGTAATTCTTATTACTTTTATCATTTTCCACAATGCCGAAATCATTATCTCCTATTTTTTAAACTATTTTTCCTATAGCCATAAAAGGGAATTAAATAAATATAAAATTTTTTACAACTATAATACTTATTTACGTACCTTATGGTCGTTTTTTCATATATTCTGTATTTTTAGGAGATTATGGAGCTAAATGTTCACCAAAAGACTCATTTTAGCTTGATCTTTAACTACTACTGCTCATTTACTGAGGGAGATCGATGGTTTTATTATTATTATTTGCTACATTGTTGATAATCATATTGTTTTCATTATTTATATCTTTTTACTCCTATGTTTAGCCAGGGTACTAAAGAGCCCTAAATTAATTCTAATTTTTAGGACTGCCAGATTATTTACGCCTCGATTCATTTAAACCATCTTCATTTATTTTTTACGCAAAATTTTTCAAAATATTAAACATTGATAGAGTTTTTCTCTCTTATTAAAACCCTTATTAATATATCACTTCTTAAATTTTTATTATAATTAGCTCGTCATATATAAATAGTTTAATTAATCCACAAATAGATGTTTGTTGTAATTCTTGTAAAAGCACTTATTTATAAATAAAACTTATAATATAATAATAAAATTAACTAAATAAATCTGATGCATTAAATAACAATTTAAATATTAAATTGTAATTCCTTAATACAAATAAAAAATAAAAGTAATTTATTTAATTTAATGATTAATATTTATATTATAATAATATATATTTACTTTAATTCTTTTAAATATATGTTTATTTTAGATAATTTATAATGTTATGAATTATCTCTGTACCAATTTATTAGACTTGTATATGGGCAAGAAGATTATATAGTAAAACATATTAGTTAAGAATGAATAGAGCTTAAAATGAGGTATTAAATAGAAAAATATTATTCTTAATTCAGGTATCTATATTAATCTAACAAAAGGTAATATTTATCATATGCAAATTTTTCTTATAAACTATATAAAAAATTATATAGATTAATAACCACCAACAAAGCAAGTAAACAAATAAACAAATCAATAAATAAACAAAAACTATATATAAAAAATAGATTTATTTAAAATAATAAATATAAAAATTAAAAAAACAAAATTTAACAAAACTAATGGGAAACTTGTGTCTTAAAACTCAAGGTTAAGATAGTGAAAATATACCAGAAAATGAAGTAGAATAAGCTTAGTAATAGCAATATAATGGTAATTAAGAAAGGAAAGTATCTAAATTTAAAAAATCATCGGTGCCCGCCTCTTAAATAATTTTTGGGGAATCTCCCTATACTTCTGATGAAAATTCTTAGTCAGAATCTGATTTATTACACAATAAAGTTAGATAATCAAGAATTTTAACACATAATATAAATAATTAAACATAGTAAAGTTCTCATAGAGAATAGATATTTTTATCTAATTAAGAATAATAGTAGTAGTAATAAATATAATAATAAAGCCATATCTATTAAGAAAATGAAATAAATTTCAATGTATAAAATAATTAAATAGATTAATAGCAGCTTGAATAATAAGATATGATAACCGTTTAAACCATTAACGAAAGTGATTTAAGAGATGTATAATAGTAATAAAATAATAATAATAACAATAACAATAATGAATAAAACTACAGTAAATCTTAATAAGAAAAACAAGAGATCAATACTCCTAAATATATTGCCCATTAATTACTATAAGATGTCAATTATTTGTAGAAAAATTTAGAAAATATATAAAATTAGTGTGAAAGTGGTTGCATTTATTAATTACAATAAGTTTTTTCTGAATAATAATCCGTATATCAAATAGTATTCAATGAAATTAAAAATTGCTATTAAATATCTCAATTTTAGGAAAAATTAATGTTATAAAATTGTCAAGGTTAGTATATGGGAGGATGTGAGTAATGTGATAAAAAGATTAATGAAATAAATTAAATTATTTTTGAATAATTTCCTATAATAAACTAGTAAAAGTGAAATAAATATAAAATTTTTTAAAACAGAAATATAATATAAAATTAGTATTAAATTCATAATTATTATAAATATAAATGTGTACAGCTTTTAAAAATATGAATTGTAAAGTAAGTGTTTACGAAATGTTATCGAAGTAAAAATAAACCATATTTGATTTAATGTGTTTTTGATTTGATAATTATTGGATTTTTTATTATATTTAAACATTCATATCAATTCAACTATTTAACTATATAATTTTTATAATATTAAAAACTAAAAAATATTAAAATTAATTACTTAATCTCCGCACATAATATTAACATAAAAATTACTAAAATAAACCTGACGGGCTTTTAGAATATAAATAATAAAAAATAAGAAAATATTAATATAAATAGTGTAAAATACTAAAAGATATGTTAGTAGAAAAAGAATTGGAAAAACTATTAGCAGTTTTGTCTGCTAAAAAAGATTAGAAATTTAAAAGCATAACTTAGGAATTTGTGGAAAGTTTTGGAAATGATGAATAATTTTATTACAGATATGTTTTTAGTATTCACAGTCTATTATAAGATAATGTAAAATTAGCTATTGTATTTAAATATATTTGTTTCAGATACAATTTTTAAATAATTTGCACTTTAATAACCATAGCTTTTAACTCAAAATTCTCGATTTGCAGCTATGTATTTATTAATTGATTTATACAAAGTACAAAACTTTAAGAGTTCGAATCCATTTGCAATAAACATATTAGATTTATTTTAAACCGTACAAGAATTTGAGAAGGAGTTTTTATATGATATTTTATTTTAAAACAAAATATAGGAAGTAAGATATTTATTTAATTGCCATTTTATCATTGATTTTAAAATTTGTGTTAAATAATTTATTTATCAAATTAATAGTATGAAAATAATACACTGTAAGAAGTTTTTGATTTGCTAGAGAAGCACGAATGCTAATTTGAAAAAATGGACATTATAAAATAATAAAGAAAATAGTTATTAGAATAATGCCCCAAGGTGAAAATCCCTTATTTATCATTTTAAATACTTGCAATTTAATATATGAAATTTAAAACTTAAAATAGTATACAAATATTAAGTTACTTTAAAAAATATATATATAATAGATTAATTTAAAATATATTTTGCTAAAGTTTTGTTTTATTTTAATTAGCTAGGAATGTAAGAAAGTGAAATAAGAAATATCGTAACTGATTTTAATCGTAAAGAAAAATGCTCGCACCCTCCAGAGTAAAAATTAAATATAAAATATGGAATTTTAATCATAATAATACTTACTCAACCTTAATTAATTAAAAACAGCAAAAATATAGAAGCAAATAAAATCCCTGATTTAGAAATTGATTTATTAGGATTTCAGCCAGATTTTATAAGACCAATTCCTACCTCTATTCCTCTGGATTCAGATGAAGTATGAAATAAATAAAATGGAAAATGTTTTATTTTAAGCTGTATTTATTTCTTTATTATTAGATATAATGGTTAAATCCAGGTGTTTTTCAAGATGTAGTATATAATTATTATAAAGATACTAATCAGCTTTAGCTGACAAAGGAATTGATTCAAAAGGCATATAAAGTTTAATTATCAAATGAAGAATAAAAATTCATTTTAGATTCTTTCGTGTAATCGGAGCCTTCCACTATTGAGAATTGTGGAATAAATACTAAATAATTCGGAGAGCTCGTGGAAAAAAATGTGGCAATAGCTTCTTAATTTTTGATTAGAATTTCTTCAGAGAAAAATTTAATAAATTAGTAATGATTTTTTAGATTCAAAATAGTTCTAAATATTAAAAAATTCCCCCTATTATTTTAGATATTACTAGGCGATAATCGATATGGAATTAAATTTAAGTTCTTTAGAAATGGTCAACACTTTGGTTTCTAAGACTACAGTTTAGAAAGATTTTTTAAATTACTATATTTGCAATAGCATTCAATAATGTGAATCTTAAAAAAAAGTAAAAATTATAGATAATGTTAGATGAATTAAAAATCATTTTTATAAAATATTTTTAAGGATAAAAATAATCAAAACAGACTTGTAAGACTGTTGTGTGTATTTATAAAATCTATGATAAAGCAAAAATATATAAATCCGATAGAGTTGTATATAGAAGTAATAATTTTTATAAAAGTATTTGAGTTTTATTGAATTTAATAAATTATAATATAATAGTTGCAAGCTTTCTGCATTGAGTTTTCAAAAATAAATGAAGCCAGTCAATTATTTAAAATTCTAAAATCTATAGAATAGTAGTAAAAACAAGTATCATAATAGTAATGATTATATATTATAAATTATAATAAATAAATTATATTTTCAATTTACTATTATTATATGAATATCTATACTACACACGTAAATTAACTTTTGTTGTACATTTATTAAACATTTGTAAACACCGAAATTAATTTATTACCATATATATATAGATTAGTCTTAATAGATGCCATTATTTATATAATATATAAAAAACTTATAATTATTATATTATAATAAGAAGATAAATAATTACTTTAATAAAAATTTTGAAAGTAAAAATTAATAGTATTATAAAAAATTTATTATAATTATTAACTTAATTTTTTTTATTTCTAATATAATACATTTTGCATTTAAAGTTGATTACTTCTTTATTTATTATTATTTGTTGACAATTATTATTTATTTTTTTTTTATAAATAAGATAATAAATTATATTGATTAATAGATTAATAGAAAGAGAAAGTGTGCTAATCTAACTACGCAGGAATTAATTCCACAAAAAAAACAAATAAATTTTTTTATAAGAAATAGGCACTACAAATAAATATTCTATTTTATATTATTTTTAACACAAAATATAGATATAAGAAATATAAAATAAAAAGTCAGTAGATAATGTTTAATTATCAAGAAGAGAATAAAAGCTTCATTTTAGATAGATTTCAAAGAATTTATAAGTAGAGAAGACTCAAAAAGCTGCAACACTATTTTTAGAAATTGAAAAAAAATGCGAATATAATAGGTCCCGACGATTCAGTAAGTATAGACGAATAAGTGAACGAGCCGAAGGAGAAAAGTTTCAAATATTATTACGATGGCTACGACAATTTAAGAGAAAACTACGAGGCCTTTTACCACAAACTTGGCCCCGAATTTGAAAATAAGTATATATCAAAATCAGAAAATATATAGCAGGCAGTGCTCAGTCACTTGACATGTCTTGAAGAAGAAATAAATTAAAAGAAAAAGTCAACAAGTCTTCCATAGGCAGAACAACAATAATAGACACCTTATCTTTAGTAATAGTATCTATAAAAAATCAGTCATTTTATGCATTTGCAGGAGGGGAAGAAGAGGGTCATGAATGAGTCCCTATTCCCAAAATTAGACGCAGAAATGAAAGTCAAATCGAAAACTATCAAATATGGAGATTTAGTTTATATTTCGTACATCTAAGATAATGGGAAAAAGAGAGTAATTACGGGTAATAAAAATGCAATAATTTATAAATTTAAACAATCTAAAATACATCTATTTATCAAAAGGCGACGGAATTGCCAACGTGTAAGTGTAATGTATTCCGTTTAGCAAAGAAGATGAAGGATTAGAAAGTTCTGCGGAAAACCCTTTTGATATAAAATACGGATTACTGTAATTCCGAAAGAGTCTTTTTCGGATAGTAAATGCGAAATCTTATTTTTATTAAAATAAATTGAGTGAGTTGCAACACTAATAAAATATGTTGTCGTAAGATTTGTTGGAAAAACAGGTACGTACGTAGATAATTAGCAATTTCACAAATTATTAAAATTATAATTAAAAAATCAAGGTTCGAGAAGAAATGGAAGACAACGACTAGTAATTCTTCAAATACGCGGGACAGTATCTGCACTACGGGGAGCCCTTTCAGTTGTTGCACTTGTACTCTCAGTGCGTTATGAAGATAAACACGAACAAGTTGGCAAAGGAGCAGTGCTGCAAAGATGTAAGTTTGCATCAAAAGGGAGATGACAATGCGAATTTTATGTTGCTTTCATACAACAAAATCAAGTCAATCGGCGATCCCATAAGCTACAAGGACCAGGTGAAAATCGTTTCGGCGACGGACCCGCAGCATTTAACGATTTCAGTAAGCGAAAGTGACAGCAGTTCTTCTTTCGAAATCAATTCTTCGCAATACCCTTCCAATTTGAAGTTCAGTTGCTTCAAGGACTTCTTTTCGCAAAATTACAAGGAATTGGGAAGCATTTAGTACCAATAACAACAGCAGCAAATAAGGAAGCTTTCGGGGGAAAGCAGCGAGCAAGCATTGCAATAAAACCAGCATGATGCTTCTTCGTAGCCGTTTTAAATTTTGCAATAAAAACACAAAAATGAAGTCAATTAATACCTGACTTCGGGGGACTTGGTGATTCTGTTCAATCTGGAAAAAAATTTCAAACTTGAAATCGTGAATATACGACACATTACCGACCAAATAAAGAAGGTGCAGGTGCGTACCGAACAGGGAATGCAAAACCTGAACAAATTGATCATTCCGAAAGATCTTAGCCAGATTTTCGCGATTTAGTACAATTCTAACTCGACAGAGTCTCCCTCCACGTTTTGGGAAATCAAGAAGGAACAGGCGTTCAAATACTCCCATTTAAAATACAGCGACCTTTTCAGGATAAAGCATGTCCTGACGGGTGTTTATTTGCGGTTTCACATGGGTCAACTAAACTTCACATTTGATGGACTCACGGAAGGCTGTTTGTTTCGGTTTTGGAAAAAAACACAGAATCCGAATAATGTGTTCCCGCACGGAAACAGCGCGGGCGGCAGTGGCGGAAGCAGCAATAACAAATACATTACGCGAAATGATGAAATTTAAATTTCTCCCTATAAGTACGAAACAGAGGTGTTTGTATTTGCGAAGAAGAAAGTGCAGCAATAGTAGCAGAAATAAATGCAACAAAAAATTATAATTTAGCAGTAGCAATAACAGCTATAAACGCCACTGATTGACCTAATGAAAAACAACAACAAATCTGCCGCTCCGCAACAGGAATTGAAAATGCAAGAAGTGCCGAACATAAATTGCGTTAGCTTAGATGAAAACGACCCCAATGAGTTCGGAAAGCAACACTTGCTGCAGTTGATCCATTTGGGGAAAAGGAATTCGGCCGACCGTTTGACGAGTCTGAGTCAGGAATTGTACAGATGCTACCTGATCATTCAGTCCTGGGGAGTCAATGAAAACACCCACGACGGAATTCCGGAATACACGTATGAATACGCGCAAAAGGAAAAGAGAGCTTTGATAAGCACAGTCATTGAACTCAAGGAGTGTCTGGATACGACCTACCATTTTTTGAAATCGCAAGAATTTGAGCCTTAAGAACTTATGATTAGGTAAAAAATTGCAAATTTTAATACAAAAGTACTTCAAATAAAATGACAAATTTTAATTTAAATTTGGCAGACAGGACAATATGCGTAGCAATAATATCATCAATACGTTGATTTGCCTTTTGAAACTTATAAATTAGAAAACGAGAATTTCAGCATAAAGTACCGAAATCTTTGACGATGAGGACGACATAGAGGAGGAAGAAGCGAAACAACAAAAAAAGTTATCTAAATAACCTCAATCGCAAAATTCAAAGGCTGGTGGTGGCCGAATAAGCTAAGTTTTGTCAAACAATGATCTAAGTTCTTTGGTTTTAAACAATCCGAACTCAATTACCGACAGTGCTTCGTAGCATCCTTAAAGAGCTTCATCAAGTAAATAAATAAATAATGATTTAAATAATATTTCATTAAAAATAAAATTAGTCACTGTTAACGATATTAAAAATACAAAGAAATACTTCTTGCCGCATATTATAGGTACTATTGATATTAAAAAACAATTTAATTAAAAAATTTGATTTCTGATTATTGTTAATACAGCTAGTTCTTTTTTGGACCCAATTGTGCCTCAAATTTATTAAATTTTGGAATTTTGCGCACTAAATAACCAGGAAAACTCAACATTTTTCATGAACGCTGAAAACTTCCAATTCTTCATTCACGAAGTTTACTATCGAAAACAGGAGGTAGAATCTCTGCTGCAACAGGCAGCTCTGTTTCTGAAAGAAGAGGACCAAAATGCCATTTAGCACTGGTTTCCTTACTTGGAAAAAATCAGTCAAAGGAATATTTACCAGCAAACACTCCTCCTCAAACTGATTCGATTGAGTATTTCCGACCCTTTCGATTTCTATCAACTGGTGGAAAAGCAAGCTCAGAATGCAATAATTAAAATGCTATTTTTGCAGCAGTCTCCTCCGCTGCAATTCGGAATCAATTCTTCAATGATGCCGTACGTCTAGTTCAAATCCTCCGAGTGGATATACAACCAAAAAGACTCAGCAGCCAGCGTACGTCCTCCCAATTCTACGAAATTAAAACCCCTTTCTTCAAAGAACAATACGCCAAAATAGACACCTCAAAGCGTGGCAGCCAGATGTAAATATCCAAAAATTGTTTTTAATAAATTAAAATTCAATTTTCTTTTTTTAATTAACAAGAAGTGGAATTAAAAAATGACCATTTTAAACTCAATAAAAACCAAGAAGAAGATTAGCAGGAGGCTTAAAACGCAATGGAAAACGATCAAAATCAGCACTTTCTTAACTATAACAAAGACCTGTGCACATTTTATGAATATTCCGATTTCGACAAGTATCAGCAGAGTAACAAATTTGACCTCTACTTCTTTTCCCGAGGGAAAAAGGCCTTTCAAGATAATTTCAAACATTTTGATGAGGTCGTGGAACTCTACGAAAACTATATCATCGAAGTGCTTCAACTGTACGCAAGTCTGTGTCACGTATAAAATAATTTTTTATTTATTTATTTAAAAATAATCATTATTTAAATTTCATTTTAGGGCCGAAATCAGCAAATGAGAAGAGATTTGATTCAGAAATGCGGACTGTCGCGACAGTTTCTAATGAACGTTTTCGAATAGTGTCAAAATGGGAAAATATAAGCCATGGCTTCCATACGGCCGAACCAATCAGTCGACCCCAAATCAGTCCACTTGAACATCTTGAATGCTTTTTTGCAAATATACAACGCGACGCAACTGGACTCCCACCCCCTGCGTACGATTTCCAGCTACTCAAACTTATGCTTTTTCAAGTCGGAGCTGGAGGTTTTCAACGTGCGCGACAAGAGTTACCGAATTTTTCAAGACTTGATTTTGTCGAAGGCTGCGCAGCAGCAAATGAGAGAAGATTTGGACTTTCAGAAGGTGTACAAGGGCTACAACAAAAAGCAGACGAAAAAAAGACAAAAATCCGAAGAAAATTTAGCCGAAAACAAGTCAGAAGAAGATGAAGAAGAGGAAGAGACTTTGGAACACGAACAAATGAAAGAGTACTCGAATTTCATCGTGGAACAGGAAGAAATCGATGCGCTGCTGCTTTCGGTAATTTCGCAAATCACGAGGAACGAAGACGACAACCACCGGCCAATTGACCACAAATTTTTCGACTTCCCCAAGTATCTGGCGGAAAGGACTTTGGCGAAGGACAGAGCGGAAAATGAGAAAATTTGCGATGTCGAACTCCAGTACTTCCTCACGATGTTGCAAACGATTCGTCTATCGATTGACCTTGGGTTCAATAGTTATAAGATCAATGCAAAGATCAGAGAAGTGATTCCCTGTGTACTGTTTCCATTGGTAAGTGAGTTCTTTTTGATATATTTATTTTTATTTTCATATTACCCCCCCCTTTTTAGACTCAAAAAACGAATAGATATGGGTATAAAGACGAACTGAATGACGTGTTTTTAAACTATAAGTCTTGGATGAAGGGCTTCCTGCCCGAGGCCATGCAACTTTCGTCGGAAAACAGCCTTTTGAGAGCGAAAATTTACATAGAGGCGATCTACATTTTGAGCATTCTTTAGAAACTCGACATCCATTTGCAAGTTGTGGAGATCTGGCAAAGTAATTAGTTAAACACATTTAATTTCCCGTTGTTAAATTTTTAAAATGTGTTTGCAATTTTTAGCGCTGCTGAAACACCAGAAGAATATCGGAATCAACTTGTGCAAGGGAGACGAAGAAGGCGACAAGTTTTTCCAAAGAAAGTTGATGAACAAGCAGCAGTTTCTGCAGCTCTTGGAGTACATGGAGTCTTATAATGAAAACTCGATTTTGTAGAAGTAAAAAACCAGGTTTTTACCCGCAAAAGACTAGTAGTAATAACTCATATCTTAGTCTGAATTGGGCGGCGGAAGAAATAAAAGCCCGCAGAAAAAGAGCAGTCAATACGTGGGAGGAACCGAAGGCATTTTAGTCACTGAGCAAGACCGCATTCTGGAAGAAGACGAGCTGGACAGGGATCAGTAGGAGGCAGAAGTGGGGAATAATGGAAGTAACAGTGATAGATATATGAGCAATGGCATTAGAAAGGAAGACAACGAAGAAGACGATTCAATTGTAGAAGAGGATTTAGGATATGCTGAAGGAAACGAAGAATAATCGCAAAAATAAAATTGAAAAACAGGAAAAAATTGGGCTCTCAACCTATTATTGGTTCTCTGGACGACTATGACATGTAAACAAACAGAGCAAAAATGGCTAAAAAAAGCAATTTAAAATTACGAAAAAAAAATATTCCCACTTTGTAGGGCAATGTGCAAACGCACACCCTCGTGTAACTCATTCTGTTCAATTTGCAAGAAAAAAACAACATTGTCGAACACCATATCATGGAATTCATCATCCACTCCTTCACTAAAACCCACGACCTCTACAAACTGGCTTCTAGTGTGGAAGTCATAGAAGACACCTACGAGTTGAAGCTCTATTAGCAAATAGTGGATAGTAAAAACTTTTACTAACTAATTAATTAATTCATTCTTTCTTTCATTTATTTAGTTTCTACCAACGAACACAATCACACGAAATTTATCAATAATAATACTACCAGACATTCCCTTCTTACTCAATCTTCGATTCAGGAAAAGACGCAGATAAAGGTCGGGAAATTTTCACTTAAAGATAAAATTAACAAGTCTCTTTCTAAGAAAAATAATAATATATTCCACGAGGTTTTGAAGCAGTATGGAGAACAAATTTTCAGTAAATTCATAGACGAATTGCAAATGTTTTTAGAAATTTTTTAAAACAACGAAAAAGACCAAGTTTAACAAAGTATTATTAAAAATTTTCTGATTTTTTTAATTTTTAATTTTTTTATAATTCTTTTTTCACAAAGAAAAATCGAAAAAATACTACAAAAGATTAATCCAAAACATAATTTGTAACACGTAAAAATAAGCAATAAAAAATATTTATAATTTCTTATTTATTAAATTTTCATTTCAGAAACTAACACGAAAGATTTTTAGCTCATTTCAAAAAAACAATGAAATAGTGGAACAAAAGCAAGGTGGAAATCGATAAATCTCTGGTTTACTAATTTATCAATTTATTTGTCATGTTTTTGTGGAACTTTTCTGAAAATAACAAAAAGAATTAAGAATTCATACTGCCATACCTCACAGAATTGATCAAAATTCCTAAATTATTCAATCCACAAATCTACAAGCAGGAAAAACTAGAATTCATCGTTGATTTAGTGCCCCTCGTCAGCGCCTTATTGGAGAGCAAATAAAAAATCGATTTTAAAGTATTTATAATTTTGTTTTTTCCATTTTCTCGATATTTATTTATTTTAAATTTGAACTTGAAAAATAGAAAATTATCGATTAAATTTGCTCTTATTTCGACAACGCAGATATGCATCCCTTTTTTGAAACTATCAATAACCAAAACAAGAAAAAGAAATGGCAGAAGTATGCAATTAAAGATGAAAACAAGCAACTTACGGAAATTTAAATTAAGTCCAAAACAATTATTTAATATTTAGAAATGCTATCTTTGATGACTCACACGGGGGAAAGCAACAATAAAGAGATATAAAATTACATCCTGTCTCAATTGGTATAATAAAATTTAATAAAATTTAAATTTAAAGTAAAATACCTAAACATTAAATATTTAGATCAATAAAAACCTGTTCAAAGACATAGTTTATCCAATTGATTATAGCTTCATTAAGTAAATTATTGGCAAATAAATTAATTAGTGACACAATTTTGATTTTTAAATTTTTTTTAATAGATAAAAGTAAAATTTGCTTAAAATCTGCAAACTTTAACTTCACAATACAGGAATTAAGTTGCTCCATCGATGCTCTGTTAACAACGAGTAAATTAACATGAAAAAATATTTTTTTTATTCATTTACAAATTTAATTATTTAACTTTAAAGCGTAGGAATATTGGAAATTTAGCGTTTTTTCATTTTCCCCACTCTTAAAGGGATTTTCATCGAGTAAGAAACTCCGTATTCCACGAAAAAAGCCTATATAAACCTGTTGGTAGACATTTACTTGAAGCCCCAGAAGTCAATAGGAACTAGTTTGGAGGGCGCGTATATATGTAAAACAGAAGATATATAGGATATCATTGCCTACGTTTTGGATTTCGTAATATTTAAAAATTGCAATAAAGAAAATTGATTTTAACTGAATTAATAACAAAATAATTAGATTTCTGAAGAAAATTTGAGTTACAATCAGAGATATTTCACTCGCCACCGACTCGAAAAAGTGAATTTCATGCAGATTTTGAGGGAAAGAATCGAAGAGGAAAATGAGGAGAAATATGACCCGGATTTCGACGAAAAAGGAGCCAATGAAATCGTCAAAACGAAGCATTATGTAAATCCTTATTTACTCTAAAGCAATAACAATAATAGCGACATCTCAATAATCAACAACAAAAGCAATAATAATATTAATTCCTATTGGGACTCAGATTTCAATATGAGTCTGCATTTGTTTGGGATACAGGGAATTGCTTCGACTCCGAGCAATCGAAATAGAAATAGTCGCTTCGATTTCAAAAGCAGCAGTTTTTCTTAGCAATAACGGAACTTCGAGTACCAAATGTTTTGGGACTTTCTGATAAATCAGGGAATTTTAGATCTTTTAAAAAACTTTTTCCTGACATTTGAAGACAGAAAAAAGGACTTCCATAACCAATTTTTAAATGTTCAGGTTTCCTTGCAAAATGCCATTGAGTGCATGACGGCCTTCAGAGATCGAATACGGATTAATTCTGAAGAAATCGAAAACCTGGATGGAGAAAAAAGTCCAACAGACCAAAAAGAAATGGAAAAATTAGAAAAATACATTATATAATTCAAATACGTTTTGGACATATACGACGGAACCATAAAAAACAACGTCATTTAGTACCTCAAAGTATTATATTTCATTAACAAATTAATTAATTAGTTAGTTATTTATATATTTATTTATTTTTAATAAAATTAAACTGAAGCAAGACCAAATGGCTTAGTCAAGAAGTGAATATGGGGCCTTTCACAAGAGCTACCAATTGTAGAAGCGGAAAACGAGTTCTGATTTGTAGCAGGACCAAAAACTAGTAAATAATATGAACACTTCGCAGGCACTTGTTATAAACAAGAAGGTAAACGAGATTAAAATAAAGCAATTGAAAGAGAAAAGGAAACCAGTGAAGTTGCTGCAATTTTATAGCGTAAATGGTAAGACACACATCATAGAAAGCGAAGATCAGTACAAAAAGGCAAAAAAAATGGAAGAAAGTGCCCGAAACCGCAAACTGAAGTCGAAGAAGTATGTGTTGTAAAAGACGCAGAAATTTTTCAATTTGCTGCAAATGGACATCCGGAGCACCATCACGTCCGTGTCGATGAGCGAAAAGAAAATGCGAGATCGAAATATAAAAGACTTCATGGTTGAATTCATTAACTTGAACATTGTGAAAATGGGCATCCACCAGTTTGTGCACCAGATAAAACTCATTTACGCGAATAATCCCTTTTATCTAGTCATTTTGGTCAGAGCCGTTGTCGAGCTTCTCAAGAAGAAGTTCCGCTTCACAGACCAGGACGCTCTACTATTCTCGCTGCCTAACAACAAAAACAGCAACAACAACAATAAATACAGAGCGCTTTTGAAAAAGGAAATTTAATTGTAGCGGAAAATAGCGTCCCTTGATATTTAGTCGATTGCAATTTCGTTGCTGAGTGTGAGTGAAAAAATTTCGAAAAGGAAAAAACAGTTCCCTTACTTTTACGAAGCAATTTTGCTTCTTAACGAAATTTTGGAGCACGGCGACAAGCGGTGTCAACAGCACATCTTAAATGCGATTAAGCGCAGTCCGTAGCTGCAGCAAACACTCATTTCTTTTATGAGTTATGTGTTTTCGGAATCGAATAAACAGCTGCGAAGCCAAATCGAATATAAGCAAACTTACTATTTCACCACGAAAAGCAATAACAGACAACTGAAGTTTCACTCGCTAATGATCAAAACACTTCTCTTCATATAACTCTGCTGCCAAGACGAAAACACCGAGTTTCAAACGTTTTTCCGCCAACAAAACCTTGAAGAAGAAAATGACATCAATCTCAACATAATTTTGGAATGTTCCAACTATGTCATCCTCCTCATGGAAGATGAAGTCCTCGACTTCTAGGAAAAATCGGAAATTCTCATCGAATCCATTAAAACTCTCACGATTATGGCCGAAAACAACACTGAAAACAGAAATATAATGTGTAAATAAATAAATTGTTAAATTGGTAATTAAATTTATTATTATAACTACTTTCAGGTCATAATAAACGGCTTTTGTTGTACATTTTCCACTTCGTGACAGAAATCGATACCAAATTACTATTCGATCCTGATCTGGAGTACGAGTGTTCGCAAGACAATGAGGAGTTTACGATGAACGATGAATTCTATGTCACTTTCGAAAAGGATTGCGCTAAAACTTAAAAACAGCAGTCTTAGTCTAGTTTTAAAAAATTTCGAAAGCAGCAAGAAGATCAAGATCAAAATGCCGCTCCATTTCAGTCCAGGGGCCTTGATTTCAAAGAACTTGAGTTCTACGAAACCTGCTTAAACTTCATGCACATTATTATAAAAGTAATAGATTTCACTGTTTTCATTTATTTAAAGCTGGTGTTATTTTTCCGTTTTGTTTTTTTGAAAAGGACCTGCACGACGATGATTAAGTGCGCTTTTTTTCGCAAGAACTCAATGTAGGAAAACTGGTAGGTATTCTGTAAGTGGTGTACAAACACATCATCCGAAACAACAAAGTTTTTTTGTTCTAAGACGACTATACACGAATCAAAGTGCCGCACGTCGAAACGAAAATAAATATCGCCTTCATTATTTTCATAATTCTGCAGTACCTCAAAGACCTGGTTCCTATGCACTGCGACTTAAAGTATTTTACTTAGAATTTCATTTCTTTGTCGAAAGGAGAGAACTTGGATTCTGATGACGAAGACATTTTCGAAGACGACTAACTGTATCACCATTATCATAGTCCCCATGCCCATAACGCTCACCTACAAAAAAGTCTCAATAGACGCAATCCCCGTTCCCACTTCTTATAAGGAGCGTATTTAGCCTTGAAAATCGGCAACAAAATCAAGTAATCTGTCAAGGAAAGAATTAAACAATTTTTTGAAATTTTTTTCATAAAAGTGCAAAATGCCCTCCATATCAAGCCATCTTATCATCAGTTTTACGACAAATTTGTCGGCTAAGGTAATTTTTTTTTTTTTTTTCAAATTTTAGTTTAATTAATTAATTAATTAATTATTCATATTTGATTTTAAATAATGGTTTCAGTCGACTTAGTGAAAGAAAATAAAAGAGTCGCCAGGGTCTACTTCAGAAAGCCGTTTCTATCTGAATTTAGAACCAATGCCATAATGCATGAACTAATTTATGAAACGCATTCGAAATCAGTTATGGGTTCCACTTAAAGTCGAATAGAATATATTTTGCAACAAAGACATGTGTACAAGGAGTTTTTCGCTCACAAATAAAAATTATCGAAATATCCTGTAAAAAATATTGATCTAAATTAAATTTTTATTAAAAAACAATAATAATAATAAGCAATTTAACTATTAATTTAGTATTTTTTGAAATTGATAAACTCTTGGCCCTCTATAAGGAGGTTTTGTTTCGCTATGATTATTATTGTAAATTTTTTGAATCTTTTATGGTATGAGGAAACATTGAATAAAGACCCAAGATACCAATGGATGGTGACACTTTCCGATCTGATGAGTATTCTGCAGATTTGTTTATCGTAAAATTAAAAATTATCAAAAATTATACAATATTTTTCACTACCTTCCACTAATTTAAAGGATCATTGTTACCCTTCTCTGTATCGTAGAAAGATACCCGTTTTCTATTAATTTCGTGCGTAAAGACTATCAATATGATAAAATTAGTCAGCTGAAAAAAGAAGCAGGAATTGGATAAACGAGTTATTCAACCTAGCTAAATCTACTTTTCAAAGAGAAGTTTGCTCCTGAAAGGGTCAGAAAATCCCTTTTAAAACAAGCTTTCCTCATCGTGATTGACAATGAGAATATTTTCAATTTTGTTTACTTCAGTTGCAATCTTGCCACCTTTTTAATCAAATTTCAATATCAAATTTTGCTTTATGCACTTACACTTTTAATGTATTCTTTTTTTTATATTATTTATAGCCTTACATTACATTAATTTAAATTTCAAAATAATTTATAGTTTGTTGTAAAAAGACACAGAATTGAAAAGCATTAATAAAGCCATCACTTTGAACAGTCTTAACCTAATAAAAATGGCCTTTTTAGGAATTATAATGCTCTTCATATATGGGGTCATTGGATACATTTGGTTTTCTAAAGACTACAACACTGACCTGGACTATAGTTCTACCTTCCTTGTTACAGTTTTCACAACGATAAAGGATGGACTTAGGTAATTAAATGTTGTATTAAAATACTATTTAATCCATTGATATTTAAAACCTTATAGATATGGTGAAGGAATTGGAGCTAATGATATTTTAAAAGAACCAAAATATCATCCGCAGGGCTCTGCAGAACAAAATAGTCACTATTGGGGCCGATATATTTTTGATACTTCATTTTATTTGTTAGTAAATTTGCTATTTTTAAATATGATTTTTGGTAAAAATTAATTTGATTTTTTACATATTATGTTGAAAAAATATAAAATATATCTAAAATTTATTAGGTATTATTTTGGATAAATTCAGCGAACTAAGAACTAAGAGATAAGATATTGTTTCTGAAATGAATGAAAAGTGTTTTATTTGTGTAAAAAAATAAAAAAATAAAACTAATTCAATTTTGTTAATAAAAAAACTATTTTTATTACTTATTTAGGGCCATAGCTAATAAGTAATTGAAACAAACACGTAGTATGGGTGGTTTTACCACATTTACAAAGAACATAATATTCAAAATTTACTATTTTACATGATTTACATTGATTTGAAATAATATGAAAAATGCAATTCAACGGAAAAATATATAAAAAAATAGCTCAAGAAGCATTCAATTTTCTTTATTCCATTCAACTTATCAATAATCTCTCTAATGAACTTGTCGAACAGAAGAACAGTAGACGAGGAAATTATTTATGAAAGACTTGATTCTTAATTTATAAATAATGGATCAGTGAATGCCTCTACGCAATCAGCTAAAAAGGGAATAAATAAATTCGGTAATTAGCCTTTGGTAAGAAGAGCTAAGTCTTCAAGAAGAGGAGCTAAATGATCATATGATAGTTTTTGATATTTTTAATATAAAAAATGTGTTCATTTTTTTCTATTTAATTAATTTATATAAAAATCAACTAATTTGTTTATTTGTAAGCTCATCTAATTTAATTTATTTTATTTTATTATTTAGTATATATGGGGATTAATTCTAAAATATACAGAAATTAATCCTAACAAATAAAGATAAATATCACAAAAACACAAATTAAAACACATGCTTTCTAATAATTCTAATTAAATAATATAAATAAAAAACTTAAATAAATACGAAAAAATATTTCTACATCATAATAGAAAATCATATATTTTCTAAATCTATAATTTAACTAATTTCGCTCAAATTGGAATTAAAATTTTAATCCAAATTTTTATCACTACCTAACTCTTATAACTCATGCTTTAGATTCTGAGTTCCAAACTCTTCATTTTATTCTAGAGTTAAATTATTATTGCTAGATTATTTAGATGAATCTTTATCACTTTTATCTCGACATTCAATTTGATTTTATATTTCTATGAAGTCATTTATTTATTTTTTTCCACTTTAGGATATATGTGATTTCATCGATTTTATTTGCAAATTAATTTTTTTCATATTTATTTTGTGAATAATGCAAGCCATCAACAAAGCTCCCCCAAACCCAGCAGGAACTAAAAATGCAAAACTAAATTCATTTTAAAACTCAATATCGTCGCATATTTATTTTTCATAATTAATCTTGGTTTGATGAGGACACTTCTACAGGCACATTCCTTTATAAAGCATACATCTTTCGCATATATTTTTTGCTTAATTAAAGCTTTTTCCCTTCTCACATTCACACTATCCCTTAAATATATTTAATTTCAAACCCTTATCTCTTTCACAACTGGTACATTATGTAGATGAATTGCTAAATACAAAATTTTGTTATATAATATTACAATTTAAAAAACAATAATTTAAAATCATATTATTTTTACCAATTTTAACAAATTTTGGGACATTTAATACACATTTTATTTTGCCCATGTTCATCATGATACCCATCCATACAGCCACAATTTGGAACTTTATTACTCCTATTGGCTCCAGGTTAGCACTAGGTGCATTTATCAGCTCTGTCATTGCATTTTAAACATCTCTTAGAGCAAGTAAAAGTTTTATTTATGCCTTATCCACCAGTACTTATAGAATAAAACCCATTAATCTTATTTTTACAAAGGGGAAGTAAGTATTCACTGTCCACACATTGTGAACAAATACCTTTCACTGAACACTCAGAACATTGAGGAGAACATTTTTCACAATCTATTTGACCGCTTACAGCAAAATACCCCGACTGAATTTTGAATAAAGATTAATTTTTTATTATAAATAAAATGAAGATTATATGTCTATATACTTGACAGCCACATTTTGGATACTCCATTGTCCTTCCTATACCTCTCATGCATTCTTTACATTCGTCTTTTTTATTAGAACAAGTTTTACAGGTAATATCACATTCTAAAATTAATTTTTTTATTTAATAATTAACGAAAGAAAGAAGTATTTAAGAAAAGATTAAAATGTATTTTATATAATAATTGTACTTTCACACTTGTTTTCATTTATTTCAAAATAACCAGGCTGACATTCACATTTGGGAGGAAATCTATGTTTTTAATTACAAGAGGAGCAATGATTTACTGAAGAACAAGATTTGCACAGAGAAGGACATTAAACACACTAATTTTTTTCGTTTTCAAAATACGGAGACAGACATCTACAAGGAGGCTTAGAAGATCGGAAATCATCACTCTAACAGCCTAATTTGAAAATAAATTAAAATAATTTGTATCATCGTTTTAATTTTATTATAGTTACTAGAACAAATAGTGGCTGTTGTACAATTTATGCATGGGTGTTGACACTTTTAACAATCTAAATTCTTCTTTTCATCTTCATAAAAGGTGTCGCTGCAACCACAATTCGTTTTCAAATCCCCATTTCTTCCTGTTCCTGGCTTACATTCTGTGCAGGTATTTTAATCAGAACAAGCTGAGCATTTTTCTGGGCATTTCAAACACTACTTTGCACCATCTTCATAATATCCCTTTTTACAGGTGCACTCAGGAAAAGGATTTGCGTTTTCTCTTACAACACATGATTTACAGGTCGTTTTATCAGAACAAAATACACACGGATGTTCGCACTTTTGGCATAGAGGTATTCCAATATCATAATATCCATCAATACATTTACAATTAGGGGGATTATCCCTAAATAAGCCTGCCTCGCACGTTTTACATTTTGTTTATGATTCACATTCTTTGCAAGGAAGCTGGCAAGGTTAACATGCTTCATTTACTCCATCATCGTAAAACTCTTTATTGCATTCACATGCTGGGGCTTTTAGTCTGGTAGAATGGGAGCAAGAAGTGCAGTTTTCTATTTTATCTTTGCATTCTTAGCATTAATGAGAACATTCTATATAAATTTATTATTTAAATTAGAAATTATTTATGGTTTAGTAATATAACAAAAAATAATTACTTAGACAAGCTAAGTTTTTCCCATCATCTATGTGTCTAGAAATACAATCACAGTTTGGAGGGTTATTTACTCTTGTGGGATGCAGATTGCATTTTTTACACTTTAAAGGAGCATCAGAACATGTTTCGCATCTGTATTTACACCCTTTATTAGCATATTTGTTTTAGAATTAATAATAAAATATTTTTATAATATATAATTCTAAAATTTCTGTATTAATATTAGTTCATATCAATTAATTATTCAATTTTTTCTAAATATGTTAATTAAATTTTAATAATTATATTTTATTAATTAATAAAAATATTTCAAATTAAAAAATGCAAAAGTTAATATAAGCATAATTATATATAAACTAACAAATATCAAGTGTTATTTTTAATTAATTTCTAAGGTTATGGAATATTAAACTCGAAATCAAGTATATATAATTTATTAAAGGAAATATTTAAAAAAAATTTAATAATAAAAATTTTAAATAAAATTGTTTTTTGATATTTAGTTTTTTCTAATGTTCTAATTACATTTTAATTTAAAATGTTATTCAATAAATTTATTTATTTACCTACAATACAGCCTGTAACTCTTGCTGTCTTCCCATTAGATAATCCATATGTTCCTTTTTCTTTTTATTATTCTATAGCACTTCCAGGAGGAGATCCTTTTTTTCCAATAGCAGCATAAGAATCTCTGTAATCAATTTTTACTCCACTATAGCCTAAAGATCTCAAAGCATTCCAAGCCTCAGTGGTCATATTATCATGACCTTCATCATGAATTCCAAAACAAACTATATCCCCATCTTCAATACCATTCACATAGTTTATAAGATATTTTACATTTGATTTTTTATTATAGGTATCGAAGTGATTTGATGATTTTTGTTATCCTGTATGTTGATCAAAAGTAACAAAATTCCTGAGAAAAAGATGAAAAATTAGGTTATCAATTAAGTTATTATATTAATTATTCATATTGTTTACCATCCTCTACCATTGTTAAGATTCCATTTTTTTCCATTTACATGTATATAAAAATCATCACCGGAGTTTCCTCCCTCCGATAATACATATCCCTAGTACCCACATTTATCATCCCCATTTCCTTTTAATTATTAAGTCTGAAATGCTTATTAACATTAAATATATTATAAGATTTACCATATACAGTAATTACACTATAAAAGGTTACTAATGTAAAAACAATTAACTTCATTGTTTTTAATTTTTTCAATATTTTTATTTTAAAATAGAAATACCAATAATTTTATTATACAAAATTAATATATTTTTTTACTTTGGTTTATGTACTAATATACTTTTTTGAAATTAATCGTACTAATAAAAAATCATATAAATCAATTATTCTAATAAATTAATTGATTTATTAATAAACAAAAACTAAAATTATAATAATTGCTTTAGTAAAAAAAATCTAATAATATAGAATATTACTCTAATATATTATTAACAGAGTTTTCTTATATTTCTAATTAATAATTTTTAAAAAAATAAAATAATAATTAAAAAAACAAATCTCATAAAACTGATGCTTACTAAAAAATAATATTTATTATCATTAAATATCAAAAATAAATTAATTTTCAAAAACAATATTTTTATTTCATTTTTATATATTAATTATAAAATCATAATCTAATAATATATTTAAATAAAACATCAAAATAATAAATAAAAAAATCCTAAACAATATATTTTATGATACAATATTACATACATATATAATATTAGGAAAAGTTTTATTCTAGTACAGAAATCAATGCTGGAAAATATTTTGTAATATTTATATATTAGGTGTTAGAATATTTAATTCTTAAATATATAATTATGTTTATTTATATTGATTGATATGAATATTATGTCAATATAATATACTGATTTATTTGCATATAATAATTCAAAAAAGAAATACAAATGGGTGAACATCATCTAATAATATATATTTTATGTTTTAGTATAAATATTTTCTTAAATAATTAAAAATATTCTAATTATATTTTAAGCATTATTAAAATATTATAATACAATACACTTTTATATATAAAGAATAATATTATAAATATATTTATATTTAAATTAGATTTATTGATAAAATATTTTTTATACCTATAATTCACATACATAATTATTTTTAATTCACATTAAAATAATATTATGTAAGTTTATACAAAATTAAAGCAATATAAAGAAAAAAGGAAATATAATATTATTATTTTATTATAGAAATAAATGAATTATAATATGAATTATAAATATCTAAGATAAAAACTCAAAATATTATTTATAATATTATAAATTGTATAATTTCTTGTCATCTCAAAATTGAATTGTTAATTTCATATAATTATATAATATTATCACATTAATAATTAAAATTTTATGACTTAATAAAACTAAGTTCATCATTATATTCTATTAAGCTGTACAATTTTTATATATATTTTATAAACTATTATAAAAAGTTATTTGATCTTCAAACTGCTAACTAGGATGTTAAGGTATTTTCATCATATCATTTTAAAAATTTATATTAGAATTTTAAATATTAACTTGAAGTATTTTATTATTACTTTCGTTTAAAAAAAAATATAAATTAGAAAATTATCTTATAGATTAATTTTGTTTTTTTCAATTTTTTCCGAATATTTAGATTACAGATATTATTATTTTTAGTACACATTACTTGTTTTTAAACAAACTTAATAATTTTTTGGTAAAAAATAATTTATTTAAAAATATAAGTATTATATATATGTGTTAGTTATATTGGTATATTTTAGAAGTATGCAGAAAAATTAAATTTTTTAAAATAATAATTAATATTTTTTATTTAAAATTTTAAGAAAATATATATTCTATAAATAAAATAAAAAAACTAAAAATATATAATGATATAAAACAATTATAACTCTAATTATGTAGAGAAAAACAAAAAAAATTATCCTATAATAAAACCGAAATAACTCTTATTACATAAAAGTATAGTTTTAAAATGATATACCCATTAATTCTAGTCATTTAAAATAAAATCAAAAAATATTAATTATTATAACATATATTGCTTAATATTATATCATCTCAATATAGAATAGTTAATTGCATATACTCATATAATATTATCATAACTATAGTTAAAATTTTATGATTCACTCAAAATAAGATCATCCTTTTTTACTTTATTAACCTGTACATTTTTACTAAATTTGCTATTCTAAAATAATCTAAAAATTTTGTTAGAAAGAATTTTGTAAATATATACTGAAATGATAAGAGCAAATAAGCACCCTACAGGTAAAATAATCAACAAACTTGATTATTATACCGAGTTAAATTGTTCGCAAATATGATTTTAACTATTAGCTCTCGAGTTTTAAGGACAAACCAATAAACATTATCCTCTGTAATAATAGCATTATTGACAAATCCTATTAATTTTATTATATATCATCCCTTTCTTACATTCGCACATTCTAGTAAAATTATTTAAAACTAATAACTTTTCTTGTGAACAAGCTAAGCACAAGCTATTGGATAAGCTTAAAAATATAATAATATTTATATTATTTGGTTAATAAAGTATATTTTAAGTTTGTTTTTTCTATCGATATTTACCAAGTTTCACAGATTTCAGGACATTTTTCACAATTTGAATACATACCATCATTATCATGATAACCCTTGTTACAAAGACAGTATGGTAACTTCATATCTCTATTTAAACCCAATTTGCATTCGTCACAAATATCCGATTATTCACTGCATTTAGCACACTTAGGTTCACATTTTTTAGTTTATTACATTCCATCCTTAATATTTGCAATAAAATGGCCTATTTTGGAGTCTTTGCATAGGGGAGGTAAAAATCTGTTATTTGAACACAAAGTACAATTTTAGTAAGATGTACATTCCTGACAGTGGGAAGGACATAGTTAACAATTATGATTACCTTCGATTTAATAGAATCCAGGCTTATAAATTATTTTGATATATGAATATATATAATTTTATAATAATTTTATGATAATATTACATAACATCCACATGTGAGAGCAGATAAGTTTCTACCTATTCCATTAATACATTTTTTACAGTTATTTGCTTAATATTAGCAAGTTTAGCAATCAGAATTACATTCTTAATTAAAATTAAATATGTAAATAGTATATTTTATTACTGATATTTATATTTATTTATTTACTAACGCAATCAAATTATTCATTTTCATAAAACCCATCCATACATTTACAGTCAGGGAATATTCTGTTAGGCTTGGTACATGATAAGCAATAGTCAAAAGATTTGCAAGTATTACACTTAGGATTGCATTTCACACATTAATTTAATGTATTTTCAAATGAATTAGACAGGCATTAGCAGGGAGCTTCTTTCTCTCTAAAAGGTTCTTCGATACATGCTAATTAAATATAATATTATAAATTAAGTTAAAAATGTAATAATTATAATTACTCAAACATTTATCTTCTGATAAGCAACTAGCGCAAGGATGAATACATTTCACACAGTCTAAATTATGAGCAGCGTCCTCAAACCATCCTGTACTACATTTACAGTTCAATTCTAAATTTTATGATCTTCCAAGTCCTGGCTAACATTAAGTGCAGGTATTTTCGTCAGAACATTTTGAACATTTATCTTAGCATTTTTAACATTGGTTTGATGAATCTTTATAGTAACCATCGATACAAGCTATTTATATAGATATTTATATTAAATAATAGAGAGTATGCATAATTTTTATTACTCTAACATTCATCACCATTATCACAAATAAGGCAATGTAGTTAACATTACAGACAGTCAAGTGATCTATTCATATCTTCATACCAGCCACTATTACATGCACAATTAGTTGTCAAGTCTTAATTTCTTTAAATTCCACTTTAACACTAAGAACAAGTAATAAAATTAGAACAGCTGGAGCATTTTGGTGAACATTATTCACATTAGTTTGTTATACTTAAGTAATATCCTGTGATACAGTCTATTGTATATAATATATTAGCATTTAGTATTTATACAAAATATTGGCATTTATACCTTAGCATTCTGAATTATCAACACAAATTCCACAATTAATTTAGCATTACTCACAATCTAAAGAGCCCAAATTTTCAAACCAACCATCATTACATTTGCAATTTTTTTTTATGTCTAAAGTCCTTTAAACACCAGATTTGCATTCAAGACAGATATTATAATCTGAACATCGAGAACATTTTTCATGGCATTTCTAGCACTAGCTTGAGCTATCTTTATAGAATTCATCAATACAGGCTAAATATAAAAATAGAAATTAAACACTATTTATAAACATATTTTTTCATATTACTTATGCACTCTGTACCAATTTAACAATCTGCACAATTTGACTAACATTGGACACAATCTAAAGAGCCACTTGCATCCTCATACCATCCCTCATTGCATCCACAATTTTTAACCAATTACCCACTTCTTTAATGACCTGGTTTACATTCAGAGCAACTATTTTTATCTGTACTGCATTTTGAACATTTGTCTGAGCATTTTTCACATACTTTACTGGCATTTTCAAAAAATCCAATAGAACAACCTTAAAATAGTAATAATATAATATATAATGAGATAAAATATAATTAAATCTACTTGAACATGTAAAAAGAGATATGCAAGTATCGCAAGGACTTACACATTAAATGCAATTCAGATTTCCAGATGTATCTTCAAACCAGCCATCATTGCAATTACAATTATTAGTTAAATTTTCGCTTCTGCCCAATCCAGCCGTACATTAAGTGCAATTTATAGAATCAGAACATCTAGAGCATTTTTCAGGGCATCGATGGCATTAGTTTAAACTATCTTTATAATATCCGTCAACACAAGCTAATTACAAATATAGTATTATTAACTAATATAAGAAATATATTTGTTTAATAAAAATTTTATTACTTATGCACTCTGTACCAATTTAACAATCTGCACAATTTGATTAACATTGGACACAATCTAAAGAGCCACCTGCATCCTCATACCATCCCTCATTGCAACTGCAATTTTTAGCTAATTATCCATTTCTTTAATGGCCTTGTTTACATTCGGAACAACTATTTTTTTCTGTGCTAAATTTAGAACATTTGTCTGAGCATTTTTCACAAACTTTGCTTGCATTTTCAAAAATCCTATTGAACAACCTAAAAATTGTAAAAATAATATATAATGAGAATATCTTGTAAATAAATAAATAAATAAATAAATAAATAAATAAGTAAATAAATACATAAATAAATAAGTAAATAAATGTTAGCGTACTTGAACACATAGAAAGTGATAAGCAAGTATCGCAAGGACTTACACATTAAATGCAATTCAGATTTCCAGATGTATCTTCAAACCAGCCATCATTGCAATTACAATTTTGAGCTAAATTTTCGCTTCTGCCCAATCCAGCTTTACATTATGTGCAAGTGGTAGAGTCAGAACATCTTGAACATTTTTCAGGACATGGTTAGCATTATTAGGAACTATCTTTATAATATACATCAGAACAAGCTAGAAATTAATAATAAATTATCATTAAAACTATATTATATTTTTATAAATTAATAAAAATATTTACTCTAACATTCAGTTCCTTTCGAGCATATTTTACAGTTAGCTAAGCACTAAATACAATCTAATGAACCACTTGCATCTTCATACCAACCATCATTACATTTACAATTTAATAACAGATTTCCACTTCTTTATATTCCTGCCTTGCATTCTGAGCATGTATCTATGTTACTACTGCACTTAGAACATTTATCTGAACATCTTTAGCATATATCATGATCATCTTTTAAATATTCATCAACACATGCTACATAATTTCATAATAATAATTAAATATAAAAATTGAAGTAATAATTATTTTACTTATGCAGTTTGTAGGTGAGGTACAATTAGCGCAAGGGCTAACACATTATATGCAATTTAAACTACCAGATGCATCCTCAAACCACCCATCTAAACAACTACAATTTTAGGATGATTATCCACTTCTACCTGTTCCTATTTAACATTCACTACAAGTATATTAATCCGAACACTTTGAACATTTATCAGGACATTTCATGCACTTTTATAATGAATCTCTATAGTATCTATCAACACATTCTTATTTATTTATATATAAAATTAGTTAATTATTTTAACTGAATTGAAATATATTTTATATTACCTATACATTATGATGATTTATCACAAATTTTACAGTTATCAATACACTATAAACAATCTAAGTCTCGACTAGCGTTTTCATAATATCCTTATAGGCAACCACAATTTTTACTTAAATCTTCACTTCTCTAAAGTCCTCCATTTTAACATTCTGAACAAGTAGTAGCATTTGAGCATTTAGAGCATTTTTCCGGACACTTTTAACACACATTTGTAGAATCTTCATAATACCCATCTTAGCACGTGCACCTTGGAAATGGGTTGGCATTCGCTCTAGCAACACAGGAAGAACAAGTGCTTATATCACTGCAATTTACACAAGGATGTTGACATTTCTAACATTATGGTTGACCATTATCATAGTACCCTGGCATGCAATTGCAATGAGGAGTTCCTTATCTAAAAAGGCCCGGTCTACACGAAGAGCAGTTTGTTCTAGAAGTGCAATTTTTACAAGGTGATTCACAAGCACTACAAGCATTGTTACTACCATTTTCATAATAATTATCTTTGCATTCGCAATTTGGTGGATTCTATCTTGTATTATTAAAACATGATTCACATTTATTTTAGGTATCTTTACAAGTACTACATTTATGTGAACACTCTATCAAATATAAGTAAAAATTATATTAAATCGAATATTTAATTTCATTTTATGATTTACAAAGACAAGCTAAATCTTTTCCATTTTCTATATACCCTGGTTTACAAGTGCAATTTGGTGGATTATTCTATCTTGTTTGGTGAATTTAACATTATAAGCATTTTAACGGAGCATCTGAACATGTACTGCATCTATATTAACAATCTTGTTTTTAAATAAGCGAACAAATGTTTAATTTAATTTATAAATTTTAAAACTTTAAAAAAAATATTATTTATTATAAATTAATTTATTTATATTAAGTTAGTATCATAATAATACATATTTAATATTTATAAATGATATAAATATAAGTTTTATAAAAAAAATAATGATAATTATAAAAAATAAATTATAATAAATTAAAAGTTATTATCAATTATTTTTTTTATAGTGTATATGTTTACAAAAACATTTTTATTACCTACTATACAGCCTTAAACAATAGCTGGGCTTCCATTAGCTGATCCGAATGATCCTCTTAATTAATGTTATTCTATGGCATTTCCTCCTCCCTTTCTTCCAAGAGCTGCATACGAATCCCTATAGCCTATAGAAATTCCACTATACCCTATCTAACGCAAAGCATTCCATGCTTAAGGTGTCATATTTACCGACCCCTCATCATGAATTCCAAAACAAACGATATCCCCTTAATCAATTTCATTGTTTATATAACGTATCATTTAATTTACACTATCTGAATTTCCATAGGGATCGAAATGAGCTGAAGATTTTTAAGATCCTGAATATCGATCGAAGGTTACAAAATTCCTTATAAATATAGTTAAATATCCTCATTGTTGATATATTTTTCATCTATAAATATGAGTTATTTGTATACCACCCTCTTCCATTATTTAGATACCATCTTGATCCGTTCACAAATACATAGAAATCATCACCAGAATTACTTCCCATAGAAATAACTTTTCCTTCATAACCGCAATTATTGTTAGAATTACCTAAAAAAAATTAGAACTAAATTAACTATAAATAAATATTTTTATTATTATTACATTAAATTTAGCTTATTAAAACTAAATAAATTATAATAATACTAATTTTATTAATCATTTTATTATATTTTTAAATTTTTAATAAAATTTTATGATAATTATATATTTATTTTTGAAAAAATCAAAAAAATTCATAGATATAAATAAACTTTATATAATAATACTTATATAGATAAGGGATAGTTATAAATTTTAGATTTTCTAATTAATGAGTTAAATATTTATTATAATATAATATTATAAGATAGTAAATATAGAAATTCCTAATATAATCAACTTAAAATTAGATATTAATTTCTAATTAGTATTAATTTTCTAAATGTAAAAAGAAAATTAAAATGATAAATTATTAAATATTTGAATTTAATATAGTATAATTTATTGGAATTAATATTATTAAGTAATACAATTATTTTATTAATTATAAAATGTAATTTATTTTCTACTGATACTTCCTTTGATATTTAAACAACAATATTAAGTATATTATATAGAATGATAATAAAAGTATAATTTAAATTCATATAACCAAGATCTATTTAATTATATTATAATAATAAAATTAAAATATTATATTTTCTAAGATAGTAATTTAAATTATATAAAATATTTTATTCTAATTTTATAGATATATTTCCATATTGATAAATTATAAGTAATAATTCTAATTAGATTACAATATTTACTATTTTTTGATGATAATAAAATAATTTGCAATTAATTAAGAATTAATAAGATATTTATAAATTTAGTTTATATATATATTATGGATAATAAATATATATCATAATATTATATATAATATTATATTAGAAATTATAATATTATGGTCGAAAGAAAATATTTATCAATCAATTAATAATATAGATTATGACCAAGTAAAAGAAAATAAGTATATTCTATAAATAATATTGGAATATGTATTCTAAATATATAATAAATAATATTAAAATCTAATAATGGGTTTATAGTAATATTTCTTTTCGTATTAATATCACATAGTTAAATTCTCTGAAACTTATATTATATCTTCACATTGTTTATTTTAGTTAAAAGTTTAAATTATACTAACTTCTTCATTTTTTCTTTTATTAAACTATGTAATTTCTTTATATTTACCATTCTAAAATAATCTAAAAATTTTGTTAGAAAGAATTTTGTAAATATATACTGAAATGATAAGAGCAAATAAGCACCCTACAGGTAAAATAATCAACAAACTTGATTATTATACCGAGTTAAATTGTTCGCAAATATGATTTTAACTATTAGCTCTCGAGTTTTAAGGACAAACCAATAAACATTATCCTCTGTAATAATAGCATTATTGACAAATCCTATTAATTTTATTATATATCATCCCTTTCTTACATTCGCACATTCTAGTAAAATTATTTAAAACTAATAACTTTTCTTGTGAACAAGCTAAGCACAAGCTATTGGATAAGCTTAAAAATATAATAATTTATATTAATTGGTTAATAAAGTATATTTTAAGTTTGTTTTTTCTATCGATATTTACCAAGTTTCACAGATTTCAGGACATTTTTCACAATTTGAATTCTTACCATCATTATCATGATAACCCTTGTTACAAAGACAGTATGGTAACTTCATATCTCTATTTAAACCCAATTTGCATTCATCACAAATATCCGATTATTCACGGCATGTAGTACACTTAGGTTCACATTTCTTAGTTTATTACATTCCATCTTTAATATTAGTAATAAAGTATCCTATTTTGGAGTCTTTGCATAGGGGAGGTAAAAAGCTGTTATTTGAACACAAAGTACAATTTTAGTAAGATGTACATTCCTGACAGTGGGAAGGACATAGTTAACAATTATGATTACCTTCGATTTAATAGAATCCAGGCTTATAAATTATTTTGTAATATGAATATATATAATTTTTAATAATTTTATAATAATTTTATGATAATATTACTTGACATCCACATGTGGGAGCAGATAAGTTTCTACCTATTCCATTAATACATTTTTTACAGTTATTTGCTTAATATTAGCAAGTTTAGCAATCAGAATTACATTCTTTATTAAAATTAAATATGTAAATAGTATATTTTATTACTGATATTTATATTTATTTATTTACTAACGCAATCAAATTATTCATTTTCATAAAACCCATCCATACATTTACAGTCAGGGAATATTCTGTTAGGCTTGGTACATGATAAGCAATAGTCAAAAGATTTGCAAGTATTACACTTAGGATTGCATTTCACACATTAATTTAATGTATTTTCAAATGAATTAGACAGGCATTAGCAGGGAGCTTCTTACTCTCTAAAAGGTTCTTCGATACATGCTAATTAAATATAATATTATAAATTAAGTTAAAAATGTAATAATTGTAATTACTCAAACATTAATCTTCTGATAAGCAACTAGCGCAAGGATGAATACATTTTACACAGTCTAAATTATGAGCAGCATCCTCAAACCATCCTTTACTACATTTACAATTCAATTCTAAATTTTATGATCTTCCAAGTCCTGGCTAACATTAAGTGCAGGTATTTTCATCAGAACATTTTGAACATTTATCTTAACATTTTTAACATTGGTTTGATGAATCTTTATAGTAACCATCGATACAAGCTATTTATATAGATATTAATATTAATAATTTTATTAAATAATAGTGAGTATGCATAATTTTTATTACTCTAACATTCATCACCATTATCACAAATAAGGCAATGTAGTTAACATTACAAACAGTCAAGTGATCTATTCATATCTTCATACCAGCCACTATTACATGCACAATTAGTTGCCAAGTCTTAATTTCTTTAAATTCCACTTTAACACTAAGAACAAGTATTAAAATTGAACAGCTGGAGCATTTTGGTGAACACTATTCACATTAATTTGTTATACTTAAGTAATATCCAGTGATACAATCTATTGTATATAATATATTAGCATTATTTATACAAAATATTGGCATTTATACCTTAGCATTCTGAATTATTAATACAAATTCCACAATTAATTTGGCATTACTCACAATCTAAAGAGCCCAAATTTTCAAACCAACCGTCATTACATTTGCAATTTTTGTTTAGGTCTAAAGACCTTTAAACACCAGATTTGCATTCAAGACAGATATCATAATCTGAACATAGAGAACATTTTTCATGGCATTTCTAGCACTAGTTTGAACTATCTTTATAGAATCCATCAATACAGGCTAAATATAAAAATACAAATTAAATACCAAAACTATCTATATACATATTTTTTCATTTTACTTATACACTCTGTACCAATTTAACAATTTGCACAATTTGATTAACATTAGACACAATCTAAAGAGCCACTTGCATCCTCATACCATCCCTCATTGCAACGACAATTTTTAGCTAATTATCCACTTCTTTAATGGCCTGGTTTACATTCGGAACAACTATTTTTTTCTGTGGTGCATTTAGAACATTTCTCTGTGCATTTTTCACATACTTTACTAGCATTTTCAAAAAACCCATTAGAACAACCTAAAAATGGAAAAATATAATTATAATGAGATACAAATATAATTAAATCTACTTGAACATGTAGAAAGGGATATGCAAGTATCGCAAGGACTTACACATTTAATGCAATTTAGATTTCCAGATGTATCTTCAAACCAGCCATCATTACAATTACAATTTTGAGTTAAATTTTCACTTCTGTCCAATCCAGCCGTACATTAAGTGCAAGTGGTAGAATCAGAACATCTAGAGCATTTTTCAGGACATGGTTAACATTAGTTTAAACTATCTTTATAATATCCATCAACACAAGCTAATTACAAATATAGTATTATTAACTAATATATAAAATATATTAGTTTTATAAATAATTTATTACTTATGCACTCTGTACCAATTTAACAATTTGCACAATTTGATTAACATTAGACACAATCTAAAGAGCCACTTGCATCCTCATACCATCCCTCATTGCAACCACAATTTTTAGCTAATTATCCACTTCTTTAATGGCCTGGTTTACATTCAGAGCAACTATTTTTTCTGTGCTACATTTAGAACATTTGTCTGAGCATTTTTCACATACTTTACTAGCATTTTCAAAAAACCAATAGAACAACCTAAAAATTGTAAAAATAATATATAATGAGAATATCTTGTAAATAAATAAATAAATAAATAAATAAATAAATAAATAAATAAATAAATAAATAAATAAATAAATAAATAAATAAATAAATAAATAAATAAATAAATAAATAAATGTTTGCGTACTTGAACACATAGAAATTGATAAGCAAGTATCGCAAGGACTTACACATTAAATGCAATTCAGATTTCCAGATGTATCTTCAAACCAGCCATCATTGCAATTACAATTTTAAACTAAATTTTCGCTTCTGCCCAATCCAGCCGTACATTATGTGCAGGTGGTAGAATCAGAACATCTAGAGCATTTTTAAGGACATCGATGGCATTAGTTTAAACTATCTTTATAATATCCGTCAACACAAGCTAATTAAAAATAAAGTATTATTAACTAAAATATAAAATATATTAGTTTTAAAAATAATTTATTACTTATGCACTCTGTACCAATTTAACAATTTGCACAATTTGATTAACATTAGACACAATCTAAAGAGCCACTTGCATCCTCATACCATCCCTCATTGCAACCACAATTTTTAGCTAATTATCCACTTCTTTAATGGCCTGGTTTACATTCGGAACAACTATTTTTTTCTGTGGTGCATTTAGAACATTTCTCTGAGCATTTTTCACATACTTTACTAGCATTTTCAAAAAACCAATAGAACAACCTAAAAATGGAAAAAATATAATTATAATGAGATACAAATATAATTAAATCTACTTGAACATGTAGAAAGGGATATGCAAGTATCGCAAGGACTTACACATTTAATGCAATTTAGATTTCCAGATGTATCTTCAAACCAGCCATCATTGCAATTACAATTTTGAGTTAAATTTTCGCTTCTGCCCAATCCAGCCGTACATTAAGTGCAAGTGGTAGAATCAGAACATCTAGAGCATTTTTCAGGACATGGTTAACATTAGTTTAAACTATCTTTATAATTTCCGTCAACACAGGCTAAATATACGAATATAATATTATTAAAACTATATTATGATATTATATAAATATAAATAAGTACTCTAACATTCAGTTCCAACTGCGCATAATTTACAATTAGCTAAACACTAAATACAATCTAATGAACCACTTGCATCTTAATACCAACCATCATTACATTTACAATTTAATGACAGATTTCCACTTCTTTATATTCCTGCCTTGCATTCTGAGCATGTATCTATGCTACTACTGCACTTAGAACATCTTTCTGAACATCTTTAGCATATATCATGATCATCTTATAAAAATCCGTCAACACATGCTATAATGAAGCAATTTATTAATCAGAATTATTTTAAATTATTTTTTTTTTTTTTATAAAATTACTTAAGCAGTTTGTAGGTGAGGTACATTTACCGCAAGGGCTAATACATTAAATACAATTTAAACTACCAGATGCATCCTCAAACCATCCATCTAAACAACTACAATTTTAGGATGATTCTCCACTTCTTCCAGTTCCAATTTCGCATTCACTACAAGTATATTAATCCGAACACTTTGAACATTTATCAGGACATTTCATGCACTTTTATAATGAATCTCTATAGTATCCATTAATACATTCTTATTAATTTATATATAAAAATAGTTAATTATTTTAACTGAATTGATATATATTTTATATTACCTAAACATTATGATGGTTTATCACAAATTTTACAGTTATCAATGCACTATAAACAATCTAAATCGCCACTGGAGTTTTCATAATATCCTTATAGGCAACCACAATTTTTACTTAAATCTTTACTTCTCTAATGTCCTCCAATTTAACATTCTGAACAAGTATTAGCATTTGAGCATTTCGAGCATTTTTCCGCACACTTTTAACATACATTTGTAGAATCTTCATAATACCCATCTTAGCATGTGCACCTTGGATATGGGTTGGCATTCGCTCTAACAACACAGGAAGAACAAGTGTTTATATCACTGCAATTTACACAAGGATGTTGACATTTCTAACATTATGGTTGACCATTATCATAGTACCCTGGCATGCAATTGCAATGAGGAGTTCCTTATCTAAAAAGGCCAGGTCTACAAGAAGAGCAGTTTGTTCTAGAAGTGCAATTTTGACAAGGTGATTCACAAGCACTACAAGCATTGTTACTACCATTTTCATAATAATTATCTTTGCATTCGCAATTTGGTGGATTCTATCTTGTATTATTAAAACATGATTCACATTTATTTTAGGTATCTTTACAAGTACTACATTTATGTGAACACTCTATTAAACATAATAAAAATTTTATTAAATCAATTATTTAATTTAATTATAGGATTTACAAAGACAAGCTAAATCTTTTCCATTTTCTATATACCCTGGTTTACAAGTGCAACTTGGTGGATTATTCTATCTTGTATGGTGAGATTTGCACTATAAGCATTTTAACGGAGCATCTGAACATGTACTGCATCTATATTAACATGCTAAGAACATTTAACAGTATAATTAAAACATAAATTAATTATATTGAAATATTTAATTTAATAGTCATGAAAAAATATTATTGAAAATAAATATTTTATATAAAAAGGTATTTTTAAAAATTTAGCCTTATAATAAAATATTAAGGATTATAAAAATATTATAATTTAAGAATTATAAAATAATTTTTATGGTATTTATTTTAATATTACCTACTATGCATCCCTATACTATAGCAGGTTAACCGTTTGATCCTCCCCAACTTCCTCTTCCTCTATGTTATTCGATGGCATTTCCTCCTCCCTTTCTTCCAAGAGCTGCATAAGAATCCCTATAGCCAATAGAAATTCCACTATACCCTATCTAACGCAAAGCATTCCATGCTTAAGGTGTCATATTTCCCGACCCCTCATCATGAATTCCAAAACAAACGATATCCCCTTAATCTATTTCATTGTTTATATAACTTATCATTTAATTTACACTATTAGCATTTCCATAGGGGTCAAAATGCGCTGAGGATTTTTAAGCTCCTGTATATCGGTCAAATGTTACAAAATTCCTTAATAGTAAAATAAAATGTTCTATTTTAATATTCTTTTTTTTAATAAATTTAGTTATTTGTACCACCCTCTTCCATTATTTAGATACCATCTTGATCCATTAACAAATACATAGAAATCATCGCCTGAATTATTTCCCATGGAAACTACTCTTCCTTCATATCCACAGCTGCTATTACTGTTACCCTAATATGTATAACTTATTATAAAACAGAAAACAATAACTGATTATAAACTTAATTTCATAAATCTTCTTTTATCAAATTTTGTATTTATTATGATTGAAATGTTATAATACAAGATTTATATATATATACTATTATTCTTTTCTAATTAGAATATTACATAGTATCTAATGCATATGGTTTTAAATATTAATTACTAATATTCTTAAAAAATTAGAAAATTATATATATATATTATGATAATAGATTTTCATTTACTGTTAAATTTTGTTGGAATTCTTAAAGTTTTAAAAATTCTAACAATTAATAATACGAATTTTCAATATAAATTGACTTTTACATATTAATTTATAAATACTATAAGCTTGAAATATTTTAATTACTTTTTATAAATTTTACCTAATTATAATATTACATAGGGAGATTAAGATTATAAATAACCCATAATAAAAATATATGTTTTATTTTATAATATATATTATAATATATTTGCAATTCTTTACCTAATATATAAAAATCCCATTAGATTAAATTATATTTTTATTTTTATTTTTCTAATTACCTATATTTAAGCTTTTATCATTTTTATCTTTTTATGTTAGAAGTTTATAATTATAATCTTATAATTTAATTGTGAATATTATTAGTTTGAATAAATCCTAATAACACCAATTAATTCAATGATATAAATTAATAAATAAAGTTATCATAATAAAATATTAAAAAAATAAATAATATAAGGTATATTCTATTAATTTAATTATTTATCATAATATATTTTCAAATATTATTTTAGATAATTATTATTTTAAATATTCTAGTTTCTCTATATATCATTAAAAAATATAAATTATTAAATGATCAAAAATAAATAATATTCCTATTGAATTTTATTATTTTATAATTTTTTTTATATTTTTTATTTATAAAATTATACTTTTTTTGCAATTTTATTTGTATTTATTTATTGGTGTATCATTAAGAAAAGAAAAAAAACATAGAATATAATAAATACTCATTATTATCCAAGCTAAATAAATATGAATTTATCATGAATTTTACATTTTAGTGATATTTATAATATATTTAATATTAAAAATTATAGCTGCATTTAGTAAAAATTAATATATTCTTAATTACTATATTAATTTTCTATAATCTTAAAATTTTAGAATTAAATTTATAAATCGAATTTATCTGTATAAGAAGTATTAGAGCTACATATATTTAGAATGATGAATCATAATATATTTTTAAATATATTAATTCCATGATATATATCAAATTTAGATAGTTATATAAATATATTTTTTCTAAATTTAAAATAAAAATAAATAAAAAATAATAACTTAGAATTATTATTTATTTTTAAATTATTGTATAAACTAGCTTCAAGATATCAATTATCAACATATTTTTAGTATTAATTTTAAGGAATATATTAAATCAAATTATGTTTACTCTATTTTATTTTTTTACATCATATGAATATCTTTTCATTAATTTTTATGAATAATTTCCAACTTATTATTAATTCATACATTTAATATAAATTATGTATAATGAGAAAGATATTTTGATTTTCTAAAATTAAATATTTTTTATTAAGTAATAATCTTATTTTTATAGAATTCATTCTATATTTAATTCTCATTAATATATTCAAACTACATAACCCTATTTATAAATAATATATTGTTATTAAATTTTTGTATATGAGTAATTTTTAATTATATAATTTACTTAATTTAATATTTCTAATGTATCAATTTCAAATATAATTTATTTTTATCAATAATACTAAATATTGTTAGTTTTTCTAAAATTATTTTGTATAGACTGTAAATTAAATCCCCTTTAATATTTATGTATAAAAAATGTCGCATTAATAAATACTTTTATATATAAAATATTATCATCTATAGATTCTAAAATTTAAAATACAAATTATAAATTCTATATAGTAAGATACTTAATCTATAATTATTATTAAATAATAAATCTTGTATATAAATTTTTTAATATTTTAATAAGATAAATTTATAATATAGTCAAAATTTTTTCACTTTTTTATTAAAGTTATTTTTTAGAATTTATTGTTCTTCCATAAAAAACAGGTATATGGGTTATTCTATAATTCAATTTGATCTATCATGAAACGGTAATAATATAGGCAAAGAATTATTGAAGCATTCAAATATTATATTTTATCGAAAAATATGATATTTGATACATAATTATGATTTTCTAAATAATAAGCTATTTTTTCTGAATATATTAAATTGCCAATAAAAGTTATCTTATCCAAATTGATTGCTTTCCAATTATAATAAATTTCAAATTAAACTTTCATCATAATATCCTTCCATACAAGCTATATTTTATACAATTATTTAATTTAATTAAAAAAATTAAGTTTCTGATATTATTTTTTTTACAATCACATTAAAATTCATCACTACAAACTTTGCAATTGGCTGGGCATTCGAGACAATCGAGAGTTCCATGGGCATCTTCATACCAACCATCATTGCAACTACAATTGTCTGACAAATCACCACTTCTTTAAATTCCTACTTTACATTCAGTACAAGTGTATTGGTCAGAACATTTTGAGCATTTTTCAGGGCATTTTATACACTAATTTGATGGATTTTTATAATAACCTTCTATACAAGCTATAAATTTATAATGATATATTACAACAAATTGGTACAGGTAAAACTTTGTCCGATATTGTTCGATGGCCAATGTCCGATATCGGACTATATCGGACATAGTATGACATACCCCTACTTGTTATACTATTAATTAATAATATTATTGTTTTACCTTATTTGCTTCCGTCTTATATGGTCATGAATTGAATGTTTCCGGTGACTGGGAGTTTGAAGGAAGTGGTATTTTCTGCGGAAATTTTGAGGGTTATGATGCATTTCTTTAATTCTCCACACAATTTTTTGAGTTCATCTTTGGAAATCTTGTCAATTTATTATTCCATATTATTATCTGTAGTAAGTTATTTTTCTAAACTGTAGCTTATTCCGTTGATGGAGATTTCGGTTTTGATTACTTCTTTTTCGAAGTTTTGTCCGCTAATACTCAAGGTTTTGAAGGCTTATTCCATGTCGATTTCTCCTTCTATGTACTGGGATCTGATTTTATCAGAAATAGCAAAGTCTACAGTTTTTCCGACAGCTAATGATTCTTTGAAGGGCAAGAACATGGCGGTGAGACTTCCCTTCAATTAGTTGCTGTTGTTTCCGCTTACTCTTAAGATAACGGAACATCCGGGGGCTTTAGTGCATTCTTCTTATTGGGAAAGATCATAGGTGGCAACGTAAGGAATGGAGGCCTTTCTGACTTGCATTTCTTTGAGTTCTGTTACGGGAACAGGAGCTCCTCCTTAGAATTTCTAAACGGCAATTTCGTACTTGATTTCGAGGTTATCTATTTCCCCATCTTCTTTTTATAAACGAATTCGATAGAGAATTTGTTGACTTTTTCTACTTTATCTTTAGTTTGCACAATATTTTCATAAATTATGAAATCTTAGGCGTTTCCTTTAGTGAATTGCATAGCTATGACGTTTTCACTTTTGGCCTTAAAGAATCTGTCTTTGTTGAGATTGCTTTCCAATGTTCCGGTGGCGTCTTTAACTCCTTTTCCAATATTAACGAACACGTAGTATCTGCCATTCAAAATAGATGTGGTGGCGAAGTTATCGATTAAGTAAATACTTTCACCGTCTGTGTAGGATTATTTTATAAATTGGTTCTCTTTTATGTAGGAAACAGTGTATTATCCTAAAACATCAGATTAAGCTGATTTGGAGTATTAGAATTTGAGGTCCAAAGTTTCTTTACCAGCAACAATTTTGTCAGAAACTATTTCTCTGTTAATAACGATTTAGTTTTTTGCGAAGTTGCTTCTTAATACCATGCTTTATTCTTTATTTTCTCCATCTCCCTTTAAAAATATAAAACAATTTATAAAAAAAAATTTTTATCGAATTTATTACTTAAATTTCTTCTAAGATTCCAATGAAAAAAGCTCCGGCTTATTATTCAGTGTTTTATACATAAACAGCAATGTCATATAAACAGCTTTCTTCTTGACATCCTTCCATTAAGTTTATATCCAAGTTTTAAGATCCTTGAATAGAGGGAATAGCGATATTTTCGTTGTCTTTGTGGATTTTAGAGACGATATAAAGAGACATATCTTTTTATAAGTCATTTTGTACAGCATAGGCAAATCTTTTTTGGTGGATTTGGGTAAAGTTATTTGGTATTCATACTTTTCTATTTTAGATAAGAAGAAGGCTAGGATAAAAAATGAAGAAAATTAAAGATTGAATAATAATATGAATTAAATAAATTTAATATATATCTATGTACATTGAGAGACAGAAAAGAAATCAAAAGCATCACTCTTTTATTATTCTAAGACTCCTCCTTAATATCTTACAATTTGGATATCCCCTGAGGGTTCTGTTTCTTTGTGTTATCTGTAGAATTACAATAGAGCTAAGACTTCTCCAGCTTTGAATCCAGTTACTGATTTGTCTAAGCTGAAATCGATTTTAATATTGCATTCTTTAGTAGCTACAGTGCAGTAATCGGTCGATAGTTTTCATGAGGTCATTTTCCACAAATTTTGAGAGCTTCTTGATGTAGAATCAAGTTTAGTGAGTTCAAGTTATTTGTCTCCAATCATAGCTTTAACTTACAAGAATTTGTTGAGAGTAGGTAATTAAAGAGCTAAAAAATATTGAGTAATATCTTCTTTCAAAGTGTTTTAAAATATGTAAGAAATAACTTAGTTCTTATTTTCAAATTTCAATTATTAAATCTTTAATTCGTTTTCTTTCACAGTGTATACGGCATCTTCTCCATCTTCTCCATCTGCTAAATTGTCATCGTTCATCTAGATGGTCTTCCACTGCATGTTTTGACAGTTTGTAGTTGATATTGCCAAAAGCAATATCAATAATAATTATAGCTTCATCTACTTATTTTGTTTTTGCTTTTTAGGAATGCTAGGTATTTTAATATATTTATTTTTGTTTTATATAAATTAAATTAATTATTCTTTATTTATTTATTATTAACTATTCAACTATTTAAATGAATAAATTAAAAAATAAAGGACAATAAACTTTATTTATAACTTTATTCAAAAAAACTGATTAAAAAAAAGTTATGCTAGATATTTTAAGAATTAATTTTGTACATATACTATATAGTTAAATTTTCTTGAATTTATTAGTCTTTTTTAGTTCAGCAAAAAGATATCAATTATCAACATATTTTTAGTATTAATTTTAAGGAATGTCTGCTTTATTTTATTTTTTTACATCATACTAATATCTTTACATTAGTTTTTATGAATAATTTCCAACTTATTATTAATTCATACATATAATATAAATTATATATTATAAGAAAGATATTTTAATTTTCTAAAATTAAATATTTTTTATTGAGTAATAATTTATTTTTATAGAATTCATTCTATATTTAATTCTCATTAATATATTCAAACTACATAACCCTATTTATAAATAATATATTGATTTTAAATTTTAGTATGTGAGTAATTTTTAATTATTTAATTTACTTAATTTAATATTTCTGGTGTATCAATTTTTAATATAAATTATTTTTATCAATTATTATTAGTTTTTCTAAAATTATTTTGTTTATTAATGTGTATAGGCTGTAAATTAAATACCTTTTAATACTTATGCATAAAATACGTCGCATTAATAAATACTTTTATATATAAAATATTATCATCTATAGATAATAAATTTTAAAATACAAATTATAAATTAACTAAAATAAAATACACTTAATCAATAATTATTATCAAATAATGATCTATCATGAAACCGTAATAATAGAGGCAAAGATTTGTAGAAGCATTCAAATAATATATTTTATCGAAAAATATGATATTTGACACAAAATTATGATTTTCTAAATAATAAGCTATTTTTTCTGAATATATTAAATTGTCAATAAAAGTTATCTTCTCCAAATTGATTGTTTTCCAATTATAATAAATTTCAAATTAAACTTTCATCAAAATATCCTTCCATACAAGCTATATTTTATACAATTATTTAATTTAATTAAAAAAATATAGTTTCTTATATTATTTTTTTACAATCACATTAAAATTCATCACTACAAACTTTGCAATTGGCTGGGCATTCGAGACAATCGAGAGTTCCATGGGTATCTTCATACCAACCATCATTGCAACTACAATTGTCTGACAAATCACCACTTCTTTAAATTCCTACTTTACATTCAGTACAAGTGTATTGGTCAGAACATTTTGAGCATTTTTCAGGGCATTTTATACACTAATTTGATGCATTTTTATAATAACCTTCTTTACAAGCTATAAATTTTTTATGATATATTACACCAAATTAATGAATATATAGATATTTTAAGATTTGGTATACTTTAACATTCAGTGCCAATAATGCATATAGAGCAATTTTCCTAACACAGAAAACAATCTACTGAGCCTATAGCGTCTTCATACCAGCCCTCATTACACATACAATTTTTGTTAAATTTCCACTTCTTCCTTTACCAGGCAGGCATTCTGTGCAAATATTTTAGTTTTAGCATTTTGAACATTTCTCTGGACATTTTTAGCATTGTTTCATAGAATCCTTATAGTATCCATTTGCGCAATCTTGGCAATAATAAGAAAATATTATTTAAATAAAATATCAAACATAAATACTTTCACATTGAGAACCAAGAGAACAAATTTCACAATTTATCTAACATTTCATACAATCTAAAGAACCACTAACATCTTCATACCATCCATCATTGCATATACAATTCTTTGCTAAGTCTCCACTTCTTCCATTTCCTGCTTTGCATCCCGTACAATAGTTTTAGTCAGAACAATTGGAACACTTTCTATGACATCCTAGACACTAATTACTAGAATCCTTAAAATACTCATCGATGCAAGCTATGAAATAAATTTTGTTATATTCAAAAAGTTATGAAATTAAATTGATATTTAAATGAATACTAAGGCAGCTTGATGAAAAAGCGCATGTTTTGCAAGGAAGGGAACATTTTACACAGTCCAAATCACCTCCAGTGTTTTCAAACCAACCATCATTGCAACTACAATTGTCTGACAAATCACCACTTCTTTAAATTCCTACTTTACATTCAGTACAAGTGTATTGGTCAGAACATTTTGAGCATTTTTCAGGGCATTTTATACACTAATTTGATGCATTTTTATAATAACCTTCTTTACAAGCTATAAATTTTAATGATATATTACACCAAATTAATGAATATATAGATATTTTAAGATTTGGTATACTTTAACATTCAGTGCCAATAATGCATATAGAGCAATTTTCCTAACACAGAAAACAATCTACTGAGCCTATAACGTCTTCATACCACCCCTCATTACACATACAGTTTTTTGCTAGATTTCCACTTCTTCCTTTACCAGGCTGGCATTCTGTGCAAATATTTTAGTTTTAGCATTTTGAACATTTCTCTGGACATTTTTAGCATTGGTTCAAAGAATCTTTAAAGTATCTATTTGTGCAATCTTGGCAATAATAAGAAAATATTATTTAAATATAATATTAAACATATATACTTTCACATTGAGAACCAAGAGAACAAATTTCACAATTTATCTGACATTTCAAACAATCTAAAGAACCACTAGCATCTTCATACCATCCATCATTGCATATACAATTCTTTGCTAAGTCCCCACTTCTTCCATTTCCTGCCTTGCATCCCGTACAGGAGTTTTAGTCAGAACAATTGGAACACTTTCTATGACATTTTAGACACTAATTACTAGAATCCTTAAAATACTCATCGATACAAGCTATGAAATAAATTTTGTTATATTTAAAAAGTTATGATATTAAATTGATATTTAAATGAATACTAAGGCAGCTCAATGAAAAAGCGCATGTTTTGCAAGGAAGGGAACATTTTACACAGTCTAAATCACCTCCAGTGTTTTCAAACCAGCCATCATTGCAACTACAATTGTCTAACAAATCACCACTTCTTTAATTTCCTACTTTACATTCAATACAAGTGTATTGATCAGAACATTTTAAACACTTTTCAGGGCATTTTACACATTAGTTTTATTAATTTTGGTAATACCCATCATTACATTCTTAATTAATAATATTTAAACTGGATTTTAAATTTATTTAATTTAAATATTTTCTTACACAAACATTATGAAATATTTGAACATTGTATACAATTACTTATACATTACTGGCAATTCACATTTCCTCTACCAGCTTCAAACCAACCATCATTGCATCTGCAATTTTGACTCAAATTTCCACTTCTCCCAGTTCCAACTTTACATTGCACGCAGGTATATTAGCTTGAACATTTAGAACACTTGTCCGTACATTATTGACATTATTTTGAAGAGTCTTCATAATATCCATCTTTACATGTACAGGATGGAAGCGAATTTGCATTTGCCCTAGATAAACACGAAGTGCAGGTACTCAAATTGCTGCAGTTGACACAAGGATGCTGGCATTATTAACATTATGGCTGCCCACTATCATAGTAACCTGGCTAGCAGTTGCATTAGGGTGTTCCTTATCGAAAAAGTCCTGATTTACAAGATGTACATGTTGTCCTTGATGAACATTCCTGGCATTTAAGATCGCATTATTTGCATTCAGTGCTTCCGTCTTCATAATGGTTAGAGATGCATCCGCAAGAAGGTGGATTTTATCTTGTGCTGTTTGAGCAAGCATTGCATTAATCAATATTATTTAGGCATCCATTGCATTTATTAGAACATTCTTTAATTAAATATATATAATTTTAAATTATGAGATATCATTATATTTTATTTTTATTTGGTAAAAGGAAATTTAAATAAAAGACATAATTTTTTTTTTATTTTTACTAACAATACATCCTTAAACTTCCGCTGGACTACCACCAGATTATTCAAAAGTTTCTTTTTTTCTTTTATTAATCCTCTATTTTTTATTCCTATTGCTGCGTATGATTCATAATGGCTGATTGAAATTCCACTGTATCCAAGTGTTTTTAATGAATCCCATACCTACTAATTCATTGAACTTGCACCTTCAAATTTAATCCCATAACAAACTATATTTCCATCTTTTATTTAATAATGTATATAATTAATCATTGATCCTACATTGTTTGGATCCCCATATATATCGAAATAATATGAATATTGAAATATCCCAGTATTCTCATCTATAATAACTAAATTCCTTTTTTAAAAATATATAAATTGTAAAAATCAAATTTGCAAACTAATATTATACTATTTTTTTTGTACCATCCTCTTCCAGAGTTTAACCTCAATTTTACTCTATCTATTACAACATAAAAATCATCTCCAGCATATTTTCCTTTAGAAACAACAGTTGCAATTTTCAGACAATTATCTTCATTTGCTATAATTATTTAAAAATAATAAATCAAACTATATATTTAATTATTAAATATACTATCTGTTTATTATCGCATTTTACCTGTGCAAAACTATAAATAAGTAAAAATTAGATAAAAGATTTTTGTTCTAAATTTCTACATTCTAAAAATATTTTTATTTTATTGCAAAATTATATTTTTATTAACTAATCATTATTCTTAATTAGAATGAATATAATAATAGTAATTAAATTAAACTAGGTATAATCATTATTTATAAATATTTTAATACAGTTAATTAAGCTATTTTATTTTTATAAATAATATAAAAAGTATTTTATAAAAGCTCAATATATATGATAATAAATATAACCACACAAAATTTTTTAATAAGTACGCTATAAATTTAAATTTAAATAAAAATGACATTCTGATAATAAATTATAATTATTTACCATTATGGTGTTTTAAGTACTAAAATTCATAATTTTAATGGTTTTTTATATTTTATTTATTTTTATATTATTATTTTTAATTTTAATTTAATTGATATTATTTTTACTTATGAATAAAAATTATTTATTTCAGTTTATACTTTAAATTTAATTTATTAAGATGAAATCTCATTATTAAATGATAAATATACATATACTTTTCTTTGATATTAATTATTTATTAATCAATTTAATTTCTCAATAATTAAATTTCATTATTTAGTTTTAAATCCAAATTAATATTATATATTTTTTTATAAATAATTTAAATTATCTCATATAAAATTAGCTATAACATTTTCTATAACTATAAAATAAATTCTATTTTATGAATTTGGAATACGAAAAATAAAATAAATTATAGATAAATCAAAAGACTTTACTATTGAAAAATTATGAAGATACATGAAATGATTTTTTAAATTGAAACAAAAAATGTTTCTGAACACGTTCAATGAATGATATAATATAATTATTTTAAATAATATACTATAATTATCTAATTATAATTATATATCAATAGTAGTGGTTTATATTCAGTTACGTGGTACATGCTATGTTATGTTCTAATGAATTTGTCAACTTAAATTACCATACTCCTTAAATATTTCAGTTAAATAGTGAAAAAAAATGTTAATTGGGTTGCTATAACTTTTAGTAATATATTTTTTATTCTAAAATTTTTACAAAAATAGTGTGTTTTAATTATAGTATATATTAATCATTATTTTGCATTTTATGGGAATTTATTAAATTAATAGCCTGTAATTTAAAAAAAAATAAATACTAAAATATAAAATATCCAATTATATAAATTTTAATAATATATAAATGGAATAATAGTTATAATTTTGAGAATTTTAAGATAAATTTTTTATAGGAATATTAATATATAATAAGAATACAAATAATTTAAAGTAATTAACAAACTTTATAATCATAATAAAGTTATAATTACATTTTTATTTTTATATTTATTTTTAAAGTTAGAACATTAGATTTAGCATAAATACTTTATTAAATTTTCATAACTCTTTCCTTTTTTCATATCCCTGTATTTTGGTGAAATAAAAATATTTGTGTTAAGAATGACTAAATCATTAAGAAGAAGATTTGTTAATTAAAATATAATATATAATAATTTAATAATTTTATTTAAATATATAATTTAAAATAATATAATTCATATATTCTGCAGTATTTTATATTATCATCTCTTTCTCAATCATAATATGAAAATCTTTAATCATATTGCAATAAAGTATTTTATTAGCTAAAATTGGGTGATTCCTATTAATTTATAGACTTTTCTATAATACTTTACTATTTTTTTCATTCCAAATATGTATTAAATTAAAAATATCATTAATAATATAATTTAATTTCTTACTATGCTTATAGGCCCATATCTTTTAATTTAATATTTATGTTTTATTAGTTTATACTTTGTAAATAAACAATAACGCTTAACAGTTTGTTTTAATATAACCTTAGTTATAATCCTTTTTAGTTTTATAATAATTCCTTTTTTCAGTAAGAATAACAATAAGAGAATATTTAGTATAACGTATAAAAAAACATTTGTCCCGACAGACATTTTCCACTCCAATTATTATACAATATACAATTTAGAAATCCAGAAAAAATTAAAAAAATTGTTCAAGATAGCATTGCAACCATTTAGTGAACTGGAATTTGATAATCTTAATATTTTTTACATATATTCTAAATATATATATATATTAATTACTTTAATATCTTGAAAATATAAACTCTAAAAATATAATTAAAAATATAGATTTAATAATTAGAATGATATAATTTCTATATAATAATACTATTAAGATATATGTTTGAAGTGATCATATCTAATTACAATTACGGCTAGTTTAATGCATATTTAGGAAATTTACATTAATTTTAATTTGTAATTCCTTGCAAGAACTGTACATTACTTTTCCAAAAACTTTAATTTAAACTAGTATAATTTGTTATAGTTATGTTAATTATTATATTGAACAATAAAATTTATGGAAAATGTTTATACTGGTTACAAATAATATCTTTAAAATAATAAAAGAATGATATATAGGGAATAAATAATAATAAATTTATAGAATATAAAAACTCAAATATAAATAATTATTAATTTATTTGAAAATTTAGAATGTTGCAATATCAATTAATATAATTTAGCTTTTAATAAATTTCAAATATAAAAACAAAATAATACAATTTTAAACACTATTAAATCATAATAATTGTTAGAAATACAATATAGATAGATAATAAAATAAAGAATAAAATGTACATGAATAAATACTTAATAGAAATTAAACAAAAATTATGTCATATACTAATAATATTTTCACTTTAAACAGAATAAGAAATATTATCTTTCTAATTATTATCTTAATACTCCGATTTTGATTTAAATTTTTTAATGTTAGAAATTTCGTCTTAATTGTTCGATATTTACTTACTATTAACAAAAATATTTTTAATTTTTTTGTAAGGAATTTGTAAATTATGCATGATATTATAACTCCTAAAAAGCACCCTACAGGCATAACTATAAACATACTTTTTTCTTATATTGGGTTATATTCTAAGCATAAATTATTAGAATAATCAGCTTTTGTTGAGCGAGGACATTAGCTAAAACAGCTTCCTTTATACAATAAGCATTTTTTGCATGTTTTACTAAATTTGTCATAAATCATTCCTTTTTCACATTCACATTATTTTGTATAAGCATTTAGAATAAGGAATTTATTTTTAGAGCAACTACTGCATTAAAAGGAGGATGTACTAATTAAAATTATAATATAAAATAATTTAACTATAATAAAAAATACTAAGTATTATATAATTACCAAGATTCACAAATTTCAGGGCATTTTATACAATCTTCTCTTTCTCCATTTTAATCATGATATCCTTGAATGCAGTTACAATCTGGGAGCTAATTACTTCTATTTAAACCCTAAGTACATTGTGTACACTAATTGGATGATTCAGTACAGTTTAAACATTTTTTATCACACTTTATTATTTTCTTCTTTTATTATTAGTTAATATTAATTGAAAAATATCCTTATTTTTTTGATCACATAATGGTAATATAAATTCTTGGTTAGAACATTCAGTGCACTGTTAATCAGAAGTACATTTAGAACATTATGGAGGACATACCTTGCAATTATTTTCTCTTTCAACCGAATAATAACCATCCTAATTAGATAATATTTTTAATATTACAATGTAATTAAGATAATAATATATTACTTAACATCCACAATTAGAGTGTGATTGTTTTCTTCCGACACCTGTCACACATGCAGTACAATTATCAGCTTATTAAGTACAAGATAGACATCCTGGAGCACATCCTAATATTATAGTATAATCGTTTTATTTAATGAGAAAATAGAATATAAAAATATTACTTTGGCAGTTTTGTTACTAATTTTCATAATATCCTTAAATACAGTTGCAATCTGGGAATATTCTGTTGGGTTTATTGCAGGAAAGACAATAGTCATAAGTTTTACAACTTTTACATTTTGGATTACAGTTTGTACATTTTTTATCAATATTTTCGAAAGACATGGGTAGGCAATTGCATGGATGATTTTTTTCTCTGAATGGTTCTTCTAGGCAACCTAGAGTAGGATAAATATAAATTATTATATTATAATTTTTGGTGATTAATTATTTTAATATTACTTAAACATTGATATTGAGAAGAGCATTTTAAACAAGGATGCTAACACTTTTAGCAATTTAGATTATTTTTAGAAATATCTTCAAACCATCCATCTAAACATCCACAATTGCTAGATAAATCATTATTTCTTCCTTATCCTAATTTACATTCTATACAAGTATTTTAATCAGAGCATTTAGAGCATTTTTCAGGGCACTTTTGGCATTAATTTGCCACATCTTTATAATAACCATCGATACATTCTATTATGCATATAATTTTATAAATTATTTTAATAATAGTTTTAAATATTTTACAATCACATTGAGAACCAGTATTACAAACTGCGCAATTAGCTTGGCATTAAAGACAATCAAGAGATCCCATTGCATTTTCATACCAGCCATCATTACATTTACAATTCTTTGACAAATCACCACTTCTTTAATTTCCCACTTTGCATTCATTACACTAATTTTTATTTAATGAACATTTTGAACATTTATCAGAACATTTTTAACAAATTTTATTTTAATCATAAAAATATCCATTCACACATGCTTATAAAACAAAAGTTAAGTTATTATATATTTTATAAAGATTATTGAATTAGAATGCAGATATATTACATGTACAAACAGAAGATGAAGAGCAAGTTTTACAAGGACTCACACACATTAGACAATTTAAATTGCCTCTATCGTTTTCATACCATCCCTCATTACATTTACAATTTTACACTAAATTACCACTTCTCTCTACACCAGATTGGCATTCTGTACAAGTGTTTTAATCAGAACATTTTGAACACTTTTCTGGGCACTTTTAGCATTGATTCATAGAATCCTTATAGTACCCATTTGTGCAAACTTTACATGATTAATAAAATTTTAATAAAATATTTTAATATAATAAATAAATACCTTAACAATTAGAACCAACTTAACAAATATCACAATTAGTCTGACATTTCAAGCAATCTAATGAAGCACTCATATCTTCATAGTATCCATCATTACATTTACAATTCTTTGATAGATCTCCACTTCTTTAAACTCCTACTTTACATTCACTACATTTATTTTTATCCTAAATACATTTAGAACATTTATCAGAACATTATTAACATTAGTTAGCATTATCCTTAAAATATCCATCATTACACGCTTAATTTTAATTAAAAAAATATTACTATATGTTAAAGAAAAATTAAAGAGTAGCTATTTTTACTTTGGCATTCACTTCCAACAGCACAAATTGAGCAATTCACTTAACACTGAACGCAATCTAGTGAACCACTAGCATTTTCATACCACCCATCGTTACATCTACAATTCTTACTCAAATCTCCACTTCTCTATCTACCTGATTTGCATTCTGTGCAACTATTTATATCAGAGCTACATTTAGAGCATTTATTAGTACATTTATTACAAACCTTATTCACAATATCATATAAGTATCCATCAATACAACCTAATTTATATAATATTGCAAATAAAAGTATTATTTAATTATATTTAAAAATTACTTAAACAAGAAGAAGAGGAGGTACAAGTATTACAAGGAGATGTACATTTTTGACAATTTAAATTTCCACTGACATCTTCAAACCACCCATCATTACATTTACAATTCTTTAGCAAATCTCCACTTCTTCCTGTACCGGGCTAACATTAAGTGCAAGTAATTGAATCTGAGCATAGTCCACATTTTGAAGGACATTTTTAACATTAGTTGCTAACATCTTTATAGTATCCATCAGAACAAGCTGTTATGAAATAAATAATAATATGATAAATATTAAAATATCATAAATTAATAGTATTATTTACTTTAACATTGAGATCCAACTGAACAAATATCGCAATTCGTCTAACATTTCACACAATCTAAAGAACCACTAGCATCTTCATACCATCCATCATTGCATATACAATTATTTGCTAAGTCCCCACTTCTTCCAACTCCTACCTTGCATCCCGTACATGAGTTTTAATCAGAACAATTGGAACACTTTTAGTGACAACTTTGGCATTAATTACTAGAGTCCTTAAAATACTCGTCGATGCAAGCTACAAAATAAATTCTATTATATTCAAAATATTTATGAAATTGAAAAGTAAATAAATACTAAGACAGGTAGGAGAAAACGTGCATGTTTTGCAAAGAGATGGACATTTTATACAGTCTAAATCACCTCCAGTGCTTTCAAACCAACCATCGTTACAACTACAATTTTTTGATAAATCACCACTTCTTTAATTTCCTGTTTTACACTCAGTACAAGTATTTTGATCAGAACATTTTGAGCATTTTTCAGGGCATTTTACACATTAATTTGACGAATTTTATAATACCCATCATTGCACTCTATATTACATTTTTTATTTATAATTTAATATAATAAAATAAATAAATCTCTTTTCAATTACGTTAGCATTGTGAAGTGTTTGAACATTGTTTACAATTATTTATACATTACTCGCAATTCACATTTCCTGCACTAGTTTCAAACCAACCGTCATTGCATTTGCAATTTTGACTCAAATTTCCACTTCTCCCATTTCCAACTTAACATTGCGTGCATGTATTCTAGCTTGAACATTTAGAACACTTGTCCGTACATTATTGACATTATTTTGAAGAGTCTTCGTAATATCCATCTTTACATGTACAGGAAGGAATCGAATTTGCATTTGCTCTTCCTACACATGAACTGCAGGTATTCTAATTGCTGCAGTTAACACAAGGATGCTGGCATTTTTGGCATTACGGTTGCCCATTGTCATAGTAACCTGCTAAGCAGTTGCATTAGGGTGTTCCTTATCGGAAAAGTCCTGATTTACAAGATGTACATGTTGTCCTTGCTGAACATTCTTGGCATTTAGAATCGCATAGTTTGCATTCAGTGCTTCCATCTTCATAATGGTTAGATTTGCATCCACATGTGGGTGCATTTTATCTTGTGCTGTGAGAACAAGCATTACATTTATTTACATTATCTCGGCATCCATTACATTTATGAGAACATTCTTTATTTTAATTATATTAATTATGATTATAATACATAAAATTTATTATATTGATTACAAAGACAAGCTAAATGTTATCCATCATCTATATATCCGTGTTTACAATCACAATTGGGAGGATTATTTTATCTGGTTGAGTGAGATTTACATTACTTACATTTTAGTGGAGCATCAGAACAAGTATTACACCTATACTAGCAGCCTGTTAAGTTAAAATTTTTTTAATAATTATTATCTAGAAATAGTTATACCAATTAATTTAAGTATATATAATGATTAATCCAAATAATTAATTATGCATTTATATTCAATTCAATTTATTAAGTATAGTAAATAATTAAAATTAGATATAAATTTTTATAAATTACCAACAAGACATCCTGAAACTTCAGCTGGCCTACCATTAGAACGTCCAAAAGATCCCTTTTATTCTTTTTTTTCTTATATTAATCCTCCATTTTTTCTTCCTATAGCTGCATACGATTCTCTATATCCGATTGAAATTCCACTATATCCAAGTGTTTTTAATGCATTCCATCCCTATGAAGTCATATTTTCTGAACCTTCATCCTAAATTCCGAAACAAACTATATCACCATCATCTATTTATGTATTTATGTAGTTAATCATTCTCCCCACATTATTAGAGTCTCCATATGGATCGAAGTGATTTGAAGATTTTTACGCCCCAGTATATCTATCAAAAGTTACAAAACTCCTTTATTAAAAAATAACAAATTATATAATATTCTAAATTTCTTTTTTCCTTATTTTTTTTAATATTTTTATTTATACCATCCTCTTCCAGTGTTTAGATTCCACCTCGACCCATTTACAAAAACAAAAAAATCATTTCCTGAATTATTTCCTTTAGAAACAACTTTTCCCAAATACCCACAACGATCGTCACTATTTGCTATATATATATTATATATTATCTCCAGTTATATATTTATCTAATATATCTCCTAAGTATTATATTTTACCTTTGCAAGCTAATAAATAAGTAAAAATTAGGAAAATAATATATAATTTCATTTTTTAAAAATCAAAAGTTTTATCTAAAATTTATTTACAAACTTAATTTATTTTGTATTACTTTTTTTTTATGAGAAACTCTTTATTTCTATATAAATATGTTATCAATATTAATTTCTAATATACTAAGTAATATTTCGAAATATAATATTAATAATTAATTGGAGAAGCAATAAATTCTAATTAAATCCACCATTAATTTCTTTGAACTAAAAAATATATTTAATATTTAATAAATAATTTATTTAAAAAGTAAACTAATATAAACTGTTCCTATTTTACATTCTAAAGCCATTTTTAATAATATTGACTATATGCTATAATTTGTATCATATAGAATAAATTTCATAAATTTATAATAAATATAGCGTGTACTGAATTTTTATTTGTGATTAGAATTTAGTTTATATAGACTATTAATTTTATATCATAAAATATTATAATATTATCACCTTCAGTATCATTAATTTAATATATATACAACATATATCTTTAAATTGTATTTATTTATTATTTTAGATATTAAAGTTTATAAATTTCTAAATTTTTAATTTCTTTGTTTTTTCTAATAAACTATTTATGTTAGATATATAAAAAAAAAGGGTAACAATCTATTTTAAAAGTATTAAAACCTTAAAAAAAGAAGATTTATTTAATAATTAATATACTTTGGTAGTTTTGGTATTAAATATTTTAACTTTTTAAAAATCTATCATACTCTTGCTTAACTTTTTGCTTAAATTTGGACAATAATAAAATTAGTTTAATTTTTATCTATTAAATTATTTATAATAAAAGAATTCAAAAAAAATTATCCTAGAATAAGTTTTAATTATTAAATATATTATTTTATCTAATATGATATGTGTAGTTGTTTACTTTCTAAATTAAATAATAAATCTAATATTTATTACTTTTTAAAGTGTTTAAATTTAACTATTTATTATCTGATAAGACATTTTAAGTTAAATGAATAGCAATATATTATATATTCATAAATTCTTAACTTTTATTTTAAATTATTGATTTTTATTATTTTAACTTTTTCTCTTTTCTAACAAATAATCAATTGATGTGTAAAAATAAAATAATGCTTATTAGCAAATTTTTTTATTAATATATATTTTTAATTCAAAATAAAATCACTCTATTAAACGTATATCTCTTTCTATTCTTACTTTATTATTAATCATGTTATGCATTTTTAGAAATGTATATAAGTATGATATTAAGGTACATTTATTAAATTAAAATGCATTTTTTCTAAATTTGTCAAATATAAATAAAAAAATGTTTTAAATTTTACTGTTACCTTAGAACATCTATTATAGGATTTATCAATTTCAAACACCATTACCTTTTTTTATTAACATTATATATAATTAAGAAATTATATCAAAATAAATTAAGAAAGATCATATTGAATTTATTTACATGTATTTCTCAATATGAAATACAAATATTACTTTCTTTATATAATATTATTTTGGTAACCTAATAAATTAAACAAATATTAGAAAAATTTATAAATACAAATTGTATCAGCATTTAAATTAAATATATATATATAATTCAACTAAAGTTTTAGATAATTAATTACTTTTAGCATTTATTATTATATTTAAATTAATTTTATAAATTTATTAGATTCAAAACATAAATCCTTGGTTTATGTAAAATATATTTTATTCTTTTCTTGTTTTATAAAGTTTAATGCTTATAATTATATATGGATGATGTACTATTATTTTAATACAAATTTCTGAAAAGGTTTAATTTCTAAAAATACCTTCCTCATATCCAAATTAATTGAACATGTAGTAAAATAAATATGCTAGTTTTTATTTTTTTAGATATAATCAGTACTTATGTACCTCTTCATTAGAGAAAATAAATAATTTTATATATACATATATTAAAATTTTGGGTGATTCGATTTCTGAAAAGAGTAATTAATTTTTTATCTAATAAATGTATAAAACTTATAAGAATCATAAAATAATATGTTCCATTATCACTGAGTAAAACTATACTATAGACAATTTAGGAAAAATATTTTCAAATTTTTTTATTTCAAATTTGGCTCCTTTTTTATGAAAATTTGAAATCATCTGAAATTACATATCTTTATTATTTATTTCTGAGATTTAAGCTAATTTTTCAAATAATTATATTGTATTTAATTTAGTGTATTATAAAAGAGGATAATCCTTAAATTAAAAATTAAAAAATTGAATCACTTTTTGAAAATTATTAAGCAACCTTAAAAAATTAACATAATTTATTAATTTCTGATTTCACATGGTTTAAAAATTTTATGATGAAATGACAATATTTTATATAAAAATATTATAATCATATATTTTAAAATAATATATTTTTTGTTTTGTTTTATTTTTTTATAATAAAGAGGAATATGATATCAATTAGAAATTATATTTTTATATAATTTATAATTTTTTATCAGTCTTGTATTCATTTCTTTACTTAAAATAGTAATTACAATTTAAATTTATTACACATCTTAATAATAATTGTAGTGGAAATAGTGTTGCAATACTATATTGAAATATATTTTATTGCAACACTAATATATAGAAATTTTTCCATAATTTATACCCCATAAGGAGAGTAATTGCTATATAAAGTGTATAATAAATAAATATATTTATCATATAAAAATATTTAAAATGTTTTATTTTATAATTTCATAAGGTTATTATATTTTCATTTTAAACGGATATTGACATACTATCATCATGGTTATTATTTTCTTTTTCTTTTTAATTTTGTTCTATAATAGATGGTTCGTCTTTAATATTACGTAGAATTTATATTTTATCATTGAACATATACCAGATTTTTCGTGATAAAATTTTGTAAATAATAAAAGAAATAGATACCCCTAAAAAGCAACCTATTGGCAAAACTAAAAGTAAGTTTTATTCCAATAGGGTATTTTATTCTAAACATATATTATTGGAAAAATCTTATTTTGTTGAATGAGGACATTAAGTTAAACAGTTTCCTTTGTATTAGAAACATTTTTTACAAATTTAACTAATTTTATCATAAATCATTCCTTTTTCACATTCACACTTTTTGGTATAAGCATTTAAAATTAAGAATTTATTTTGAGAACATGTACTGCATTCAGACGAAGATATACTTGTTCAAAAAATTATTAAAATTATATAAATATCAAAAAATTTGTAAATTACCAAGATTCACATATTTTTGGGCATTTTATACAATCTTCTCTTTCTCCATTTTAATCATGATATCCATGAATGCAGTTACAGCCAGGAATTTGGTTGCTTCTATTTAAACCCTACTTACATTATATACATTAATCTGAAGATTAAGTACAATTTAAACATTTTTATCACACTATAATATTTTCTTTTATTCTTAGTTTATAAGTGAGAAATTTCCTTATTTTTGTTGATTGCATAATGGAAGTAAAAATTCTTTGTTAGAACATTCAGTGCATTATTAATAAGAAGTACATTTAGAACATTCTGGAGGACATCTTTTGCAATTATTTTTGCCTTCAACTGAAAAATATCCATCCTAATTGGAATAAATTTGTATAATTATATTGTAATTATGATAATATTATTTTACTTGACATGCACAGTTGGAAGGTGATTACTTTCTCCCGACACCTATCACACATACAGTACATTTATCAGATCTTTGCTTACAAGATAGACACCCAGAATCACATTCTAATGTAAATTTTTAATAGTTATATTAATAAGTAATAATAATATTATACAATTACTTTAGCAATTTTGCTACTAATCTTCATAATATCCTTAAATACAGTTGCAATCTGGGAATATTCTGTTGGGTTCATTGCAAGAAAGACAATAGTCATAAGTTTTGCAGCTTTTACATTTTAGATTACAATTTACACATTTTTTATCTACATTTTCGAAAGACATAGGTAAGCAATTGCATGGATGATTTTTTTCTCTTAGCGGCTCATCCAAACAACCTATAGTAAAATAAATAAGAAATTATAAATTATTATTTAATAAATAATTTTATTACTTAAACAATGGTATTAAGATGAGCATTTTACACAAGGATGTTAGCATTATTTACAATCTAAATTTTTTTAAGAATTTTCAAACCATCCATCTTAACATCCACAATTGCTAGATAAATCATTATTTCTACCCTATCCTATTTTACATTCTATACAAGTATTTTAATCAGAGCATTTAGAACATTTTTCAGGGCACTTCTGGCATTAATTTCCAGCATCTTTATAATATCCATCGATACATTCTAGTATAAAATATAATTAATAGTAATTTATATTCTTATTTTATAAATATTACATTCACATTGGGAACCAGTATCACAAACTGCGCAATTAGTTTGGCATTTATGACAATCAAGAGACCCCATGGCATCTTCATACCAACCATCGTTACACTTACAATTCTTTGACAAATCACCACTTCTTTAATTTCCAACTTTGCATTCATTACACTAATTTTTATTTAATGAACATTTTGAGCATTTATCAGAACATTTTTAACATTAATTATTGCTATCTTTAAAAAATTCGTCATTACAAGCTATTTAATTAATTTAAATTAAATATATATATAAAGCATAGTAAAAAATCATTTTTTAAAAATATGTCTACTTTAACACTCGGAACCAAGAGTACATATAGAGCAATTCACTTAACACTGAACGCAATCTAGTGAACCTATAGCATCTTCATACCATCCATCATTGCATATACAATTTTTTGCTAAGTTTACACTTCTTCCAATTCCTGCCTTGCATCCCGTACATGAATTTTAACTTGTGCAATTAGAACATTTTTTATGACAGCTTTAACATTAATTACTGGAGTCCTTAAAATACTCATCGATGCAAGCTAAAAATTTTGTTATAATCAAAAAGTTATAATATTAAATTGATATTTAAATGAATACTAAGACAGGTAGGTTAAAAAGTGCATGTTTTGCAAAGAGATGGACATTTAACACAGTCTAAATCACCTCCAGTACTTTCAAACCAACCATCATTACAGCTACAATTTTTTGATAAATCACCACTTCTTTAATTTCCTGCTTTACACTCAGTACAAGTATTTTGATCAGAACACTTAGAGCATTTTTCAGGGCATTTTACACATTAATTAGATTAATTTTTATAGTATCCATCAATGCATTCTATTTAAAAATTGATATTTATTAAATTAAGATTAATAATCATTTTAATTTAAAATCAAAATTTTTTACATTAGCATTATGAGGAATTGGAGCATAGTTTGCATTTATCTATACATTTTAAGCATTATCTTGAAGAGCTTTCATAATATCCATCTTTACATGTACAGGATGGAAACGAATTTGCATTTGGCCTTGCTACACATGATGTGCAGGTATTCTAATTGCTGCAGTTAACACAAGGATGCTGGCATTTTTGGCATTACGGCTGCCCATTGTCATAGTAACCTGCTTAGCAGTTGCATTAGGGTGTTCCTTATCGGAAAAGTCCTGATTTACAAGATGTACATGTTGTCCTTGTTGAACATTCTTGGCATTTAGAATCGCATTGTTTGCATTCAGCGCTTCCATCTTCATAATAGTTAGATTTGCATCCACATGTGGGTGCATTTTATCTTGTGCCGTGAGAACAAGCATTACATTTATTTACATTATCTCGGCATCCATTACATTTATGAGAACACTCTATATTTTAATTATATTAATTTATATGATTAATATATATATATAAAATTTATTATATTGGTTACAAAGACAAGCTAAATGTTATCCATCATCTATATATCCGTGTTTACAATCACAATTGGGAGGATTATTTTATCTGGTTGAGTGAATTTTACATTACTTACATTTTAGTGGAGCGTCAGAACAAGTATTACACCTATACTAGCAGCCTAATTAAAAAAAATTTTAAAATTCGCTAAATATTATGACTGTTTAAAAATTTCTTATTTTACTAACAATACATCCTGAAACTTCAGCTGCCTTACCATTAGAACGTCCAAAAGATCCCTTTTTTCTTTTTTTTCTTTTATTAATCCTCCATTTTTTCTTCCTATAGCTGCATACGATTCTCTATAGCCGATTGAAATTCCACTATATCCAAGTGTTTTTAATGCATTCCATGCCTAGTTACTCATGTTTTTTGAACCTTCATCTTGAATTCCGAAACAAACTATATCATTATCATCTATTTATGTATTTATATAATTAATCATTCTTCCCACATTATTAGAATCTCCATATGGATCAAAGTGATTTGAAGATTTTTACGCCCCAGTATATCTATCAAAAGTTACAAAACTCCTTTATTAAAAAATTATAAATATTATAATATTTTATATTTTCATAATTTTCTTAATATTTTATTTGTACCATCCTCTTCCAGTGTTTAGATTCCACCTTGACCCATTTACAAAAACAAAAAAATCATTTCCTGAATTATTTCCTTTAGAAACAACTTTTCCCAAATACCCACAGCGATCATCATTGTTAGCTATCATTATTTTAATATAAATATATAATTATTTTAACTGATTACCTTAACAAAATAACAAATATGCAGATAGTAAAATTATGATTTAGATTTTCATTTATTAAAAGCTATTTTACCCTATTTTTTTTATATGATATTTAATTATTTAAATTTTTTAATAATTAATATTGTAGATTATTAATTGTATTCTAAGCTATATATTTTTATTTAAATATTAAATCTGTATTATATATTTTAGATATATTAATTCTTTCTTTCATTCATTTGATTCTAATTCATTTCCATCCTTTTAATTTTCATTATGCTATTAAAATCAATTACATTTATATTTAATTTATACACATATGATTTTATTATATATTTTATTCTAAATCATTTAAAAACTCTAAAATACGAATATAATCAACTATTTATCTTAGTATTAAGTTTATATAGCCTTACGTAATATCTTTATATATTTATAATATCACATTTATTTAAGGTTATATAGACTCAATACTACGAATATATAGAACTGCTAATCTTAGTATTAAGTTTATATAGCCTTAAATAAAATATTTATATAATTCTAATATATATTTATTGTTAATTTCTTTATAATTTACTTTAGTTATCACAGTGAAATAAATAGAAATAATATATTATAATAAAGAAAATTGCGTTCAGGGCATTCTAAAGTTTTAATTTTTTAGAAATAAAGTATATTTTGAGTATAGAATAATAAATATAAACATTTTTATTTAAACTCTAATTTTATTTTTGCAAACAAAAGTTAATAAATATATAATAATTATATAAAAATATATTATTTTAAACATTTTCTTATTTAATGTAGCCCAGATGACATTTTAAATTATAATTTGTTAGTAAAATTATATGATTAGAATTATATGCTCTTGGATATTCTAAAATAAGTTTAAGAAAATTAGAATAAAATATTAATTCTAAAAAATTTATTATATAAATCAATAATATATTTATATACTTAACTTAATCTTTAATAATCGATAATTAAATTTATTATTTTTTAATTTTTATATTCTAACTTAAATAATATTTTATATTAGCATTACTACTATTAATATATTATTGTGTGTTTTTTATCTCTTTAAAAGAAGTGTATATTTTAACAATTTTGTTTTCTCATATTTATTATTAATATTATAAAATAAAGAAATAATTTTTTATATCAATTTACAGGATTAGAATATATTATAAATTTAAAAATTCACTTTAGTTTTAATATATTATTTATAATTTAAAATTTCAAAGCAATAGTAAATGTTTTTCACTCATACATTCAATATATTATGTTAAGAATAATATTGATTCAATTATTGTAGGAATGTTTCATATAAATAAAATATATTATTAATAAAATCGTACTAATTAAAATTATAAAAAAATAAATATCTAAATAATTCAACAATACTATCCTATATTTTATATGCTGTACTAAATAATAAGTATAATTACTTTTATTCATCTTTTTTAATTAATATAATTTTTCTGATATAGTATTTAGAAATAGTATATAAATAATTAATTATTGCTGATGGATAATTGATTTTTAATGATAAAAGCCTAATTAATAATCTGCTTTACTTCTCCCTGATATTTCTATGTTGTTTAAAGCAGAAATGTTTTATGAATTTTATAATTTTGAAGACAAAAAACATGTTTTTTTGTTAATATAAAGAATTATTATCGAAATTGATTTTAATTTGATCAAACTAAACAATAGAATTAATATTATAAATAAACTCTTATTTTTCTTTATTGGTCCATATAAATATTATATCTATTTAAATAGAATATTAAATAAATAGTTAGAAAATGTATTTCTAAATTATAAATAAACTGAAATCTATTTTTCTAGATTTATAAACTAAGTTTAATAAATCTAATTAATGATTACTTATATTGAATGATAATTAATAAATAAAAATATGTACTTAAGAATATAATTTTATATTAAAGCAATTGAGTTTTGCTATTTTAATATAATTTAATTATATAGTATCAAATTTCGTGTGTAAAATTATTAAATTTAAATCTCTTTAGTGTTAAAATAAATAAATATTAAACAAACTAAGATAATTCTATATTTTTCTCATTATATAATTTACCTGTTGAGTAGTATATAATGGTATGTTATAAAATTTAATTTTTAAGAAGAATCTTGTTTATATATATAAAATAAATTTTAACTCTTTTAAGGTAATCATTAATAAATGAGCATACATTTATATTTATTATCAAATATTCTACAATTAGTGATAAATTATAATTCAAATCTAATAAAAAATATTAAATTTATTATTTATTTTATTGAATAAAATTTTGATTATTTATAGCTCAAATAAAAAAATATTAATAAATTTAGTTAATTATTTTATATTTTTATAGCTTAAATTTTTATAAAATTCAATTTATAAATTAATTTTTATGATTTTTACTTTTATATTAATAACTTTAAGTATTATTAAATTCAAAATAAAATTTCAAATCAAAATTTTTATGCTAGGTAGGTATTTTAATAATTTATTATGTATCTATGGTATATCCTTTAATAATTTTATGATATGTAATTTTTATTTTTCATTCATAAATTATGAAAATCAATTTCAAAAAAATAGATCTAAAAAACATATATTCTATGTATATTTATGAATTAATCATTTTTTTTAGAAAAAATAAATAATTTTGTAAAAAAAAAGAATATTGTGTTGACAAAATAATAAAAGCATTAATCAAAATATGAAGAAAAAACTGAATGACATAAAGGCATTTATAAACTTAAAATAATATATAGAATTTCATAAATATATCATTAAAAATATATTTATTAAAATAAAATATTCATTAAAGGATATAAATTTAACTTAGAGATTATAAAGAACTATAGAAATAAAAATAATTAAACCAAAAATTGCATTTAATTAAATAAACTAATCATATCAAAATATATATCCAATTTATGATAATTTAATAACATCTCATATTAAAAAATTAGCACATGATATACTTCTGAATATAATATAATTTTATTAATAATATAAATAAACTAAATAATTTTATATAAGTTATAATACAAAATAAACTGATTTCTAATAATTTATTAAATGAACAAACCAAACAAATACAAATATAAATTATTTTTAAGATACATTGAGTTTATTTAAAAATATTTTCTATAAACAAAACATATTTATATATATATATGCTCATAAAGTAATAATAGATTCATTTTGAACAGAAATCATAATATTATTATTTTAGTTTTTATCTTAAAAATTTTCTGACTTAACTTAGTTTTCTTTAGTTAAAATAGATTGGTCTTTATTATTTTTAAGAATTTTTTTCCTAGTGATGAACAAATATTAAACATTTTAGGATAAATATTTGTAAATAATAGCAGATATAAAAATCGATAAAAAGCATCCAACAGGCAAAATAAAAAACACACTAATTTAATAGACAGGATTTTATTGTAAACATATATTATTAGAATAATCTGCCTTTGTTGAGCGAGGACATTAACTTAAACAGTTTCCTTTATAAAACAAGCATTTTTTACATGTTTTGTTAATTTTGTCATAAATCATTTCTTTTTCACATTCACACATTTATGTATAAGCATTTAGAATTAGGAATTTACTTTTAGAACAACTACTGCATTAAGAGGAAGATATACTAGTAAGCATATGATATAATGCATAATGACATGAAAATTTTATATAACAAATATTTTAATATTACCAAGATTCACACATTTCTGGGCATTTTATACAATCTTATCTTTCTCCATTTTAATCATGATACCCTTGAATGCAGTCACAACCAGGAATTTGGTTGCTTCTATTTAAACCCTAACCACATTAAGTACATTAATTGGATGAATCAGTACAATTTAAACACTTTTTATTACATCTTATTGTTTAAGGCTATCCATTGTTGATATTAAGTGAGAAATTTCCTTATTTTTGTTGATTGCATAATGGAAGTAAAAATTCTTTGTTAGAACATTCAGTGCATTATTAATAAGAAGTACATTTAGAACATTATGGAGGACATATTTTGCAATTATTTTTACCTTCAACTGAAAAATATCCATCCTAATTAAAATAAATTTGTATAATTATATTGTAATTATGATAATATTATATTACTTAACATGCACAGTTGGAAGGTGATTACTTTCTCCCGACACCTATCACACATACTGTACATTTATCAGATCTTTGTTTACAAGATAGGCACCCAGAATCACATTCTAATGTAATTTTTTAATAGTTATATTAATAAGTAATATTATACAATTACTTTAGCAATTTTGCTACAAATCTTCATAATATCCTTAAATACAGTTACAGTTTGGGAATATTCTGTTGGGTTTATTGCAAGAAAGACAATAGTCATAAGTTTTGCAACTTTTACATTTTGGATTACAATTTGTACATTTTTTATCAATATTTTCGAAAGACATGGGTAGGCAATTGCATGGTTGATTTTTTTCTCTGAATGCTTCGTCCAAACAGCCTATAGTATAATAAATAAGAAATTATAAATTGTTATTTAATAAATTGTTTTATTACTTAAACAATGGTATTGAGATGAGCATTTTACACAAGGATGTTGGCATTATTTACAATCTAAATTTTTTAGATACTTTCGAACCATCCATCTTAACATCCACAATTGCTAGATAAGTCATTATTTCTTCCCTATCCTAATTTACATTCTATACAAGTATTTTAATCAGAGCATTTATAACATTTTTCAGGGCACTTCTGACATTAATTTCCCGCATCTTTGTAATATCCATCGATACATTCTAGTATAATAATTTAATTAATAGTAATTTATATTTCTTATTTTATAAATATTACAATCACATTGGGAACCAGTATTACAAACTGCGCAATTAGTTTGGCATTTATGACAATCAAGAGACCCCATGGCATCTTCATACCAACCATCGTTACACTTACAATTCTTTGACAAATCACCACTTCTTTAAATTCCCATTATACATTCACTACATTTATTTTTATTCAAGATACACTTAGAACATTTATCTGAACATTATTAACATTAATTAGCATTATCCTTAAAATATCCATCATTACATGCTTAATTGTAATTAAAAAAATATTACTATATGTTAAAGAAAATTAAAGAGTAGTTCTTTTTACTTTGGCATTCACTTCCAACAGCACATATTGAGCAATTGACTTAACACTGAACGCAATCTAGTGAACCTATAGCATCTTCATACCACCCATCGTTACATCTACAATTCTTACTCAAATCTCCACTTCTCTATCTACCTGGTTTGCATTCTGTGCAACTATTTATATCAGAGCTACATTTAGAGCATTTATTAGTACATTAATTACAAACTTTATTCACAGTATCATATAAGTATCCATCAATACAACCTTTTTATATAATATATGTAAATATAAATATTATTTAATTATATATATATATTTAAAAATTACTTAAACAAGATGAAGAGGAGGTACAAGTATTACAAGGAGATGTACATTTTTGACAATTTAAATTTCCACTGACATCTTCAAACCACTCATCAATACATTTACAATTCTTTAACAAATCTCCACTTCTTCCTGTACCGGGCTTGCATTATGTGCAAGTAATTGAGTCTGAGCATAGTCCACATTTTGAAGGACATTTTTAACATAAGTTGCTAACATCTTTATAGTATCCATCTGAACAAGCTATTATGTAATAAATAATAATACGATAAATAATAAAATATCATAAATGAATAACTATTATTTACTTTAACATTGAGAACCTACTGAACAAATATCGCAATTTGTCTAACATTTCACACAATCTAAAGAACCACTCGCATTTTCATACCATCCATCATTGCATATACAATTCTTTGCTAAGTCTCCACTTCTTCCAACTCCTATCTTGCATCCCGTACATGAGTTTTAATCAGAACAATTGGAACACTTTTAGTGACAACTTTGGCATTAATTACTAGAGTCCTTAAAATACTCGTCGATGCAAGCTACAAAATAAATTCTATTATATTCAAAAAATTCATGATATTAAATTTGATAAATAATATATACTAAGACAGGTAGGAGAAAAAGTGCATGTTTTGCAAAGAGATGGACACTTCACACAGTCTAAATCACCTCCAGTGCTTTCAAACCAACCATCGTTACAACTACAATTTTTTGATAAATCATCACTTCTTTAATTTCCTGCTTTACACTCAGTACAAGTGTTTTGATCAGAACATTTTGAGCATTTATCAGGGCATTTTACACATTAATCTGACGAATTTTTATAATACCCATAATGGCACTCTATATTTAATTTCGGTTTAACAGGGTTTTAAAATTATTTTAACTTATAAATAATAATATTTTCAATTACATTAACATTGTGAAATGTTTGAACATTCTTTACAATTACTTATACATTACTGGCAATTCACATTTCCTCCACCAGCTTCAAACCAACCATCATTGCATTTGCAATTTTGACTCAAATTTCCACTTCTCCCAGTTCCAACTTTACATTGCGTGCATGTATTCTAGCTTGAGCATTTAGAACACTTATCTGTACATTATTGACATTGTTTTGAAGAGTCTTCATAATATCCATCTTAACATGTACAGGATGGAAATGAATGTGCATTTGCCCTTGCTACACACGAAGTGCAGGTATTCTCATTGCTGCAGTTAACACAAGGATGCTGGCATTTTTTGCATAATGGTTGCCCATTGTCATAGTAACCTGCTTAGCAGTTGCATTAGGGTGTTTCTTATCTGAAAAGTCCTGATTTACAAGATGTGCATGTTGTCATTGCTGAACATTCTTGGCATTTAGAATCACAAAGTTTGCATTCAGCGCTTCCGTCTTCGTAATGGTTAGGGATGCATCCACAAATGGGTGCATTTTATCTTGTGCTGTGAGAACAAGAATTACATTTATTTACGTTATCTCGGCATTCATTGCATTTATGAGAACACTCTTTATTTCAATTATATTAATTTATATAATATTTACAAATTTATTTTATTGTTTACAAAGACAAGCTAAATTTTTTCCATCATCCATATATCCGAGTTTACAATCACAATTTGGAGGATTATTTTATCTGGTTGAGTGAGATTTACATTATTTACATTTTAGTGGAGCATCAGAACAAGTATTACACCTATACTAGCAGCCTATAAAACATTTAATTTTTTATCTTAAAATGTGGTAAAACATATTATAAAACTAATTTTTTTATTAAATTTAATATAACATGTAATTTTGATATGCTAAATATTATTACCAACAATGCATCCTGAAACTATAGCTGGAGTACCATTTGATAATCCTAAAGTTCCCCTTTTTTCTTTTTTTTTTTATTAATCCTCCATTTTTTCTTCCTATAGCTGCATACGATTCTCTATAGCCGATTGAAATTCCACTATATCCGAGTGTTCTTAATGCATTCCATGCCTATGTAGTCATATTTTCTGAACCTTCATCATATATTCCAAAACAAACAATATCCCCATCATCGATTTAATTAGTAATATAATCAATCATTGGGCCTACACTACTTGCTTTTCCGTAAGGATCAAAATGATTTGATGATTTTTAGGCTCCGGTATATCGATCAAAGGTTATAAAACTCCTTTATTTTTGTTATTTTAATTTAAACAAAAATATATAAAAAAGATAATTTAATTTAATATATTTTGTAAATTATGATTACCAGCCTCTACCTGTTTATAGTTTCCAATCAGATCCATTCACCGTAACATAAAAATCAGCACCTGAATTATTTCCTTTAGATACTACTTTTCCTAAATATCCACAATTATCATCACTATTAGCTTTTTTACAATAATTTGTATAATTTATCATTAAATATTTATATATAATTATATTCCATTACCTTTGGAAGCAATAAAATAAGTCAATATTAGAATAATAATGTTTGGCTTCATTTTTTTGAATAATAATTTTTTATCAATATTATTTTTTAGAAAAATTTATTAATTATGTAAACCATAATCATATATATACAATTAAAATCAGCATATAATTATTATAATTTTATATGATATTAATTAAAAATTCTAAATAATGAGTTTTTGTCAAATAAATAATTATAAGTATTTATGGCAATTTATAATATTTTTTATCTAAGCAATAATTTGTTTATATATGTAAATTGTTCATTTTTTTATTTTATTCATTAATAACATACTTGTTTATATTTTTTTCATAAAAAGATATTTAATATAAATATAATAATTCTATAAAAAATACTGATATACTTGATAATGTTTTATTATTAATTTTATGATTAAATATTTATCTTTAATATTAGATTTTCGTAATTTCCACTTTTAGAATACTTAAAATTAAAAATAAATATTTAAAAATACTTTTTTTTATATTTTATTATTAATTATATAATTTAATTTATTTTAATATATTTTTTATATTACATTGATATATTTTAAATATTTAATTATATGTTAAATATGTTTGTTTTGTTATATTTAAATTTGGCTTATGATACTTAATTTGTTTTTTTAATTCTTATACAAATATAATTATTAGTAAGTAAAACTAAATTTTTAAGGAATTTTAGAATTAATAATATGTATAAAAGTTATATATATATAATTATAATGCATAATAATCTAATAATTTATTTATATAGAATAAATTCTAAATATACAATTTTAATATTAATTATTAGTATTTATTTTGAGATAAAAAGTTCTAATGAATCTTCATAAGAAAAGGTGTTTAGAATTTTTGATTTTAATACTCAATTTTTCAATTAAATTTATATCTATAAAAATTTTATTTTCTTAGAATACTATAGTTGATTAATTGGTATTATATAGCAAATTTTAAATATAAGCTTAACTTTTATATAAGCTTTTACAAATATTATATGAATTATTTTATGACAAATGGATATATATAAAATATGTATTTGTATATTTAATATAAATTTAGAATACTGAAAGAATAAATTCAAAAATGATTTATAAAAAATTTCTGATGGGTAATCAATAATATGGTAGAAAATTTAATAAATTATTGTCTAAATTTTTTATTAATTCCAGTTATTAGAAAAATTAAGATTAATTCTGATTAATTAAAAATTTTATAGATTTTTTAATATTCAACCATACATTCAGTATAAATTATATGAATCCTTTAATAAATTACTTTTAATTAAATTAATAGATCGTACCATTATTAAATTAAATATGTATATGAATAAATATAAATGACTTTTAGTTAGATAGCACTTAGAAATTAAAATAAAGAATTGGATAATTTTCTATAAATATAATATAAGTTTATATATTAATAGCAACTATTGCTACATAAAGTATGCATATTAAATGGAAATTGCAGAAACTAAAAGTTGAAAAATAAATAACCACAAGATAAGTGAAAAAATAATAGATTTTATAAAATAATTATATTGATTATAAATTTACTACTATATTATTTTATTTTAAATTTAATAGATTGGTATATATCGATTTCACGGTAAAAATATATTACTAATGTATTGGATAAACTAAATTCTATTTTTTTATCAGAATATAATAAATTTCTTTATTTGTGATATTAATAATATTACTTGCTAATAATTAGAAATTTTCTATTTTATATTTTGAATATTATTTTCCTCTATTATTCGATTAATAAGTATGAAAATGAAATTGTAGTACTCAATATATATATATTATTAATTATTTTAATTTAATATATAATAAATATATGTTTAAAATATTTAAGTATTATTTATATTTATATAATTTTATATGATAAGCATTCAGTTAAGTTATTATAAATAATGTGAGTTTTTGAATACCTAAAAAATAATAATATATGTATGTTTTATTTAAATAAATAAAGTTGAAAAATTTTTTATCTATCATATTAAAAAATAAAGAAAAATAGAAACTATGGCTCTAAAATTATTTTAATACAATAAATACAAAGGACACGCATATTCCCGAATAACAAGAAGAAAAATAAAAGATGAAAATAAAAAAAAAATATCAAGCTAATATGATTATCTAAATAAAGAAATTTTTATTTATAAAAAAAGCATATGATATCTGTAAAAATAATTATCTTACATATAAACATTGATATAAATATAAAATTTATTAGAATACAAAATAACTATAAAGGAAACGAATCTCTAAAACTATTATCAAATATATTAGATATCTTCATAGTATCCATCATTACACCCACAATTCTTTGATAAATCTCCACTCCTTCCTGTACCGGGCTTGCATTATGTGCAAGTAATTGAGTCTGAGCATAGTGCACATTTTGAAGGACATTTTTAACATTAGTTGTTAACATCTTTATAGTATCCATCTGAACAAGCTATTATGTAATAAATAATAATACGATAAATAATAAAATATCATAAATGAATAACTATTATTTACTTTAACATTGAGAACCTACTGAACAAATATCGCAATTTGTCTAACATTTCACACAATCTAAAGAACCACTCGCATCTTCATACCATCCATCATTACATATACAATTCTTTGCTAAGTCCCCACTTCTTCCAAGACCTGCCTTGCATCCCGTACATGAGTTTTAGTCAGAACAATTGGAACACTTTTTGAGACAACTTTGGCATTAATTACTAGAGTCCTTAAAATACTCATTGATGCAAGCTACAAAATAAATTTTATTATATTCAAAATATTTATGATATTAAATTTGATAAATAATATATACTAAGACAGGTAGGAGAAAAAGTGCATGTTTTGCAAAGAGATGGACACTTCACACAGTCTAAATCACCTCCAGTGCTTTCAAACCAACCATCGTTACAACTGCAATTTTTTGATAAATCACCACTTCTTTAATTTCCTGTTTTACACTCAGTACAAGTATTTTGATCAGAACATTTTGAGCATTTTTCAGGGCATTTTACACATTAATTTGACGAATTTTTATAATACCCATCATGACACTCTATAATTCATTATTTATTTATAATATAATAAAATAAATAAATCTCTTTTCAATTACATTAACATTGTGAAGTGTTTGAACATTCTTTACAATTATTTATGCATTACTCGCAATTCACATTTCCTCCACCAGCTTCAAACCAACCGTCATTGCATTTGCAATTTTGACTCAAATTTCCACTTCTCCCAGTTCCAACTTTACATTGCGTGCATGTATTCTAGCTTGAACATTTAGAACACTTGTCTGAACATTATTGACATTATTTTGAAGATTCTTAATAATATCCATCTTTACATGTACAGGATGGAAACGAATTTGCATTTGCTCTTGCTACACAAGAAGTGCAGGTATTCTAATTGCTGCAGTTGGCACAAGGATGCTGGCATTATTTGCATTACGGTTGCCCATTGTCATAGTAACCTGCTTAGCAGTTGCACTAAGGTGTTCCTTATCGGAAAAGTCCTGATTTACAAGATGTGCATGTTGTCCTTGCTGAACATTCTTGGCATTTAGAATCACATTGTTTACATTCAATGCTTCCATCTTCATAATGGTTAGGGATGCATCCACAAATGGGTGCATTTTATCTTGTGTTGTGAGAACAAGCATTACAATTATTTACATTATCTCTGCATCCATTGCATTTATAAGAACACTCTTTATTTTAATTATATTATTTTATATTATTATGATATATACAAATTTATTTTATTGTTTACAAAGACAAGCTAAATTTTTTCCATCATCCATATATTCGAGTTTACAATCACAATTTGGAGGATTATTTTATCTGGTTGAGTGAGATTTACATTACTTACATTTTAGTGGAGCATCAGAACAAGTATTACACCTATACTAGCAGCCTATTAAGTTAAATTTTTTTTAATAAATATTATCTAGAAATAGTTATACCAATTAATTTAAGTATATATATTGATTAACCAAAATAATTAATTATGCATTTATATTCAATTCAATTTATTAAGAATGGTAAATAATTAAAACTTAATATAAATTTTTATAAATTACCAACAATACATCCTGAAACTTCCGCTGGAGTACCATTAGAAAATCCTAAAATTCCGCTTTTTTCTTTTTTTTCTCTTATTAATCCTTAATTTTTTCTTCCTATTGCCGCATATGATTCTCTATAGCCAATTGAAATTCCACTATATCCAAGTGTTTTTAATGCATTCCACGCCTATGTAGTCATATTTCCTGAGCCTTCATCCTAAATTCCGAAACAAACTATATCTCCATCATCTATTTCTGTATTTATGTAGTTAATCATTCTATTCACATTATTAGCGTCTCCATATGGATCGAAGTGATTGGAAGATTTTTGCGCCCCAGTATATCGATCAAAAGTTACAAAACTCCTTTATTAAAAAATTATAAATTGTTTAATATTATGGTGTTTTAGGTAGACTAATTCATATTATAGATTTTATTTTATAGATATTATATATGTTATATAGTTTTTTATACAAGTTATTTATATTTAAAAAATAATTATTTTTATCTATTAACAATTAATTAAATGTAAATAACAAAATTTGATTTTGGAGAAATGATATATCATTTATAAATAATCTATTATCAAAGAAATGTTCATGTAATTTAATCAATAAATAATGATATATCATATTTAATAAATTAATATTATACTACGTAGTGAAATAATGAATTTGCATATAAATATGCAATAATAAATTATGCAAATAAATTAAAATATAAAGTAATACTATAGTTAGAAATAAAATAAAAAAACTATAAAAAATATGATTTTTGCTACAAAAACTCCTTATAATTTTGCTTATTCTTTATTCTTAATATTTTATTTATACCATCCTCTTCCAGTGTTTAGATTCCACCTTGACCCATTTACAAAAACAAAAAAATCATTTCCTGACTAATATGCTTTAGATACTACTTTTCCTAAATATCCACAATTATCATCATTATTAGCTTTTTTATAAAATATCTTTAAATATTTATATATAATTATACTCCATTACCTTTTGAAACAATAAAATAAGTCAATATTAAAATAATAATGTTTGGATTCATTTTTTTGAATAATAATTTTTTACCAATATATATTTTAGAAGAATTTATTAATTATCTAAACTATAATTATATATATATGATTTAAATTAACATTTAATTATCATAATTTATATAGTATTATTACTTTTTTCAAAATAAAATTACAAATCAAACATTTTATGCAAGGTTTTTTAGGAATTAATTATTTATTTATCGTTCATAAATTAATTATATGGCATTTATTTTGTATTTTTTATTCATTAATTATGATTATTGAATTAAAAAAACTATTTTGGTTAAAAAAAAAAATTGAAAAACATATATATGATACCTATATTTGTGAATTTATTATTTTTTTGTGATCAAATTATTAAGTTTCTTAAAAAAGTAAGTATTGTGTTTAAAAATAATAGAAGCACTTATCATAATATGCAAAAAATACTGAAAAAAACAAAATAAATCAAAATTAAACTCTCCTATTAGCATTTCAAAAAGTGTATGAGTCTATAATAAAGTATTAAGACAATAGAAAAAAAAATATATTGGAAAAAATATCGCAAGCATAAGAGATCAATCATAATTTCAAATATACCAGCAGTAAAAATTTACTCGAAATTTTATTAACCAAAAAAATCATTATATTCTATAGTTAAGATTTTAAACATTTATATTTTTTTTATTATATATTTTTTAAATTGGTAATTTATTAATTATGAAAATGGAATAAATTTTAAAATATATTAATTAAAAATCAAATTATTATTTAAAAAAACAAATAAAATAAGTAAATAACTATCATTAATAATTCAAACTTAATTAAATTAGAGATATGAAGAATATATTTTTTTTCATTATAGATAATTAAATTTTATTATTATTTAATATGTCTTAGTTTTTGTATTAAATTTATTTTAATAATTTTAATTTATTAATATTTTAAATTATGTCTGTTTCATAGTTGCTTGTAAAATATTCTCACTAAATTATATTATCATTTTATTAGTTTTCATTGTTTTTTTTCTAATCATTATTATCTTTTTCATTTTCAATTTACAATTTTTATTAAATTTTATTTAGATCTTCCTATTCTGAAGATTCAACATGTTTCAAAATATCTGTGGTATTCACGATTTCTTCAACTTCTTCAGTGTTGACTCTTCGTCCACTTTAAGAAGAAAGTTGATTGTTGTTATTGCTGTTAACGTTATTGCTTTAGTAATTATTAATATTATTATTGCTATTATCCCTCGCCGCACTATTAGTAATTTTGCTTTCTTCTTCTTCGTGGTCTTCGAGAATGGTATTAACTTTTTCTCTATTAAAATTGGTATTTTCTTAATTTTTATTTTTCGCTTGTCTAATTTCTTCAATTCTTTACAACTAAAGTTGTAAGGCCATTTACAACTAAGTCTAAAAATTAAGTGAGTTCGGAGACACAGAGCCTGAGTAATCTGGGGCAGCACCATTGCTATTGCTTTCTACAGCATCGTCATCATTTATTTCCTAATTGCTTCCGCTGACTAAATTGATTTCAAACCCTTATTTCTACTGTAGCTGTTATTCTAATTTTGAGGAGAAGAAGGTGTTCTCTTACCACTGCTGTTGTGTTAAGACAATTTTTCTTTGCTTTAAAAATGTTCCCGTTGGCGTTATTTGAGGGCCCAAAAGTTTCTTGATGCTGTATTTACCGTTTTTCAAAGGGTTGTCTTTACTATTAAGATTTTATTTGTTGCAGTTGTTATTGTTGTTGTTGTTGTTGTTATTCCTATTCTTTTTTCTGTTGTTTTAGCTATAATTTCGAGGTTAGTGCGTCAATTTGTTTAAGAAGTTCTTCAGGTGTTAATTACTAATTATTATTTTATTATTTTTAATTTTATTATTGTTAATTTAATTATTAATATTGTTGTTAATTTTATTAGTATTATTGTAAATTTTATTATTAATATTGTTAATTTTATTATTAAATATGCATCTATAAAAGTTCTTACTATTATTTTTGCTATTATTATAGCTGCTATTGTTGCTCTTGCTATTTCATTTAAGATTGAAGCAATTTTTGCTACTATTATTAGTATATCATTTGTTGCTGCATGAGGAATTGCTAATATTATTATTTTTGCTTTTCCTTTTGTCTTTTCTATTGCTGCTTCAGAATCGATTTCATGGTTTCCTTCAAGTTGAGTTTTATCATTTTCAGCACTCCCTTCAAGGTCTAGGTGTCCATTTTAATTTCTTGCTTAGTTAAGGCTTGTTGGGCCATTTGCGCCACCTATTTCACAGACCTCAGTTCGTGTGAAATTTTTTCCAAATTTTCCTAACTCAGCGAGTTCAAACTGATTGCTGAATTAGTATTATTACCATGGTTATTGCTAATGGGAAATTAAAACTATTGCATTTACAGCAATTGTTGTTGCTATTGTTCCAAAAATCCAATATTGTAGCTGCTGGCGCTGTTTTCGCCGATGCCTTGGATAATTTCTTCGTCTTCTGCTTCATTTAAGTCGATTTCTACATTGTCATTATTATTATTATTGTCATTGTCATTTTTGTTATTGTTATTATTCGCAAACTAAATTTCACTTAAGTCTTAAATGCTATTATGGTTATTTTTGTCCTTGTTTTTTATGGTTTTCGTAGTATCGGCTGCCAGGACAGAAGTAGACTTACTCGGAACCGAAACTGGTTGCTTCTGCTGTTGCTTTTGCTGTTGCTTTTATGATTTTTGTTGTTGTTCACGATACAAATCCTGGATAATTTATTTGTAATTTTTATTTTAAATTTTCAGAGTCAATTGATTTTCGTTTTGACTCTTTTCCTTATTGGAACTTCCATTCTCCTCAAACTATTCCGATTTTTCAATTTCTCTTTATTTTATTTTTTGCGGCGTGCTGTTTTAGCTCGATTTTTTAGCGCTTTGGCTATTTTGGAGTTACTAAATTTTTACTTACTGCTACATCATAGCAAGTTGTCCTTCAAGTTGTTGAATGAGCAGCGCGTTGGAAGAAACAGTTTTGTTTTTCTCAATTTCCGGTTCGGCGTCAACCTTTTTTGCTGTGGCAGCGATAGTAATTGGCTTGCTTTTTTCCGGAGTTTGGTAACGACTTAAGCCCTTTTTGTTTTTGTTGGTGCTTTTCGAAGCTTAATTTTGCAGCAATTTTTGCTGTTCCCTTTCCTCATCTCTTTGTTGTTTTTTCATGAGGGACTTTTATCTGTGCTGTTACTTTAGTTCGTGGATGCGTTGCTGTTCCTCTTCCTTCAATTCTTTGAGTTTCTGAAGATGTTCTCGGTGATTGGAGGCCGGAGCCGCAGCAACGGCCACAGCTATCGTCGCATTGCTGTCTAGAACGATGCGTTCCGGCGAACTCCAAAGTCTTTCTTTACTTTGCATCTTCTTTTCAATTTGTTCCTGTTTTTTCAGTTTGGATTTGACCTCGACTTCCCTGATTTTCTGTCTGTTTTTCTCCAGAAAATTCACCGGCGATTTTTCCTTCTTCTTTTCCACGATGAAGTACCTTTTCGTTTTCACATTGCCCTCGTCGTCCTCTTCTGTTTTCTGTTTGATGCGTTACGACCTTCGGTTTTCGCTTTTTTTCATCATTCGCAAGTCTTGGTCCTGCACTGTCGCCTTCTTTTACAAATTTTTGCGGCCACGCACCGTTTCCAGCGGCGACTGATGCTTGGAGTTTAACGCTGACTGCCTCAAAATTGAAGAAAGTTCGCTGTTCTATGGCTTATTTTGATCCGCCGTATTCTTGTTTTCTTCTTCGCTTTTGCTGATTTGCTGACTGATCTGCTTTTCATATTCCTTGATTTGCATTATTTGCTTCAAATAGTATTGGTAAGTGAGAGCATACTTCTTTTCGTCTTCTTCGTTCGTGAATTTGTAAATGTAGTGGAATTCATCTTTTTCCTCGCCCTCTTCCACTTCTCCATTTCCGTTGCCTTTCTCATTTTCGTTTTGATTTTTTTCGCTGTCCGTCCTACTTTCTAAAAGAACAGCATATGATTTTTCGTTGACTAATTTATAATTTGGGAATTGTTAATTACATAATTAGTTAACAACAAAAATTATAACATTTTATTACGTTAGTTATTCGCGAAAAGCTATTTTTAAACTGAAGAAATATTCTAGGAATCGGAATCTAAATTAACATTATTGCCGCCGGGGGGACCTGGAGCAATTGCGAATGTTGGTTTTGCTATTTCTGCAAAACTTTTTTCAATTGTTCTAGCTTGGCTTGGTATACACTCAGATTACTGGTACTTTAAGTTGTTTTTTTATCTTCTTATTCTTATTCATCTCCTTATTTTTTTTAATTTTTCTGCGCTGAAGACGTAGCGGAAGGGTTCGAGCTGTGGATGATTTCGTTTATTTGATTGAGGACTCCTTGTTGGGACTGGTTTAGGAATTTGATTTGCTGTTCTTACTGCGTTTTGAGACTGTGCATCAGTTTTTCAACTAGTTGTTCAATTTCAAGTTGCAATTCTCCTTCCTTTTGCTTTTGTTGCTGCTGGAGTCTGCTGTTCTGCTTCAAGTTTTGGATTTCGAACAGTTTCAAAAGCAATTCGTTTTCCTGCTCTGTCAACTTCAAAATTTCTTAATCGGCCTCATTTTTTTATATGTTTCTGTTCGATTGTTCGCTCGACTGCATGTCAATGCCTTTAAGATCCAGGTCTCTATTTTTATGGTGTTAAAATCATTTAATCATAATTGAAAAATTTCTGCACTACAAACAAATATATATATATATTTACTTTTAGCTAATCAGTTGTATTCTTTCAATAGAATCGAGTTTTCCTTATTTGAACAACTATTGCTATAATAGCAACTGCTGCTGATCTTCGGATTTGAGTTGGATGGACTCATCGATAAAGTTGTTGTTGTTGTTGTTGTTGTTGTTGCTAATAACATTAAAATTCTGACTGTCTGTAATTTTGCCGATATTTGTATAGTTATTTTGATTGTTAATATTGGTATTATTGTTGCTGTTGTTCGAAGAGTTAGGTGGCATTTTCACAAGACTTTAGAACTGTAAAATCTGGTCTTGCATCTGTTACTAATTAAGCAGAATCTGTTGCAGAAGAGTCGGAGAAATAATGTTATTGTTGTTGTTATTTGCATTACCTCCAACGCTAGAAGCTTAAGAAGACACCTATTGTTACTAAAGTTACATATTCGGAGCATTTTTCGATTATTCAAAGTCGAATTTCTTGCCTTAGTGGTGCGACGCGGCAGAAGTGAAAGGCGAAATCACCTGCGAAGAAATCTGTTGTGCTACCTACTATTGTTATTTGCCGTCGTTGGCTTATAGTTGTTGCTGAAGCATGGAGTCAATTTGATTTTAAATCAGAATGTGATTGGAGACCAGAGCCTTTAGACTTTCGGCCTCTTCAGGAGTGGTGATTTGCTTGGTTCCCTGCTGCAATTGTAGCTATTATTGTTGCTATTACTGCTGAAGCAAAACTTGCTTGGCGAGATCGATGGACTGGTCCAGCGACGTTCGCTTATTCTGCTTCAGGATCTGAAACTGCGGAGAAATCAACTCGAGACTTTGCGGCGCGTTATTATTTTGAGTTGCGAATTCCATCGCGGGACCGGCCGGCGAAAGATTTATAACATTGTTGTTATTGTTATTGTTGTTGTTGCTGTAGCTGCGCATGTCCCGATGTGATCTCGATTGTTGCATAAAATTTTCCAAATCAGAGTACGATTTGTTCATTGCTGATACACTTTGCTGCATTTGCTGCGCATCTGAGTAGTTTACTTGCTTTTGTTGCTTCCTCATTTCCTTGAGTTTTGGAGACCCGCCCATCAAAAACTGCACCTTGCTGTTGCTGATGCTGCTGTTATTTGGCTGTCTCATGTCCAAAGAAGATGACTAGTTCATTAAATTTCCAGGCGCCACTTTGCTTATTCCTCTTTCCCGCGACGGAGAAGTTGAGTTATAATGTTGCAGAGGAATCCCTTGTAACTGTTGTTGTTATACTACTGACATTGATACATCTGCACTTATGTCATTTAAGTTTATGTTGTTGACTGTTTGCGAATACAAATACTGCTGTTATAATTATTGTCTCTACTACTACTGTTGCTGTAACTGCTATCGCTGTTATTTATAGTTGAAGCTGGCCGATCGTTCCTGTTTGGGAAGAATTATTTATTGCTGCTACTCAACGCCTACAACATTGTTGTTGTTGTTGTTGTTATTGTTGATGATATTGTTGTTGTTTGTTTGAAGTGTTTTAAACAGCGGTTCACTTTACGAAATTGTTTTCAACTAAGCTTTAAAGTTCGTATCGTTATTGTTTATGGGACAACTTTATTTGGCAATTTACGTTTACTGTAGTTGTTGTTGTTATTGTTACTAAAATTCAGCTGGAGAAGGCTAGGGCGAAGGGCCAATAGAATTGCTTATTGTATAGGGAATATCAGAATCAATGACGAGATCACTTTATCTGCTCTGGAAGGGCAAATGGATTTATTGAATTTACTAAGACTATGGCTATTATTATTATTTTTGCTGTTTGATGCTGGCAAATCGCAGTCTTTATTCAGAAATCTGTTCATGACTATTTGATTTTTGAAATAGAGCTTGGTTGCCTGTCGGTGACTACGATTGGTGCTACTAAAGCTTCTTTTGTTACTGCTGCAGAATTTCTGTTCCGAATTCCGTTTTCCTTTGCTTGATGCTCTTGCTGAAAGAACCTTCATGCTCTTACAAGTAATCGGAATCGTTCGAACTTAGCGTTGTTGTTATCTATTGTTGTTGTTGTTTTTCTTTCCCTTGTTTTTGTTGTTATGGTTGACAATTTTCTTTTTTGTCTATATTATTGTTACCGAAAAGCGGTTATTAAGGTTATTCTGAATTTTTCTTTTTCTTTTGCAAAAGTTGCTGGATATTCTTATGCGTGGGCAGAACATTTTCATTTTCAATTTCAATTTCATTTACGTTTTCTTTTATATTAGACTAAGGCTATTATTATTATTGCTCGATGGATTCGTTCTCTTTTATATTAATGAAGTTGGCTTTTTAAAAGGAAGAAGATTTTTGCTGTTGTTCAGCTGCCGAAGAAGGTACATAATCTTCATCTTCTTCCTCTTCTTCGTCGGGTTTCATTATTTCTTTATACGCTTTTTCAGCAATGTTTTAGTCCAAAGATACGCTGTCTCTGAGTCCTTCTTCTTCTGCTCCTTCATTGTTTTTGCTATTTTAAACGCGCTTCGGCTTCTTAATCGGACTGCCGACTTCAAATGCATCAAAAATTTCTCTACTTTTCTAAGAGGATTTATGAATTTCAGAATATTGTTGATGTTCTTTGTCGTTGTTGTTGTTGTTGTTTTTTTATTTCTGTTAAGTAAATTATGATTTACTTTTTACTTCTTCCTCATCTTCTTCAACTTCGATTTTTATTTCAAATGTAATAGGTTCTTCTTCTTCCTCTTACTCTTCCTCTTCTGCTTCGTATTCTTTTTATTTTTTCATTGATTTCTTTACTGAAGCCTCATCATCACCACCGTCTTATTTTTATTGTAATAATTACTACTTCTACTACAACGATTACTTGGAGTAGACGGAGTGGTGGAAAATATCAAAAAAGTTGTACTGCATCATCATTGCGGAGTTCCTGTTAACAACGCTGTTGGATTTCAGCTGTTCGCTTTTCACGTACTCCTACAATTCCTCTTCTTGTTCTTCTTGAAGCGATTCCGACTACTATTGTTTCTATTCCTATTACTAAAGCTTAGAAAAAAATGGACGGATCATATAACTGTTGCTGCTATTGGACGATCTCTTTTCCTCCACAGATTGATAGATTTCCTTTTCTTTTTCGAACTGTTTGCGTTCGCTTTCAAGATTTTTCCGTTCTGAGTCCAGCAAATCTTGCTTTTTCTTTTCAATGTATTCCTGCGCGTCCTTCATGATTTTTTCCTGCGTTTCTCCCGCAATCAAAGCCATAACGTCCATCGACTTCGATTTGAATTTCCCGCTGTTTTCGTGGTAAGCCTTTGACTTTTGCTTTTGCTTTTCGAAACCTGCCTTCTTAATTCTGTCTTCTCCTTTCGACTCATAGGAAAAAGAAGAATTATGAGAACCAGAAGGATGTCGTGGAGAACCGATCGGCGAAGGTTGAAACGATTTTAGAGATTATTCTTGGATTTTAAGTTCTTGGATTTCAAATTCCTGCAATTCGACCTTGCTTTCGATTTTCTAGATGTTTTTCTATATGCTATCCTTTTTCTTATTCTTCTTCTTTTTTTTGTCGCTCTTCTTCTTTTTCTTTTTTCTTTCTATTATTTCTCTTCCTCGGCGTCACTTTCGAAAATCGTCGGAATTTTCAGAAAATCCGTTGAAGCAATGCTCTTCTAGTTGTTGTTGTTGTTGGAGTCGACAGCTGCCGTCGTAGAAGTGTTTGTTGTTTTTAGTTGCTGAGACACATTTTACTGCGACTCAACTTTTTTTAATCATCTTTTTTCTTCTGCAACGGCAAGTTTTGGGAAGAAAAGTGACTATTCTATTTCTCTTACGAAGAGTGACTGCTCTTTTACTCGGATTCTGAACAAGACTGTGATGAGCGACGGGATGAAGAACGAGAACGAGAAGAAGTAACTTTTTATTATTTTTAATTCTTTTAACTCTAATTCTCCTTATTATTGTTATTGCTGCTGCTACCACTCATAATCAGTGAATTTTTCAATTTTTCCACATTTAATTTCGATTTTTTAATTGCTCCCTTCTTTTCTGGGCTAACTTCGATTTCATCCTGTAGAGTTTACAGTGGCGAACTCACCACCACATTGAATGGAATTTCTTCTTCATTTGCTTTTTTGGAGTCTGTCTATTTCTGATCATCATTTTCATTTTGCAATACACTGTCCGCGTCCCCTTCCGAAAGCACCTCTGCACATTCATCGAACTGAGACGAAGAGTAATCTAGTGCAGAATTTTTGCTTTCGCTATTTTAATTTTTTTCGTTTTGTAATTTTTGTTTTTAGATTTTTCTTTCTTTTTTAACTCTCCTGTACTTACAAGTCCTCCTCACCTTTGGCACTTTAAATTCCTAATGGAGTGCTACTTTCTTTGCTATTTTTTAAATTTTCGTTTTCAATTTTACAGTTGTTGCTGTTGCCATCATCAGCGCCATTGATGTTCTCGTCATCTTGCATTTAGTTAGAGATATCAATTTGTTGCAAAAGATTAATTTTTTTGTGCTAATTGTCGATGATTTCCTGTAAATTCTGGGATTTTCTTAACAATTATTCATAATCCTCTCTGGCTCGTTGTTTCTGTTTGTTCTTATCATCATTAGACTGGTCCTCTTTTTATTTTTTTTCGTTTCTTTTTTGTTGGAACAAAGAAACTTTATTTTCGCCATCATCTTCCGAATTATCCTAATTCTACTCTTGCAAAGCCTGCCTTAACTATTGTCTCTGTTCTTTTTTGCCGTCACTGTTGTCCTGTTCCTGCAACTGTTCTTCTTGAATCGGCGAGCCGCCGATAAAATACAGCTACTATCTAATAAAATTGTTGTTGTTGTTTTTTTATTGAGGGGAATCATATTAGTTTTTATCTGCAGTGTTTTATTAGTCTTAATGTTGTGGTTTGTTGTTGAACACATCGTCGAAAACTTTGAAAACAAGTTCAGAACACGAATTTCGCAATTAATTTTATTCTTTTGAATGGCTATTTGCATTAGCCGAGTAGTACCTCAGATTTCCCTACTGTTGTGGCATTGACGGCATTCTCTGATACTGATTGAATTTTTATATTCTGTCTTCATACTACTTCTAATCCTCTTCTTGTTATTACAAATAGTACTACTATTACTACTACTATAATTACAACTATTATTGTTAAAAATTGTTAGATCTGAAGTTATTATCACTCTAGTAAGGTAAATCATGCTCCTAATATTAGTTCTAATGTTAATGTAAATTTTAAGGTAAATTCTAATGGAAATGCCTGTTGCTGTTCGCAGAACCATAACTCTGATCTTCTTGCTGGTGAGTGCTGTGACTTTTGAGTCTGTTTAGCAGTCCGAGTTCTTCACTCTGGGCCCTGTGATAAAACGCAGACATGTTGTTGTTGATATTTCCATTACTGTTATTCTAAAAAAACTGAGACTGAGCATTTCGAAACCGGAAGGGAGAAATTCTTCTCCTTCTTTTATTCGCTGCTGTTTGCGTCCCTGCCGAAGTCGCTTTGAGTCGCCCGGTGCTGCTGTGCGAGGTCCTGCTCTTCGGTCGATAATTGTAGATCATTTCCCCTTTGATGATATTCCTGTCCGAATTCGTCTGACTGTACTGACTCAGACGCAATTTCTATGCAGAGTAGCTCCGCCTCGAAGACTTGCTCTCACAAAGTCCGCCACTCTGCTCCAACTACTACTACTAATCCTATTGTTTCTATTGTAAATACAGCTGTTCTTCTTCATCTTAGATGTTAATATGATCGTCGATCCGCAATCCTCTTAACTGCTACTATTGAGGAGGATTGAAGGCGAAGGTCTTTCCCTCCGTTCCAAATGGGGTGTTTTCTCCAGTCATGTACTCGTACTAGGGAGTCGCGAACTTAGAAGTGCCCAAAAACGAAGACTCTTTACGCAAAATCGGGTGGAAATTTAGGGGCTTCTACCCTAATTAATGATGCTGCAACTGTTCTGCACTACTACTGTTCCTGAGACTGCCACTTCGGTTATAGTTTTAGTTGTTGCTGTGATGATGTTGCGTTTGCTAAGTGAAGTTTAAATTTTGGGAATTCTCCAGCGACCGAAATCGATCTGGAGAAGCGAATTCCGAATTCAAAAATTGAATGGACTGCACGGTTCTTCCATGAAAATTGCTTATCTGGTAGTTATTGCGGCCAGAAGAAGAATTCTGGAACTAATTGTCTTTTTATTGAATGACACTATCGAAATGTATATTGCTCGACCTAGCATTCTCATTATTATTGTTGTTGTTGCTAGGAGACATGTTCATCATCACCATCGACTGTTGTTGCTGCTACATTTGCAAATTGCGCGTCATTTGTGGCGACAGGAAGATATTGCTTTGTTTGGACTCTCCATACTCCTCCACTCCTTCCTTCATTTCCTTCGGCTTTAAACGAATCTCTGTGTCGAAATCAAACTTTTCCTTCGTTTCTTCGTCCACACTTAACTCTATTATGAACTTTTTCACGGGACTTTTGTGTTGCTACCGATACTACGACTATTGCTATTACTCGTTCACTAGTGATACCTTCACCTTTGGTTCAATTAAATTAAAATCAGAAAAATTTAATTGATTAGTTAATTATCAAATTTAAAATCCCCCGTTACGAAAATAAAAGTTAATTTATATATCCCCATTCATTCATGTGTAGGCGGTATAGCAACTAAACCCAAAAAAAATTCGAAATAAAAATTTACTCTTTCTTCTACGATTCCATCACTGTCTTCATCTTCTTCTTTTTGTTGATTTCTACCATCTCTTTAGTACTAAACGTCCCTTTTCACTTGGGGATTCGCTTCTACCTTCAAATTTATCAAATTCGAATTGTTAATATGCTGCATCATTGCCGTTGTCGTTTAAAACGAACCTGCATGCTGCATTGTTTGCTGATGTGAATTCTCATGTTGACTATTCTATTTATTTTGCCAACTCATTTTTTGTTACTTTTTTCAAAAATTATCCTACTTCTCTTTAGCTGTATTGATGTATAAGTAATTGAAGGAAATTGTATTTATATTATTGTAATTTATTTTTTTATTGTAGTTTTAGTGTTATCAATATTATATATTATATGCAATTATTTGTTGTTGTAGTTTTAATATAATATTTAACTAATTATTTATTTATTTATCTTTTTTTTAATTTACTTGATTGAAATGAATGAACGAGTGAGTGAGTGAGTGATTAATTGTTTGCTGATTTGCTAAGTTTTCTCACTTTTGGAATAATTAATATTTAAATTAAAAAATAAAAGTTAAATAATATTTTATTGATTAATTAATAATTATATCTCAGTTATTATTAATATTTTTTGTTTTAGTTTGATTTGATTGTTAAATTTGTAAATAGAAATAGTAAAATAATTAATATATTTTTATTACTAATTATTTTATTTATCATTCTTTACTTGTGCTCATCATATTCTAAAACAAATATTTAAAAATATTAACTTAAAAGATTAAATTGAACTTTTTAATTAATTTATAATATAAGTTTTTAAAATAATTATTATAATTAAAAATTTAATAAAATTTTATATTTTTAATGTGGAAACAAATTAGCATTTTTTTGAAATTTTCAATATTGAATAATATTAAACAATCAAAAGTAAGTAAATCATAAGTATGTTGTATTTAGTAGTATTTGATTTTAGTTACAATTAAAACAAGCAAACAAACAATCAAATTAATTAATAAATTAAATATATAATAGTTATTTATCATCTGCACATTTATTTCAAATAAATTATCAACAATAACATATATATAAAAAAAAGAGGTAGAAAAACCTAAATACATTATCTAAAAAACAAATACTAAAATTAGAATTCATTTTCAAATACAAAATCTTACTCTCAAAAATACTCTTTTCAATAAAACAAATCGTAAAATACTAATAACAAATTGAAATGTTTGGCGGAAATTTCGAATGGGACAACACAGCTCAGCTGGCCGAAGAAGGCATGTCTCTCAATGAAAAGCGAAAAACAATTACAACTAATATCATCACGTCCGTTCTGTCTTTACTGACTTCGTCGTTCTTGATATTCATGACGTTCACAATCAAGGCTTCGTATCCTGATATTTCTCATTTTTTCTTCAATATTTTGCTTTCTGTCGGTACTTTTTTAATTACTATTTATTCTCCAATAAATAAAAATTTTTTATGTTGTTTCTTAATAAAAATAGGAATCTCAGGAGTGCTACTCTCTCTTATCTTAGTGTACTGGGCCTATCAGCACAAAATCATTCAAAATGGAGATGAATAGTTGGATAACCACAATCCTTTGGACACTCTGGCCTTTGTGCTCACCTCACTATAGATAATAGTCAACTTAGCCCTAATCCTGTACATGTTTATCGAAAATCGCATAATCAAGGACTACTACATTGTAAATTATTTGCATTTTTTTGGTTTGTTGTGTTTTTATTTTTAATATTAAAAATTTACAACAACTCAACTAGGTTGAACACGGGTTAGAAGGCATGGACTAATTCTGGAAAAATTTCGGTTATTTACTATATTTCGGGTCCTTGGCACTAATAGTTCAGGAAATTTGTTTCTTTTACTCAGCGTAAATCGTTTAAAATAATAAGAAATTATAAAAAAATTACATAAAAATTCAAAACTCTTTAGATACTCACTGTATATAACTTCTCTGACTCTTTTCGACGCCAAGTCCCTTATTCACTCTTTCAACCTAGTGTACACTTTATTCGCTCTAGCAACCATGTGGGCCGTCGTTCACTGTCAAAATCTCTATGATGTTTAGTCAATAATCAAAGACACTATAGCCTCTTCTACTAATCTTTCCCTTCTTTACTATACCTGTTTTGCTGCTCTCTTCGTGTCGATGTTAACGTATACAAACAAAATAAAACAAATCAACAATAATCAATTAATTAATCTATTTATTTTTCATTTAGTTTCACAATAAACATTAAAAAGTCAAAAATTAACTACATTTTCCTCGGGGCTGTACTTCTCGTATACGTAACTATTGTTACCGGAATTAATAAAGAAGTTTTATAATCAGCCAGAAATATTCAAAGGTCGTACATCGAAAATTGTAACGAGAAAAATTTGATTCAAAATGCCTCTGAAGAGTACCTAAAGTCACAAAAGTGTGAAAAATACCGCAAAACTCCTCTCAAAAATCTAAAAGGCGAGCCTGTTCTCAAAGACGGCAAACCCGTTATTACTTACGATCTTTCTTGTCCTCCTGATTTTGCCACTCTTGTTTGGGAGCAATAGGTATATAAATATTTATTTAATTGGATAATTTAGTTAGTTACATTGTTATTTCAATATTAATTTAATTTAGGGCAACAGCAACTAATAAGCCTGTTTAAACATGAACTGTTGCCTCATTTTGGCCGACTCGATCTCCATCTGGTGGTACAGGGCCGGATTTTTATCGTTCGGAGTCGTTGTTTCTGGTATTTATAAAATATAGTGAAAATCAAAAACAAACGAAAATATTCTCAATTTTTTTGATTTTTCCGTTAACAGGTTTCTGTGTAGCAATGTCTTCTTTTTTCCTTTCTCAACGCGAAAAGGGCGGAGCTCCCATCAATTTATTTGGACTGCACTTCACCTCCTTTGTTATTCTCTTATTGCTCGTGATCTTTGGATTCCACTACGTTTAATTCAGGTACCTGTATCCTGTTCCCCAAATCGGTAAACAATAGGTAGCTTGGTCTGTTGATTCCAGAACTAAAAACAATAACGCTTTCTTTTTCTAAGAAAAATTCGAAAATCAAGCAGAAAATGTTGATTTGTTTTTGCTGAAAGAAGACAACGAAATAAATTTCTCAGCCCAATAATACACGCAATGTGAGCCATTTAACTCCTTTTTGCTTACCCCTTTGCACGTTCTCTGCTCCAAAAATCAAGAAAGCGAATGCGAAATTAATGAAAAATCGAGAATTACTATAGTTTCTGAGGCTGGATATTTCAAATATGATCAAAAATACCTTAATAGCGAATTTTTATAGTAAACTAAATTTTAAATTCCTTTGATTTTATTTGACAATTTTTTAACAATAGATTCTTTAGATCTGGATATCAAAATCAGCTTTTGATAGATAATTTAGACTCACACAGCGCATATCTTAGTGTCCAGGGTTCTTTAAAAAGTCTCAATTCTTTCATTCAAGACGATTTGTATTATTGTGGAGCCAACCCATTAAACACGCCCTTGTTTTATATTGAATCTCAACCTTTATTATAAGAATAATAGGGGAATGCGAGTCATAAAAAAAGCGGAAATAAAGACCACAAAAGCAGAAAATTAGCAACAGTTGAAAATAATTCTGAAAATATAACTTTTTCTCACTCTCACAAGACTAAAAAAGAAGATGATTTCAATGACAATAAAGCTCATATCCCTAACAAATCTTTAAAATCAAATGAAAAACATGAAGTTCTGTTGAAAAATGATAAACACGATTTCACTTACCAATCGCCTGATCTAAATGAAAACTACAAGCAATGCTTAAGAAATTTGCAAAAACAATTTGATAATTACACATCAAGCTGTTTTGATAAAAGTATTTATTATTATTATTGATAAATACATTTTATTAATAATATTTTTTTTAAAAGTTAATAGCGGAAACTACGAAACCATGAAAGGTTCTTTCGGAACAGTTTAAGGATATGAAACAATCGTAAATGACGAAAAACAAAAAGTGATTGGAAAAGTTTTAGATTTCGAAAATTGTGTTAGTGAAAAATCACTAATTAAAGTGCCAATTTCCAATCTACAAGTGAAAATTTCTTTCTAAGTAAAGGGTAATTACCTATAATTCTAACAAGTTTCTACCAACGCCAAAGGAGAATTTGCGTTAGAAGTGCCTTATTATTATAATAGAGCTGAATTTATCGGAAAAATAGAAATTGCAGCCTCCGAATCGTATTTAGGTTACACACTGTACCAAATTTTAGGAAATGGATAAGACATCCACTTAGATTCCATTTATTTGGTGCCCAAAATAGGCCACAACTAGAAAACAGCTGATGCTAAACTGTGTTCTGAATAGAAGTAATATAGTAACTTGAATAAAAATGAATCTAAGGTAACAACTAATCACAAGGAAAGTGAATAAGAAAAGAAATAAATACTACGCAAGAAAACTAAATTAGAAATGTGTGAAAACCGATTGACTGAGTTATAAAATTCTCAAAAAACTTGTTCCATTAAGTTTTTCAAACTATCTTAGCAAGACAAGTAAAACCAAAAGTAAAACTTACAAAACAGTTTAGAAAATGCTCAGACTAAGAATGTTTCCACGAATAATAATTAAAATACTAAATCAACCCAACAATAATAATAATAGCAAAACCAAGGTTTGTAACCTAATAGCCAACAAATCAGAGCTGAAAAAATCAAAACTTAAACAAATTTGCATTTTTCGAATTACAAATGAACATTTATGATATAATTACAAAACATCCTTTGTAAACAGATTTAAAGATTTCTTTATTCAAAAATCACCACTCATGTGTCGAAGGTAATACAAGAATAATTTTATAAATTTTTAAATGTTTCTTTAAATATATTTTTAATTTTTAATGAATAGAACCGAATAACACTGATCTTATGAGAGAAATGTACATAGAAAAATCTGAAATTAAAGATATGGATCTAGTATTTTACAACTTGCTTAGTGGCTCCTATACACTTCTGGCCAGAGCCTCTGGCTATCACAGCTATTGCGAACACATCTACATCGTTTCAGAAAGTCAAATAGCTCTTTTGCCCCTTGTTCCTAGAAAATCAAAAGTTTCTGTAGCTTTCGAACATAACAACCATTAATTGTCAGCTACTTTAGGAATCTAAACATAAAAATTCGTAATTAATAAAAATTTATATTGTTTTTATTGCCATCTTATTTAAATAACGATTTAATTTATTGAAAACAGGACGGCTCAGACCCCTGTCTCGTTTACAGTTACAATTCTGAGTGTGAAAACATAAGACTTTCTAATGTCGAAAATGTTGGAGCTCTAGGCCAGCTTATAAGCATCAATGAACTGAAAGAGCAAAAATACCTATTTTTCATTCAGAAAATTGCTCAAACATAAGAAGAAAAAATTATTATGGAAAACTTAACCTCTGGACTCCCTGTTTCATTATAAGACCTTAAAGAAACAGTGAAAAATTAACAATTTACACATGGAAATTTACGTCTCAAACTTTATGTCTAAGAAAGAGAGTTCCAAGTTCTTGAAACCTATATTCCTGACCTATCCGAAGATACTCTTTATGACCCTGTGCTCACTTGGTTATCTTTGTGTATCGATGGATCTAAAGGAGACGTTTCAGCTGTTACACCCTATCATTTCTGGAGCAGAGCAACTTCTTCCTCAAATTCTTCAAATAAAGATAATTAAGAGAACTGGTGGTAATAAACTGTCAGTCCCAGTGTAGTCAGTCCTGGGTCAGAAATTTGCGCAATTTTCTATGAAAAATTCTAAATTTATGAGAATATTAGTTGAATTTACATATGTATAGATTTTTTTTATTTACTAATATCTGAAATGATTATAATTAATAATTATTTTTCTTGTATGTTAATATTATTTCCCATATAAAATTATTAATATTTATTATTTTATAAATTATGCATTTACTCTAATGATATTTATTTACCTATTAAGAAAATATAAAGCATATAATATTATTCAAAACTAATTATAATTTAAAAAGAAAGAAAAAATAATTAATTTTATAATATTTAAAATATTATCTTAATTATATTTAAATAAGTAGATTAAAGATAAAACTAAAATTTATAATTTATTTATAATAAATAACTAAATAATATATATTTTTATAATAAAATTGTATATAATTATTAATAAAAATTAAAATATTAAAAAAATAACTAATATGCAAGATTAAAAAGCAACCATATAATGATTGCCTTACAAGTAAACTGTGAAATTTTATCACTCTATATATTTTAGCTATTTTTGAATAAACAACTTCAATTTAGCTGCACATAACCTCAAAAAAAGTAATATTTATAGTAATATTAGTATAATGAAATAGATTTATTTACAAAATAAAAAAAATGAATAAAAGGATATCATAAAAAAAATTCTAATATATATCTATTATTATCAATTACTAGTAAATATATGTATTATTTATTTATTTATTTATTTATTTATTTATTTATTTATTTATTTATTTCATATTGTTATCGATTAAGCACTTATACTATAATATTTATTGAATTTATAGTAATATTTTTTTTTTTTTTTAATATATTAAACATAAATTATTTAATTAGTATAGGTTAATAAAACTCATTTTGTATTATCTTAAATTTATCACAAATTATTTGATATATTTATATTAAATTATTTACTTTATTTTGCATTATTCCACATCTCCCAACATTTAATATCTGCCAACATTTTATATATTATTTAAATATATAGAATCTCTTTCACTTTTTATTGTTGAAAATAAATCTAAGAATATTAAATATTACTAATAATAATTTTTATTTTCCTCGTAATATTTTGTAAACATCTATAGCTATCATATAATTTTCAATTAAATAAATGTATATAATACTTTTTAAATAATAGTCAATTTTATTGAAAAGCAAAGCACAAAATATTTTTAAATGTAAAATTATAGAAGAACATATAGTTTCAACTGTTATTTTTCAAATATTATTATAAATTTAAATAGCGAAAGAAAACGTTTATCGAAATAAAATAAAATATATTTAAAAGCTAAATCTTAAAAAAATTTTAAGTGTATTAAATTATCTATAATATATCAATACCATATTTGCTTATGATATTATAAATTTTTATGAGAAATTTCTAATTTCTTAAAACATAATTGAGGAATTTCGTCAAATTTATAGTTATAACTATAATATATGATGTAATTATTAAATAATAATGATCAATTTTTATGATTATATTATAAAAATAAATATATCATAATGAGTGCTCTCTTTAGAATTAGGTTACGGATTTATGTATAAAATAAATCAAATACATATAAAACAAAATAAAAGAAAAAGAACATAAAAAATAAAATTTTTAAAAGAAAATTAAAATTAAAATTAAACAAATATGAAACAATTCTAGTTTTTAATTGTTAATTTGTCATTTTTTCTATGTTTAATATTTTCATAGAATAGTTAATAACCAAGTGGTACTATATAGTAAACGGGAACTACAAAACTCATAGAAATTTATAATTCTTAAACAGATGAATGGCTTCCCGTATGCAAACAAGGCATAGGCCTATTAGAATTAGATTCTATATGTAGATAAATAGATAAAAATGTAATATTTTTTTTTAAAATACGGAGATTTTTTTCATAATAATAATTTTTATTTAATAAAATTTATGATCTAGACAGTTGGAAAAGGGATATTCAAGCAATCATGTAAAAATTCCAATGTATATAAAGAAAAATAATTGAGTAGTATGACAAATAATTTTGGAATTGTAATGTATATGAGCAATAGGCATTGCAAACTTGAAGTAAGGAGCATATAGTTATGTATTTGTAATCTAATAACTTTAAAAATAATATTTATTAGGAAACATTTAAGCAATGTTTGGATAGATATGGAGATTATTAATGGAAAAAAATTATCTACTATGCAGTTCTTTTGAAGAATGCTTTTCAGTTGAATGTCAAACTTAAAGTATGTATTTTTATTAAATTATATATAATTTTTGATAATATATTTAAAATAAAATATATAGCTGAAGCTTCATACTAATCTGAATATTAAAAGTATGGAAAACCTTAGGGAGTACCTAAAAAGGGAGACTTAGGTAAAAATAGCTGTCTTGAATAAAATAAAAAATAATATAATATTTATAGTAATTGAAAAAAAACAAATATTTGGGTTTGATGGATATTTCTGGAGTCCTGTATGTCCTATTGGATTTGGATAAGATGAAGGAAAAGCCATATGTAAAAATGTTAAAAATGAATCCCTTAAATCTTATAAAAAAGTAAAATGTGAGCCTCCCTAGTAATAAGGGTATAAAGACTATAGTTCTCTCAACGTTGTGTGCACAGTAATCAAAATTATTTTTTCTTAATATTATTTATCTCATCATTAAAACTTATTTTAGAAATATGGTTGTAGTATTTATTAATTGGGTTGTGATGAAAAGGATTATTGTGTTGAAATTACCTGTGAAAGTAAATCTTCTTCTTTAAATGGAGCAATAAAAAGTATTTATTATTATATTGGAGGTGGTGCTATAGGAGTTATAATACTAATAATTATTTTTTGCTGCTGCTGTAGAAGAAGAAGTCCTTCTCAAGGATGCACATATAAATCAAAGTCTAAAAATTAAACAAACTCAGTTGTCGTTAAGACAGGCTCCGAAAAAAATGATACTATCCCTTAATCTTAAGCAGTAATTTTATTATTATTTTTTTAAATTTATATAATTTATATTATATTGTTTAGACTTATCATTAAAATTTTTAACCTACTCAAATGAATAATTTTCCTTATGTTTAAGGAGCCCCTCCTTTTAATATTTATCCAAATTAATATCCTTAGTAATATCAATAAATTCCTATGATGAATAATTAACTACCAAACTAATTACCTTTGTATAATATATAGCAACCTTAATACTAATAACCTTTTAATAATTGATTATTTCTATTTTTATTATAAATTTTTTAAAAACTAAAATATTAATTTCTTAATATATATATGAATAGTTATGAACTATTAATTTTTAACTTGGGAAAATAATATCCCTTAACTTTATGATGATCTATCCTTAAAAAGTTCATTTATTTTATATAGCCTTAATAATTATTACAAAAAATTCCTTTGTGAAATTGATCTCCAAAAATAATTACTATTTTATAAATATATTGTTTGGTAACCTTTTTATTAATTACTTTAAAAATATTTTTTACAATTTCATATTTACTTTTCAATCTTATTTAAAGATTGTTAATATATAATAAATAAAGTTTGTTGAAGTTATCATCTATAACTCATATAATATATAAGACTCTTTCAATTCTATATTAATATACATATTATTAATATTAATTTATAAAAAAAAGATATCATAATTATGTATGACAACCTAAATACTAATAACCTTATATATTTATTTATAATAAATATTAGATTTTCATTTTTAATTATATATGATTTACAAATGTTCAATACTAATTGTAGAAAATATTATATATATATTATGATAAAAATCATAAAAATATATGAATATTACTTTATTATTAAATATATACCTTTAAAATATGGATATACAATTATTCAAAACTAATTACCTTAATAATATAAATAATTAATTTTTAAAAGTCAAGACTCAATAATTAAATAATTATTTTTTTTTATTTTATATTTTAAAAGTTACATAGCTTATATAATTATGAAAATAATAAGTGAAAAATTCTTTCTATTATTTCATTGCTAAAATTTTTAAAAATATTCTAATATATCTTTAATATATATATTAATATTTCACTAATTTTAAATATAATGCATGATATATTTAAATATCTATTATTATTATATATGAAAAAATTAGATAATTTATAGAGATAAGGATTTTAATTATCCTTATTTTCTATAACTTATATAATTCTAACTTTTTTATAATATATTTTTTTTATATATTTATATGATACATAATTTTACTTTTCTAATTAATATTTACATTTTTTTATTTCATTGTATGGAAAAGTAATAATGGATTGAAATTGCCTGTGAAAATAAATCTTCTTCAAATTGAGGAATAAATAGTATTTTCTATTATTTTAGAGTTAGTATTATTAAAAATAACTATCAGTTATTTGTTGTTGCTACTATAGAAAAAGTCGCCCTTAAAGAAGCATTGAAAAATCAAAATAATAAAATAAAAAAACTCAGTACTCATAAAGACTGGTTCTGAAAAATATATACTACCTTATTATTATTTTTTTAATTTTTATATATTTATTTTTTTATCAATATCCCATTTTTTACTATATCCTTAGAATTTTTAACCTATTCAAATGAATAATATTCCTTAAATTAAGGAACCCCATTTTTTAATATTGATTCAAATTAATGCCCTTAGTAACTTTAACTAATTCCTATGATGAATAATTTTCTAACTAACTAATTGCCTTTATATAATATTTATCAAATTTAATACTAATAACCTTAAAAATAATGATTACTTTCATTTTATTGTACAAATGTTAGTAAGAAAAAATATTAATGTTTAAACATTAATTTCTGATTATTTATTAATTTTATAATCTACAAATATTTTAAATTTTTTATTTCTATTTATAATATTTATAAAGTTTAACACTAACAGGTTTTGAGATATTGAATAATTTTTGGTTTCTCATAATCAATTTAATATTTTAAAAATTTTCTCATATAAATTGATTATATTAATAAAAAAGTTATGTCATTATTTATTAGATAACTAATACACTAAATAATCATAAAAAATTTTAGGAAATATTTTAAATTTCTAATAGAATTTACTATACTTTATCTATATATATAAATATTTGGTTTCAATCTTATTTAAAATTAATTAGCAAGAAAATTTTGTTGAAGTTAAATATTAACTTTTCAATTCTAAATAGTGTTTATGATATCATTTAATATGTTGAAGGTATAATATTAAATGATAACTCATTAAAATATTAGAGTAAAATATGTATCTATATCAACAAATTCCTACAATGAATAATTATCTACCCAACTAATTATCTTTGAATAATATTTAGCAAGAAAATATTTTATATTACTAAAGCTAACTATGTTAAAATTTCAAAATATAACAATTAGTAAAAATTTAAAAAATTTAAATTTATTATTATATATTCACTAATTAAGGGTTAAACCTTATTATTTTATTTTTAAATATATATAATAAATATATGAAATCAATAATTCTAAAGTTATTAGTATTTGTAGTTTTAATAATCAATTTTAATCATGTAGAATTTTAAAATTTTTTAAATAAAATTATTATTATTATTTTAAAAAATAGTTATATATAAACTTAAATATAATTACATTATAAATATTTAAATAATCAATACCTTTACTAATAATTTTAAATATATAAATAAAATTTTATGATAAATTACTATTTTTTCGTATATTATAGATTAGAATTATATTATTAATATTGTTGAAATCCTAAGACCATATATATTTCGAATATATGAGAATAAAATAATTATTATATTTATATATGTATTAATAAAAATATTTTTAAAATAATAATCAATTAAAAATGCAAAAATATTATTATATATTTTATATTTTAATATAAATTTTATTAGGCATGATCTGATAATAATTCACCAACTCAAGTGGATAATATCCCTTAATTTTACGGTGGCCTACAGTTTAAAATACATTCTTTTTAAATGGCCTTATTAATTTTAAAAATTTCCTTTTTAATATTATCTTCCAAATAATTATTATTCTATAATATATAATTTGGTAACCTTTTTATTTTAATTTTTGAAATATATTAGAATATCAATTCTTTTATTAATAGTAATTATTTACTTCTCAATCTTATTTAAAGATGATTATTGTATTATAAATAAATTTTGTTGAAGTTATCATCTAAAACTTATAAAATATGTCAGATTCTATAAATTCTGTATAATATATATAATAAAGAATAGAATTATAAAATTATATATAACAACTTAAATATTCATAACCTTATAAATATTATTTAATTTAAATATTTATTTTAAATTCCAATTAAAGATGAATTACTATTATTAAAAAATTATTGTAGAAAATATGATATATAAAATGATATAAATCATTTAATATTAGAATATTAATTTATTATTACCTTTCAAGTATGTAATATAAAAAATCAAATAAAAAATAATAAATATTTAAAAAAATATTTTCCATTAAACTTTCATATTAAAATTAAAGTATGATGAATAATACATAAATATGATAAAGAATTATACCAAACTAATTTACAATATAGTATAAGCATTTAATTTTAATATTGATAATAATCTTATAAATATTGTATATTTTCATTTAGAATATAAATATAAGTGTTCTAGAGGACTTTTTTTTATAAAATGTTAAGAATTAAAAAATAATTAGATTTTTTCTATTTTACTCATTCAAATAATTTGTATTATAAAATTGTATAGTTTATATATTTGAAAAAAATAAGACATAAAATAAATAAAAAATTAATAGAAAATTAAAAAAAATTAAAATAAAAAAAAAAAAAGGTTAAATTTTTCAATTTACCAACTAATAAAATTAAAATAAGATGATAATTATAATATATTTATTAGTTCTAATAACATAATGCTTTTACGTGGCATACTAGTAATATACATATAGTAAAATTAGGTTATATGGGAATAATAAGATAGTTGAATTATATATAGGGGGATTTGGGAAATGGATTCCTATTTGTCGGGAATACATTGGAAATTATGAATTGGATTCTTTATGCAGAAATATAGATTAAAATGTAATAATTCTTAGTAATTTAAAATTAAAATAACTTAAACTATTTATATATTTTTTTTTACTCTTAAATAATTACTTTTTTTATATATATTTAAACATAATGTAAAAAATTTATTTTTATGCTAATGGTATTCATTTTTCATTATAATATATCAGTTTCTAGGAAAAAATGTTTAAAGCTTATCATGCAAAAATTCTATGGATTATTAAGTATATGGTTACAATTACTATGGAGTTAACTTCGATAACACATGCTAATAAAAGGTACATCTCACTTATTATATAAATTACAACATATAATTATATATAGGAAAGTTTTACTGATTGCTTAAAAAGAATAAATTATCAATGGTAGAAAAAACCATGTAAATATATAGATGATTGCTTTACTATAAATTGTTATAATGCCAGTAATATATATAGTATTTAAAAAAGATATTTTTTAAGAAATTTTATTAAAGCATAAGCTATTATAGATGAAGATATTAAGTTGTTTGGATAACCTACTGGAAATCCTTCTATGGGAGATTTTAGTAATTTAATTTTATTTATTGTTAAGATATACTAAAACAATTTTTAATTTTTTAGATTTAACTAATAATTAATTATATGTTTTTTCTGGGAATTTTTGGGATCGTATATGCCCAACAAATTTCAATTTTTTCAAAGCTATGGAAGTTTGTAAACAAATGAATGGAATCTCTTTAGGATGGAAGAGTGTCGATTGTTAATCTCCTGGTGGGAAAGGATATAGAAATTACAAATACTATGATCTTGAGTGCTCAAAAGATGTAAAATAATTTTTTGTATATTTCATTTTTCTTATTTTATATTATAATTTAAGAATGTCTGTAAAATTACATAAAAAAGTTGTGTTGATATGTTTAGGTGTGTAGAATTGAAATGTTTATTTAGTAAAAAATAGTTTTTATATTATATTATTAGTTATCTAATTTATCATTAATAGCTAAAAATAATGGCTAATAGTAAAATAGTGCTACTAATAATAATGGTAATAATGATGATGATGATGATGAGGATATTGATGAAACAAAAAAATCTGTTAAAAAGGTATATTATTTTATTGGAGGAGCAGTTACACTTACTATTATATTAGTTATTTGCTGTTGCTGTTGTAGAAAAAGGTATTCATAAGGGTGTACTTTTACTTCTAAATCAAAAACAAATTAAAACAATGTAATAGTAGATACTTAAAATACAGAAGTAGCAAAATCAAAAGAAAATAAATAAAATGAAATTGTAATTTAGTATATACTTTATTTATAAAAATTATTTTATATATTTTATAGAATGGTTAACATTTAATTTCTCCTTCTATACCTTGCTAATAACTCCCATATTTCCCCGCTATATAGCAGCCAGTTTTTTAAAATCCATAATAGTTATAACTATATAATAATTCCCCTAGTTAATATCCATAATAACTATATTAGCCATAATTATAATAGCCTCATTAATATACTATAAAGGAAAATTAACCTGTAATTGACATTAATCAATAATAAATGCCAACTGATATTCCTTATTCTTAAATACCTTTACAATAAGAAGATAACATCAATATATAGTAACCATAAAATCCTTTTCAGTGAATTTCTAAATTACTAACCTAGAATAACTACAATGATGATTTATATAAAAATAGATAATATATCACTGATTATTATGAAATATAATTAAAATATATTTAATAAATTATAAAAATATTTCTATTTTATTCTTTGAAGATAGTATTAGAAAAATAAAAATACAGTTAAATAAAAAACATCTATTACATAATAAATTTTAAATGTAAATTGTTTTATTATAAATCTACATTATTCTCATTAAAATATCTATTTTAAAGTAATTCAATTATAAATAGTTAATTTTAATTAGATTTTTTTTATGTATTTTAAATATAATTCTATTTTTATTGAATGATTTCATAACAATCTTATATGATATAAAATTATAAAAATGTGGCCTCCATTAAATTATGTTTTTTATATTTATTAGAAAAATTATGAGAAAAATGAATATTATCAATTTGAAAACTAAATGTGAATATAGAGTTTAATTCTTTAAGATCAATAAATAGTATTGCTATTGCATTGATGGAGGTACTTTAGGGAAAAATATTACTTATTAGTTGTTGCTGCTGAAGAAAAGAAATCGTTCTTAAGAAAGCAAGTTCTAAATATAAATCCTAAAAAAAAGCTAACTTAGATATGGCAAGAAAGACCCGCATTTGTAGTAAATATTATCATATTTTAAAAAATTTATTTTATTATTATAATCGAGATCATTATCACAAGGAAAATTAAATCATTTTTGATAACATTTACATCGTATCGGAAATTAAATAGCTCTTTTACCCCTAGTTCCTAGAAAATCAAAATTTTCTGTAGCCTTCGAACATAACAACCATTAATTTTCAGCTATTTTAGGAATCCAAACATAAAAATTAGTAATTAATAAAATTTATATAGTTTTTATTGCCATCTTATTTAAATAACGATTTAATTTATTGAAAACAGGACGGCTCAGACCCCTGTCTCGTTTACAGTTACAATTCTGAGTGTGAAAACATAAGACTTTCTAATGTCGAAAATGTTGGAGCTCTAGGCCAGCTTATAAGCATCAATGAACTGAAAGAGCAAAAATACCTATTTTTCATTCAGAAAATTGCTCAAACATAAGAAGAAAAAATTATTATGGAAAACTTAACCTCTGGACTCCCTGTTTCATTATAAGACCTTAAAGAAACAGTGAAAAATTAACAATTTACACATGGAAATTTACGTCTCAAACTTTATGTCTAAGAAAGAGAGTTCCAAGTTCTTGAAACCTATATTCCTGACCTATCCGAAGATACTCTTTATGACCCTGTGCTCACTTGGTTATCTTTGTGTATCGATGGATCTAAAGGAGACGTTTCAGCTGTTACACCTTATCATTTCTGGAGCAGAGCAACTTCTTCCTCAAATTCTTCAAATAAAGATAATTAAGAGAACTGGTGGTAATAAACTGTCAGTCCCAGTGTAGTCAGTCCTGGGTCAGAAATTTGCACAATTTTCTAAGAAAAAATTCTAAATTTATGAGAATATTAGTTGAATTTACATATGTATAGATTTTTATTATCAAGTATAATCTTTGAAATGATTTTAATTAATAATTATTTTCAGGTATGTTAATAATATTTCCCATATAATAAAAGTATTAATATTTAGTATTTTATAAATTATGAATAAATTCGAATGAAATTTATTTACCGATTAAGAAAATAAAAATTATAGAATATATAAAGGCAAATTTTATTTTTATAATAAAAAAAATTTTTTATAAAAAATATCTTTAAATATGTAGAGTCTAGATATAACTATAATTTATATTATAAACTCTATTAACCACATATTATTAATTTTTTTTGAAAAGCTATTAAATATTTAATATTTTTCTATAAATTTAAAATTTTTATAAAAAAATATAATTTATTTATATTAACATAATATTAGGAAATAATCACTTCAATTTATTAATATTATGCAGCAAAAAAAAATCAAATAAGAAAATATATATAGGTTGAATAATAACAAAGTAGAATTATACAAAAATAAAGAAAACAAATGTACCTAAGGATAGGATAATAAGAAAATATATTAAATATATATATATATTATAAGCTTCCATATTTAATATTTAAATGTGCTATTTGTTTGTTTACTTCATAAAGTATATTTTAGCTAATATAGTACATTGTTATAATATGGAAATTTCAATGAGTTTAATAATAGGTAAAAAAAGCTACTAGGCTATAATTTTATGATTAATATTTTTTGTGATAATTTTAAATTAGTTTTTTGTTTTTATAATATTAAATAGAAATTATTTAATAAGAGCCAAGTGATATTATTTAGTATGTGGAAACTAAAGTATCCATAGAAATTGATAATTCTAAAACAGATGAATGGCTTTTTGTATTCAAACAAGTTATAGGCCTTTTAGAATTAGATTCTATATTTAGATAAATTAATAAAAATATAATACTTTTTATTGAATCAAGTACTTTTTTGTAATATTATAAAGTCATATAAATAATTGAAATTTTAAAAATCCTAAGACCATATATATATATTATAAATTAGAGGTTAGGACTATTAATAATATCCATAAAATCATTAAAATTAAATATTTAATACTAAGGAAGATTGATTAAAAATACAGTAAAAATATTGAATTTTCATAAAATAATCTATGATAATATCAGTTGATTTCTTTTATTATTAGTATGATAGTTTTTTAAAAAATAAAAATCAATATTACAATAATAATAATATAAATTATTTAAAAAAAAATTAAAACATTTTCTTTTATTTATTTTAAAATAATTTTATAAAGGCAATGTTAGGCCCATCAATAATAGTATTGCTTCTTTAGCATACAAACAATTATAATAATATTATTAATTTAATATTTTATATTACAATATAAATGTTATTTAGACATGGCATGATTATTTATTTTAAACCTACTCAAATAATATAGCTTAACTTTATTGCACCCAATCCTTCAAAAACATTCATTTTAGATAACATTAATAATAAATACAAAATATCAAAACTAAATAATTACTATTATATAGTATAATATGTGGTAATATAATTTTTTAATAACTTTATAAATAATTTTACTATCATTTCATTTTATTTATTTAATATTTCTTAGTTATTATTTACTTTTCAATCTTTTTTAAAGTTTATTAATATATATAAATAAACTTGTTGAATTTATCATTCATCACTCATATATTATATAAGATTCTTTCCATTCTATATTAATATATAAATTATTTCCATTTTATATTAATATATATATATATTGTAACATTTTTTTATAAAATAAGTGATCATAATTATATAAACCAGCCTAAATATTAACTTTTGGATTCTAATAATAGAAGATTTACTATATAATCAATAAATATTGAAGATTATATAATATACTAAATGAGATAAATCATAAAAAATTTTAGATAATTAATTTAGAAAAGCAAAATAAATCATATAATGGTTATTTAAAGAAAATACGTACCTATTAATTTACATATTAAAATTTATATATGATAAATAATAAATTAATTAGAGTTATAAATCTTTATGCTAAACTAATTAACTTCATTGTATAAGAATTTAATTTTAATTTTGATAAAATCTTATATATATCATTTATTTTCATTTTTATAAATATTTAGTATGAGATAAACATCATATTTCCAATCAATTAATATTGCTAAAGATATCTTATAAGTAAAATAAAATTCGATTTTATGTTGATTTAATATTTTGGATTATAAAAATACACAGCTTATTTATTAGAATAAATATGACATATAATTAATAGAAAAAAAAAGATTAAAAAAAGATAAAAAACAATAAATTAAACAATTAACCTAATTAAATTAAAATATGGAGAAAATAATATATTTTTTATTTCTATTAAAATAATGCTTTTATGTGATATGCTAGAAATAAAAATATGATAAAATTAGATTATACGGTGATTATAATATAGTTGAATTATATGTAGGGGGCTATAATAAATGGATTCCTATTTGTGGGGAATACTATGGAAAATTTGAATTGGATGCTTTATGCAGAAATATAGATTAAAATGTAATAATTCATAGTAAATTCAAATTAAAATAACTTAAAATATTTATTTATATATAGCAAAGTTACAAACAAATTTTTAAAATTAATTTATTTCAGATTTTGCGACAATTTTAAATTATTTAAAATTGTGTGCAATTGTTTAATTTTAATATTAATTGTTGAGAATTCAAGCTAATTTTTGAAATGATTACATAGTATTTGATTTAATGTTTTTATAAAAGGGTTATCATTTAATTAATATTTAAATAACCGAATGAATTGTTAACAAATAAACTCAATTGATTAAAACAATTAAGCTATCCTGAAAAATTAATATAATTTATTAATTTTATATATAACTGTTAATTTTGCTATATAAATATTTTTTGTAATTTTTAATAATTATTTTTTTAATAAAATTAAATCTTAAAAAATTATTTTTATATTATATGTATTAATTTGATATAATAACTAGTTTCTAGGAACAAATCTTTAAAGCTTATCGTGTTAAAATTCTTCTAATTATTAACGTTATAGTATTTTTTATTAAGGAATTAGCTTCAATAGCGTTCAAAAATTATGCTAATAAAAAGTAAATTTTACTTAATATATAAATAATAACATTTAATTACTTTATAGGAAAATTTTACAGATTGTTTAAATAGAATAAATTATCAATGGTAAGGTAGACAATGTAATTTTATAAATAGTTGCTTTACTATAAATTGTTATAATACCAGTAATATATATAGTATTTACTTAATTATTAAAGTATTTTAAAGAAATTTTACTAAACAACAAGCATAAGCAACTATAGATAAAGATTTTAAGTAATTTGGATAACCCTCTGGAAATCCTTATATGGGAGATTTTAGTAATATATCTTTATTTATTGTTAAGATATAAACAATTTTTTAATTTTTTAGATTTAACAAATAATTAATTATATGTTTTTACTGGGAATTTTTGGGATCGTGTATGCCCAACAACTTTTAATTCATTTTAAGGAATGGAAATTTGTAAACAATTGAATGGGAATTTTTAAAAATGGTAAAGTGTCGATTGCTAATCTCCTAGTGGAAAAGGATATAGAAGTTATAATTACTATGAACTTGAGTTAAAAAATGTAAAATAATTTTTATATGTCTTTCATTTTTCTTAATATATAATATATTTTAAGAATGTCAATAAAATTACATAAAAAAGTTGTGTTGATATGTTTAAATGCGTGGAATTAAAATGTTTATTTTGTAAATATAATTTTTAAATTATATTATTTGTCAACTATTTAATCATTTAAAGCAAAAAATAATGATTAATTATAAAATAATGATTAATTGTAAAATATTACTGCTACTGATAGTAATAATGATATTAATTATGATTATGATATTGATTATTATTATGATGATAATGATAAAAGAAAAAAATCTGATAAAAAGGTATATTATTTTATAGGAGGAGCAGTTACACTTCTTATTATATTATTTGTTTGCTGTTATTGTTGTAGAAAAAGATATTTATAAGGGTGTACTTTTACTTCTAAATCAAAAACAAAATAAAACAATGTAATATTTTTTAAAATACACAAATATCAAAATCAAAAGAAAATAAATAAAATGATATTGAAATTTAATATATGTTTTATTTTTTAATAAATATTTTTATATAATTTTTATAGAATGATCAAAAAGTAATTTCTCCCTCCATACCTTGCTAATAACCCACATATGCCCCTGCCATTAAACAGCCGGCTTATTAAAATCCATCATAATTATAATCGTTTAATAATTTCCCTAGTTAATACCCTTTATAATAACTATATGTTCTATAATAGTAATAGCCTCTATAATAAAATATTATGGATAATTTACCTGAAATTGATATTAATTCATAATAAATATCAAATAAAACTCATTTTCCTTAAATAGCTTCACAATAAGAAGATAACATCTATATTTAATACCCATAAAATCCTTTTCAATGAATTTCTAAATTTTAAATTATGAATGAATAAAAAAATATTATATAAAATAAATAAGATATTATATATTTTATTTATGTAAAATGAATAAATTATATTTAATAAATAATAAAAGTGTTAGCATTTTATTTATGATTACCTTTGTAAAATAAAAATACAATAAATCCTCTATTTTATAATAAACGTATTAGACTTAAAATTAAAATAAATTTTTTTTTAATAATTTATTTTATTCTTAAAAATAACGGATTGAATACGAATAGTATTAAATTGTTTACTATTGATAGCATTTTTTAATAAGATAGAAAATTTTATATATGGTTACTAAAATCCCTTTAATTATAGAAGAAAGAAAAATAAATAGAATTTTTAGTCAATATTATTTATCTTATAGTAAAAAAATATATTTATGTTTATAATTTATAAAATTTATAATATATATTTATTATATTTTTGTCTTATTTATTTTAATATATTTATTAATTAAGTTTTTCTTTCCATTATTAATATTTTTTTATAACACTATTAGTGAAATATCTTAAAAAATGTGGCTTTATTGACTGATTTCATATAAATTTTATATTGATATTTAATTAAATTATACCAAAAAATATGATTTTTATTTAAAAGAATAAATTTTAAATTGTGTGATTATTTTTTAATGGTAACTTTATTGTTATAATAACATAAATTTTACTTAATGATGTCAAAAAAATAAGAGATTCTTTAATTTAATTTACCTACTATATTTTATTAAAAAAAAATTCAAAGTATATATAAACGGATTTATATGACTGTAAATTTCCAATGATTAAGTAATTTTTATTATGAAATAATGTTAATTTATAATATAAATTAAACATCTTTAAATATATCTCCTTTTTCAGGTTAAAAGTATGATATACATAAGGATATTGTATAAATTATTTTTTTTATAATAAAATTGATATATGGTCTTCAAAATTTACATTCTTAGTGAATTTTTGTATTAATATTAAACTATAATATTTATTGATATATAAATTTAATATTATATTTATAGTATATTTTAAGTATAATTTTTCTTTAGTTTGATTAAATAAGATGGCTGAGACGGCACTCTAGCTCTGTCTCAACTCCAAGAAATTTTGTAGTGTAGGTAATCCAAACGGATCACACCACGACATTACGGCCGGCGCTTGTGCAATGCCCCGCTCCGTCATGCACTTAAACCCTGTTTGATCGGTTTAAAATGACTACCAGGTAAGTCGAGGTAAACCACTGCTAATTTTACACTTTAAATTTATGCTATTAATGAATAATATTATGGGTTTCTTATTATAAAATATATAATTATTAATTAATTTTTAAAATAATATACTTATATAGCGTAACATTTATTAATTAAAATTTGATGTTAGCAAAAAAACAAAAAAAATTTTGATTTATATTAAAAAATAGAATAGCAAAAATAAAAATTAATTATAAAAAGATTATTATAAATAATTAATTTTTCAACTTCAATTGCAAACTCATATAAATATTTATTTATATTTAAATATAATTCTACATTAGTATATCATAGAATATGCTAATTTAGAAGATGCAAACATTGATTCTATAAAGAAATTAATGATTTCAAGACACATATTTATTAGATTACAAACACCAAGGAGAAGGAAAATTAAAATAAAATATTTAAAAGTTATATCAAAGCAATTTTAAATTATAATATCGTTAATATAAAATGAAATATTTATAAATAAAATATGCACAAACAATATATTATAGATTATAACATAAAATAACTCTATAATTACAACGATAATAGATATAAATACAATAAAAATTTTTTTATATCAATAACCATGGAGAGCATTAAGTTATCTCAGTTTAGTTTTCATGGTAGAAATATTTTTAGTAACCATTTCTAATTCTTATTCAACTTCATTTTTTCTTCTTATCATAGTTCCGGTTCTTACTTTTTATTTTTCTAGCTGTCTACTTTCATCTTCCAACTATTTAAAATAAAAAAATAATAGTTATCTTAAATTAATTATTAAAATATACCTTAGTTTTTTCTATATTTAAAGCCATCAAGTTTTACTCAATGTTTTTAATACTATGTTCTTTTTATTCCACAGAAAGAGATTCCGGATTAAATCCTAATTCGTTTCCAGATCTCATTTATGGGGGCTAGCTGTCATAGTTATTCATATATTGATTAGGGAAACTGTTGCTTTATGGCTAGGAAAAGTTATTTTAATATACATTTCTTTACTAATTTCCTTAATAATCGTTTGAGTGTTATTGCTATCTTTATTATTTCATTCTCTCATATTCTTAGAGATAATCAGATTGTGTGTGCAACTAATTGTGCTATTATTACGGATATTATTATTATTGAGTCTCATAATAGTTTTTGTTTGGGGAATTAGAAGCACTTCTTCTTTTCATCAGAGAAGAGTCAGCATTTATATCATTTTTAAATCTGCCAATAAAGAAATCATCGTTTACAGGCTACTTATTGGAATCATCCCATGCTAATATATTATTAGAAACACTCGAGGCCCCAGGATCTCTTCTCTATCTTCTGTTATTTTATTGTTCAATATATTGATCTTTTTGTATCTATTTTCTTGAAAAATCATCAATTTGTTCTCTACTTCTTCTTCCAGCAGAATTTTATCTTCTGCTATCTACGGATCCTTAATTGGCATCATCTTATCCGTAAAATACTCCCTAGTCTCTTGGTTTTATTATTTACGTTCTGGGAGGTGACTGAGAAATTTATTATTGTTGTTGTTGTTACTGCTGTTGTTGTTGTTGTTATTACTAGGCATATGGCTATTACTACTAATAAGTAGGGGCTTAAGGTTTTTTAGCGCTATCTTCCTAGAAAATGAGTTCTCTTTATACAATATTACGGGGTTCTCTAAACTATTAATAATTTTGTCTTGGCTGGACAGGGATACTAGGACTTCCACTTAATTTTCTTTGCTGTACTTGATTTTTTAAATTTTATTCCTATTACATCATCTATTCTCTATTGTATACATTTTATTGCTATTAAACGAACTATTCATTCAAGTCAAATCCTCTCAAATGTGATAATTATTGTATTTATTATAAAAGATGATAGTTGTGGTCTTTAACATTCTATTAATGAAAATATATTAGTATGTAATAAAGATAAGTAATATAAAATAAAAATACTCTCATTTCCAATTCCGAATGACTTAATAAAGATTTCAATTGTTATATTTCTAAATGAGCTTTTTCTATTTGAACTTACATGCTAATTTCTTGAGAATTTTGTTCAAGAGACATTTATTTTTAACTGTATAAGTCGTTTTTGTAAATTTCAGTTTCTGTGCTTTTGTCTTAAAATAATTTTTACAAATTAAAGTTTTCTTGCCTCAATCTCTCGATTTCCATTTACAAAGTTTAGGATTTAATTGAAACATCATTCATTTGTTTATAATTCAATTCCTTATCTTCCTAATCTTTCATCAAAAATTATTGTTGCTTTTTTTACTGCTATATCATTTATTCTATTTGTTCTCTAAAATAAGAATTAGATATTATTGTTCAATATTTACTTTTAGTTATATATATTTTTTACTGTAATCCCAATATTTTTATCTTTTATGTTTCTTCATTCATTCTATTTCTGCTATTGTCATCCTAATTTCTATCTATAAGTCTTTGTTTCTCGCTTTTGTATTAAATTTAAGAAGTAAATTATTCGTAACCTTTTAAATAAATATATATACCTTATTTGATCTTAAAGTTCCTGAGTTCTTTATTGAGAATCTCTTATATCTTCTTCTAATTTTGTTCTTAATAGTTATTCATGGTCAAGTTTTCCTTTCATCTTATCATTTTCCAGTCTTAAACTATCTTCAACTCTTTAAAGGTCATAAATCTTAGATATTTAAAAAATATTGTAATAAGGTTTATTTATTAGTTTTAATTAATTTGCTTTACTCTTTCTTACAAATTTTAAATTTAATCAAGTTAATTCAACATTTCATTTTTATCTACATGATTTTCATTTTTTACTCTATCTCTGAATTCTTTGATGATATAATATTTATTTTAAAATAAAAAGCATTCAAATTGAAAAATAAAAACACATTACACTAATAATTATCTTTATATCTATTCATTTGTAGTTATTACTCTTAAATTTTTTGCTCAAGCTTTTCTTTCAACATTCTTTGATTATCTACCTCTTTTCTTAAGTCGATGATCCAACTTTTCAATTCAAATACGTCATTAGGTAAACTTGCATGAACTGCATAATCAAGTGATCTAGTAAAAATTATTAATAGCTATATAAAAACTTCATCAATCAATAGAAACTAAAATAATACTTATTTAAAGGATCACCATCCTATTAAGACTAATAAGCTTATTACTAAGGAGCATTTCCTCTGGGCTATGCGGTTTGTGTTCCCATTTAACTACCAGTTTCATTTTATTGAGGAATAAGTTGAGAATACCCTTGCAATTCTTATTATTAATAGAATTAAAAAAATAACTAAATCATATTTTCTAAGCTTAAACTTAAACTAATATTACCTTAATCAGGAGATTATCCAAAACCTTTTTTCGTGCTATTTGAAAACTGTTAATATGGCGGCATAAATCTTGGGTTTCTCTGTGAAGTGCTATTTAACGAGTTTCCATCATATCCACCTCCGTAACCAGGGTTAGACTACTAGTAATTTTGGTTTGGCATTATAGGCCTGCTATAGTTGGGAAGAGACTCAAGTTCATTGTCTTAGGTTGCATTATATTCACTAGGAATATTAGTAATGTTTTGTGCACCGTAATGAGGGCCCTAGTGTCGGCCTTGTGAAGGAATTCTCTACTGTTATTAAGGAGATTCAGGACTGTAATATTATTTTCTGAGACGATCTTATCCCGGAGACTGTGAAAATCTTCCGACATGATCTTATGAATTATTTCTACTATGTGCCAAATTTTTGTTTGGGTTATTGTGTCCATCTTCTTATACTGATGACCTCCTTTAAACAAACAGATGTATTTAAAAACAGTTAATCAATAATTTTTAATCATTTTTTAAATATGAGGTACCTGCTATATTTTTAGGGGGAATGCCTTAGTTTACCTGACTTTTCTTCTTACATAAACTTCTGGAAAATTTTTGTTTTTTTTATTTTGTCAAAACTGACACTCAGTCCCATTATTTCGCTTGCGGTGCTTTTTTCACCTAATTATACATAGCATACAAATTAATATTAAAAATAAAACTTATAGCTTCATATTAATAAACTTTTGAATTTTCTAATATTTTTAACTATTATTATACCTGATAATGATCTATCAGCCATGGCTTTTCTGATTTAATATTTATTTTTTTTACTCTAGTTATGTTTATATGAAAAAATTTTAGTGGTAATTTGTATTTTGATTAAAGTAAATAAATTTTTATTATTTTTCTTACAATACTCAATTATATTCAAGAATAATTACATGGTAATTTATTTATTAATAATAATTATTTGATTTAATGACACTCACAAAAGTAATTTTGAATTTAATTTACATTAAATTATATCCAATAAAAATTGCTATATAATATATTACTCAAAGTGTGATGTAAGTTATTTATATAAATAATTTTAATATATCTAAATTAGAGAATAATATAATTTTTATGTGAATAAAATATTATTTTCACTATTATATAATAATATTTTTAATATTGCTTTAATTAAAATAGTTTTCAAGCTTTTTCAACTATTCTCTTTTAATTTTATTATGCCTAATATAAATTTATAATATTAATTAAAAATTTTGTTATTTATATTACCTTATATCAATTTTTAACAATAAATTATGACTATATAAAGTGTCAATACTATTATCTATTAAGATTTGTGATATAGAATTATGCCTACCAAAAAGATTATAACTCAAAATTATATAATGATGATTATTAAAATATTAAAATAATTTGTACATCAATTTTAATTCTATTGATTTTAATTTTGATTCTTTAAGCTATGGTAATGTCCAGCAAAAAGCAGAAATATCATTATAACTTAAAATATTAATCATTTTACAATTAAAAATTATTTTATTTTTTAAAATTTACCTTAATTCATAAAAAGCCTTTTCAATATATTATTTTGAAAGAACATCATATATAAATTTCCCATCATCTATATTGTTTCTTCTGTAATATTAAATGATCATTATAAAATTTTTAATTTTCAATAAATAAAATATTAATTTACGATAGTTATAGATTTATAAATTTTAAAAATTTTAAACATTTTATCTCAAAAATTATGGGATCAATGTCCTTATTTTACAACTATAGATTTCTTTAACATAAAAAAAAAATAATTTTAAAATGATAAGAATTAATATTACAAATTTTTGGATACTTTAATGATAATCTTAAGTTTTAAAGTAAAGGATTATTTTTCAAAACCAAAGCTAAATGTACAAGGGCATCAAAAGACATATGAATGTATCTAAATAATCACCATTTTATATATTAATATTAATTTATATAAAAAAATTAAAAAATTTTACTTTATTTCAATGTCTAAATAAATAAGTTGAGTAAAAATTTGTTGACTTAAGCATTTTAACTTTTATTAGATATCTAATTAAATTAAACTTTATGATTAATTAAAGAATAAAATAAGCTTTTATATGTCACTATTCATCCTCGGATTAGACATTAAAAATTAATCTATTGAATTGACTTGTTACTCATTAATTTCTTAATTAACATTTATATACTATTATGGTAATATTAATTACTTTTATAAAAAATCTTAAAAAATAATTTCTTTGACAATTTAGTTTCTTAATTTATTTGCAATAATAGCAGAATAATAAATATATAACTCTTTTTAAATAGAATAATATTTAGAATTATCATTATTATTATAGAATTCAAAAACTGGTTAAGTTTCTATGCAGTTTCCCATTTATTTTTTCTTTATATTTTACTTTTAATATGTTAATTTAGAATTCCTGATTGTTTAATCTATTATATGTGGAATATATAGTGATTATATATTAGCAATTAATTAAGTAGCATTAAAACATACGTACACTATTAATATTTAAAATAACTTTTTTGCTTTATAGTTTAATAATATTTGTGATTATTAAATAAATAAAGAAAATTTGTTTTTAAACTAAATATTATATACAAATTATCATTCTTAAAAATGAATATCATTCTAATTAGTGAATTAAAGTATGGTAGACAAAATTATAAATATTAAATTAAAATAAACTAAACAAAAATATTTTTAATATACAATATTTTATAGTAAATACTATATAGTATAATATTATTTATATAAAATGTTATTGAGAAAAATAATGACATCTATACTACTTTATTTTAATTGATTTTTAAAGTCATTAAGAATTAATTCAAAAAAATAATAATTAATAAGGAGTCATTCTAAATAACTCAAAGGATAACTCATAAAAGACCTTTTAAGAATTAATTATTTATTTATTAGTCTTTGAAATAGAAAATTATATATAAAAAATTTATCCAAAAAACAATAAAACTATAAAATAATAAATAAAGTAAAAGATACCAAGATAAGTAAAAACTACATAAAAAATCCTTAAAATTCATAACTAAAAAATAAAATATATGTCATAATCAGTTGTAGATACTTGTTTTGGAGTAGAATATGACAATTTAAGTTTCATAAATTCTAATATTCGGTCAGTTTACTGCTATATGTAAACTATCAAATAATTATTCTAAAAATTGCATATACCTATTTTGAAATTATACCCATTTGATTTTTTATTTTATATACAGTGGTATTATAGAAGTTGTATTTACCTTACTTTTTGCATTATTAACCGTAATAGCTATAAGGAGAAAAATAAAATCAGGAGCGAAATGGTCATCGAAAAAGTTGATATTACTTTACATATTAGAAATGAATTTTGTATGTAATAAAAAATATAAATAAATATACTAAAAAATATAAAATTATAAACATTATTATAATTATATTTTATTCATTTTATAAATAGTTTTGGTCATCAGTGCAATCGTTTAAATAAATATAATATTGGCGATTTTAGAATTTTTATAAAATACACTTTTCCTATCAATTTTTACATTTTTCGCTTATAAAATTTTGAAAATATAATACTAAGAAGTAAATTAAAAAAAAGCACGTGAAATGTAAATAAATTGCTAAATAATTATTACTTTAAAATTTAATAAATTAAAAATTAAATTAGATTATTTGGGGTGTTTATAGCTTTAAGTGTTGTTTTTTTAGCATTATCTTTATCAGCTTTATTGACTTCTAAAGAAGATGAAGTATACTGTAAAAATTAATCAGCATTATTTATTCTACTAGGATCTTGTCTATTAAATTTGATTATTGTAATATCGGGAGTATAATTATCGTAAAAATTAACTAAAAAAAAAAATAATATACCATAATAGACGATATGCATCCAGACATACACTTGTTTAAGCGAGAAGAGTAGCAATCTGAAGACTTAGGGTAAAAATCAAGCAAATTTTTAAGTAAAAATTATATTTACATTTTAAAATTATATTAATAGAAATTTAATTGTTGTATATTTCGTATCATAAATAATGACCGTATTTTAATTCTCCTACTTTTTGATATAAAATAGCACAGATGGATACAGTTATAAGTCATGTTACCTTTTCCCTGTGGTAAACAATAATTTTATTATTACATTAATTTTAGATATATTATTTAATTAAAATGATTTATAGAACTCTTTAAGAGATAATTCTGGAAATTAAGCTGGAGATCGGGTACTTTAATTACTAGTTATGCTGATAACTATTTAATTCCCAATGATTTAAATATTACGGTTATTTTGGGTTCCTAAATCCAGAAAAGATATTGATGACGACCTTGTAAATATTATCCAAACATTTTGTATTAAATAAAATATATTATAATGCCAAATTTATTAAATAATAGAAACACTCAATGCTCAGAGATGACGATCATAGTAATTTTATTAAAGGGCTGGCTTACTAAAAGTCCTTTAAAGAACGTTTATCATAAACCAAATCCTCTATGCTAAGTGAATCTTAAAAATCTGAAATGACAGATAATTAAAGAGGCACCTTTGCTGAAATTTCTCCTAATTAAAGCTCTAATAACCTATATAAAGACAAAAAATAATAGATATAATAGGCGAACAAAAAAAAATCACAGAAAAATAGAAAATCTGAAATTTCTAATGCCTCTCAATCAAGTGCTAAAATGAATCTGACACCTTAACAACAAAAAAGGAAGTTGGAAAACTATTCTCCTTTAAATATTAATAATAATATGAGCAATGATTCGTTTGAACCAGTTAACACTTAAAAAAAGAAATAAAATAACAACAATAATAATAATAAAGCAATGGATAGTAGAGTAGAACAAATAGTAAGCAAGATAGTGAAAGTGATTATAACATCCGTAACACTTCTCGCTTAATTTCTCTGTAGCGCTATTAATAATATGATGATCAAATTTCTCCAAGAAGTATATCCCGACTACCAAGTGATTATACATAGTGATATATATCTTATATTTTTCATTTCTATTTAATGATTTTCATAGTTTGTATTGAAAAGAATAAAAATAGAAATATAAAATAAAATTATTGTTATTATTATTTTAAATATATAATCAATTTACATTTAAATATTATAATTATTAAATATAATATTGCTATTATCTTATGTATATAACAAATTAATATATAGTAAAATCAACAATATTTATAAATTTAAGTTTTTTTAAAAGAGTAAAGTAAAATTATATTTCATACAATATATTTTAATACGAATTTATATAATATAAATAACTTTTATTATACTCTCAAATATAGATTATTTCGTATTGTATCAAAAAAATATATAATGTAAATAAATGATTGGGTATATTATTATTTCTGAATATATTTTATATATTTTTATTATTTTATACATTTTTAATTCAATTCAACTATTAATAATATCATCATAATCGTGATTACCCTCATTTACTATTGGGGTTATTAAATGTAGAAACGTGACCAAATTATTTATGGAAAACAAATTTATCAATTATTGAAGTTCTTCTGGAAGATTTTCTGGAAGCTCTAATAGAATCTTGGGAGGGAACATTTAGGTTGAAATTTTTATTTTAAATTCCATGCAAAGCAGCAATGATTTTTTTCTTTTTCTTTTAATTTTCTTTATAATCTTTGCAGCTGTTCATCAATTCCGAATTGTTTTCAACCAGATACTCTCTGATAGAAGAGTAAGTTTTTTTTCTATTTTGCTCTTTAACAGTGTCTTTTTTACAGCTTTCATCCATTTTATTTGTTCCTCTGAGTTATATTTTGTAAGGTTAGTGTTGTTATTTACAGTTGGGTTCATCAGAATCACTTCTTTAATAATTAGTAAAATAATATTTAGATAAACAGAACAATAATTTAAAATATTTTAGATAATATAAATTAATTACTCTACAGTAGAATGTCTAGCCAGGGAATTTTACGCCTAATTTATATCAGCGGCTGCAGCAGTAGAAGTATTATCAGACGGAGCAACGGAATTACCAGTTTTTTTTTCATTTTCAGGGCCTGCATAATACAGCTTTTTAACTTGCAATTCCTCTTCCAAATAGTTGATGTCTGCCTGAGTGTCTCTTAGGAAATTTTCCAAAATCGTATGATTTTCTTGTTTAATTTTTTCTTGCATTTCAGATTAGTCCAATTTGTCATCGGAATATTTTTTTTTCCTTCCCGAAAACACCTGAGACTACTGGTTGCTGCGCAAACCATAGTTTAAATTTGAAGTAGAACCGGAAATCGTTCTTTCAAAGCCGTTCGATTGCGACTACTAGGTTTGAAGAGACTTCATTACTTCGTCTCTTGTTTTATGCTTTAAGACAAGATGTTTCTTGCTCACATTTTTTTTTCCTGTTCAACAATTTATTTTGCTTCATTGTGTATCGTCTATTAATTATACTGTTACAGCGTTTACAAATGGGCTTTATCTTCTTCCCCTTCTTGCTTTCTATACTCAATTTGATATCTGTCCATTCTTTGGTTTCCATCTCTCTTGATCTAAAGATTTAAAAATGATAAATTATTTAAAGAATTAAATTTTTTTATTTTTATTATTACTTTGTTGTGAATGTAAAATATTGATTCTCCCTTTTCTTATTCCCTCAGCAAATCCTAATTAAGTTTTCTTCTGTAAACTAAAATTCTTGACTGGTACTTTTTCTTATCAATATAAGCTTATCGGTTGATATCTTATTGATAATTAACAACATCATCATATGCTCTAAAATCGCTGAAATTTTAGAATTTATCTACCATTAATTTACTCAAACTTTATTCAAGAGTCAATTGCTAAAAAGTTTATTATATTTAATTAAATAAATAATTAATGATAAAAGATAATTTTTATATATTACTTTATCAGGATTATAATTAAGAAAAGGGTCTTCTTAAGGTTATTCAGGGAATCCATATATTTTCTCTGGTGAGAAATTTTATTATTTTGACTTAAAAAAAGGCTTTTTAGTTTCATTTAGAGTCCCTTTAAGTACATTGATGTGCATTTATTCTCTTTACAACATTTACTAAGTTTCTCTTTCTTTTTTTCTCTATCTAATATTGGTTTTCTTATTTCTTAATAGATTTCTTTTTGGGTCTATTTAATCTTTGTATGAAAAAAATATATTTTAATTTAATACAAAAAAAATCACAATTTTATAATAAACTAGCTTATAATAATTAAATATTTACTTTGTCAGATAATTTTTGCTTTTATTACAGATTTGAATACTGGGTTTTATTTGTGTGCGAATTATTTAGCACCTTGCTATTACTATAGTAATTTGAGTGGTCATGATCGAAATGGGTGATATTTCCTCCATTTATCAACTGAGAAGACATATTATTAGTTGAATTAAGTTGACTTTGTATACGTGTAGATTAGTTATTTCTAAAAAACAAGTTTATAGATTAATATATATAAAATAAACAGTTATATATATCAGACAATATATTTTTTTACCTGCTAATAGAGGCACAAGATTAAGGCCTAACAGGTTTTACTTTTTAAGCTGATTAAGATAAGGAATTATCATGGCAGAATTGTGAAGGCTGAGTATACTGAATACTACTGCATTCATTGGGATTATTTTGAAACGTCACCTGAGAAGTGTTGTGAACGAAGTTATTTTGTTGCTGCTATTAAGAATATTGCGTTCTACTCTTCAAAGGTGAGCTTTGTCCGGCATTTCCTCCCCCACTAGCATGCAAAATCTACAGACTATTATTATTTTTAAAGAACCTTTGTTGCTATTATGAGCCGCCATACTTCCCTGAACAGTAAACTTAAGAATCATTGTTAATATTGTTGATGCTATTTTGGTTTTTGGAATGTGAAATCGATTTATTGCTTGAGGAATTGCGTTTGCTCGGCACGAAGTCTTTCTTCTCCATTGTGCTCATCAACGAATTTTTTTCTTAAACGTGCTTCTTCTTAGGGCAAATGAAAAGACTCCTGTTCAACTCAGCGCAATTAGAACTTTCGTACCCCAGTTTATTGTAAAAGAAAATCATGTCACTTGGATCGACCTCTTCCTTTATTTCTTCTTAGTTGAGTCCGTGAAGGTCTTTGTATAGTAAAAATACCTAATTTTTAAATGTAAATATATGTAATGCTATATCTTAAATGAAGAAGAAGAAATAATTATTTTATTACTTTTCTTATTTCGGCGTCCTCTTTCAAATTTTTGTCATATTATTGCAAATTATTCTCCAACATCGTTTCTATTAGTTCCAATAATTATTCGTAATCTCCTTCTTGGTTAAATAAGTATCTTTTACAGAAAAACTGGGCCAATTTCAGACATTCTATGTTTCGATTATAAGTTTGCAAACCCTCGTATCCTATCGCCATGTTGATAAGCAGCATCGTAATGTTTTCAATTGTTATGTGAATATTATAGAAATTGGTCTAAAAATCATTCATAAATTGTTCTTCATTTTTGTAGGTCCCATTCAAAATGTCCCGACGTGAATTATAAAAGTGCTTTAAATGAAGTTGAATAGTTTCTAAGCTGACTTCAGCTTGCTTTATGGCGTATTCTAATCTGCAAGTATTAAAAATATATTCAATTATATTTCGAAATTTAATTAACAATTTTAGTTTTACTAATTCATATCAATGAGTATAGAAATTTAATGCACTTGTATCTGAGATATGGTATTCATAATTTCTGCTTTCTTTTTTAATAAAAATAATTATATGTTTTTATAAAATGTTCTAAATTTAATAATAAAATCAAATACTTTGCAGAATTATAGTTCTGGAATTTTAAACATTTTTTAGAGTAACTAAGAATAAGCTAATATACCTTGCTCGTTTTCAAATCTAATTTATTGATATTTTAAATTAAATTACATAAATTATTAATTTTTTATTTTAATTAATTAAAATATAAAAATACATTTTTTCATATTCTAAGAGAGAGTCTAAAAATTGAATCAAGTAATTCAGCAGGTTTTGTATTTCTCTGATGACTGTTTTAATTTTTATTAATGAAGGATTACAAAAATTTTAAAAAATAAATAAACAAACAAACTACCTCCTTATTTGAGTGGGACCATATTATAGTGTTTGGGAGTGATAAAATCGTCTCCAGTAAAGAAAAAGTCCAACTTCATTAAATCCAAAAGGGGATTATCACTGTGAGCAAAAAAATCTGTATATTAAAGAAGAGTGTCTTCCTAATTAAAAGTTTTTTCATAGAAAAAGTTCCCAGTTTCATCTTCCATATCTAATAAAAATTAATAACAAATTAAAACAAGCAAAATTCTTTTTGTATGGATCTGTATGTCTGTCTGTCTACCTTCTGAACACAAAGAGGAGTCATTGGAAATGGTTTGGATTGTTGGAATCATATTCCTTCCCGGACTGGCCATAATAGGCACTTCAATATCTGCTTTTTCTCCAATGATTTCATCAGTTTCTCCTTCTTCTTCGTCATTGATAAGTTTTTTCCTCTTTTTCACTATTTTTATGTTGTCTTTTTGAAAAATGGAAAACAGGGCCTTGTACCAAACCAAAAACATCACCTGTGACTTTGCAATTATTGAATTTACACATTTTTTCTTCAGTTTTATGAGTCCCTTTTGCATATATCCGTTCAAGATTTTTTAGCTGCAGTAGCAGAAGATTCTGCAAATTTCTACGTTATGTTTGTCTTTTAAAATAGCTTGTCTATTTTTCTCATACAATTTTTCACATTGCAGTAAACACTTCCTGTACGCTCCCTTTGGATAAATAACAGTTTTTATAGTAAATAAAATTCTTATAGTTTGCAGCTGATTAAAAATTGCTTTTGTTTTATATTTTATTTGTTTCTTACCCCTTTTAAATTTTTCTTAGCATCTCCTATAAGAAATTCTACTTTTGAATCATCCATTCGTGGAGATTTTTTTACACCATATTGTAAAATAACAGTCGCCATTTGATTTTAAATTAAAAATTATAATTTAATGATGATACTTTTTTGGAAAATTTGTTGTTTTTTATAAATGGAGGTTTTATCACTAGTAGTATAGTTTATTGTAAAGGAGTTTTAATCGTATTAAATAGAAATTTATTTTTTATTTATGATTTTATTTTTTTACTTATATTCAAGAGTTGTATTTTAGTTAATAATCTATAATATATGTATAAAAAAACAATAAATAATAAATGATTAACTCAGAAATCGTAAAAAAAGACATTATTGTGAGAGAATGAAAGGAAAAATTAATAAATAATATTTTATTATTTATTTATCTCCTCTATTTCATTAAATATGAAATTGTTTTTTTTTTTTTTTTGACTAACATTTAGAAACTAGTAATAATAATAAACCAAATATCAATTAAATAATTTGTTTACATGAAATTATGGCTTTTATTTACAGATTATTAAATGAGTAAAAGATATTTACAGGAGAATAAATCATTCTAATAGTAGAGATTAAATTTAATTTAATCTAATCTTATTCAATTTATTATTTATAAATTTATATTATTGAAAATCAAATATTATACAAATAAATAAAATATATACTTTTATTAATCATTTCAATATAATTAGTTACAAAGCCAAAGATTGGAATATAATAATATAATTAAAAAGTTTAAGTCATTTTGGAATTATATTTTTAATTTAAAATTGTACTCTTAATTCCTAAACTCAGTCATTTTAATAATACAAATACAATTTTGGAAAAATAATAAACATATAAATATGCTAATATATATATATATTTACAATTTTAAATATTAGCAGAAGCTTAAACACAAATATTATATAAATATAATAATTCAATAAAATAGAATTATTATTTATAATGCTTTAATATAAAATCAAAAAAACAAGGAAAAAAAAAAAAGAAAAGTTATTTTTGTAAAACATCAAAGTATATCGTCCAAATTGTCATACTATTACTATTCATCGTTAATTCCCGCATAAACATCAAGCTATGCCTCGTATAGAGCTAGTTTGGCTTTTAAGGCATTGAATTAAATGTCATCAGATTTGTAGTTGATGGGAACATATTTTTTTAATTTTTCTTCAGACTAAGCCCTTTTATTAGGCAATTTTTCGACATGTCTGTTAAGTTTGTTTTTCAAAACCTATTCATTTATTTTTTCCTTTTTCATTTGTAATACTACCTTTTTGTCCAACTTTTCGACCTCATTTTAAAGTAGTGATAATTTTTCATCCATTTGCAAATCTTTAGAGTCTTAGATTTCTCTGTAATTGTGAAATTTGGGCTTCAGTTCTGGCCTTTTTAAAAATTCTTTAGAATCGTAGATGTAGTTTTTATATTTGATGGGGCTTTTTCCTGAATTTAATTTTTAATATAAAGTTAAAAGTTAGAATACTTTAAATAAAAATGCGTTAATTAAAATTTACTTTATAAATAACTTTCATATTCCTTTTCTTATTGTATTTGGAAGGGCAGTTTTTTCAGCTATTTTTTGGAGCTGCTATTAATGGTTTCTTGTTGTTGGCCATTTCCATTACTGTCTTCACCACTCTGGTGAGCCGTTTGACTCCTTACCTTGCTTACTCCGCCGTACTATTTGTGCAACTATTTGTTTTTTTCCAAGATGTTTTGAATTTCCAGTTGGTGTTTCTGGATCTCATTTTTCGCTTCTTTTTATTCCTGCACTGCTCCCTTGTAGTACTTGGAAGAATTTTCATATATAAAGCTGTGCTTTATTTTCGCCTGGTGTTCAGAATGAGAACGCGCATTAGCGAAATAAAGTCTGCGAACCTTGTCTTTTTCTCGCCTCAATTCGCTGTAAATTTGGTCGTGGCAGTTTAGATCTTCAAAGTCGAGTGGAATATTTTGTTCTTTTTTCAACTAAAAAAAAAGAAAAACTGTAATTATAAATTTAAATTGAACAATAATAATTTACTTTGATGATATTATCCTATCGCTTTATTTCAGGCAACACCACCTTTTGCTCGTATTCTTCTTAATACTTCATGTACCGGGGCTTGTTAATTTCCGTGTATTTCTACGTTTGTGGTAGCTGTAAATAAACTCTCCCACCCTAAAAGCTGTTTCTCAGCATACTTTGTTCCAAATAACTATTTCCTTTAGTCGGCTTCGTTTCTGAAAAATGGTACATTGATTTATCTATAATGTAAGATTTGCAGCCCGAATTTTTTAATTTGGAAAATTGCAATAATCTTTGGACTGTTTGTAGTCCATGATCTATTTTTGCTTTAGCAATCGCAATTCTTCGCTCATTCTGAGTTGACTTTCTGACATAATCCTTTGCTTTTTATATGCATTCAATGTTATCAGTCTTTGCTGCTATTACTATTAATTTTATTATTCTTAACTTTTATTATTGCTGTTGTTACTATTGCTTCCAATTTGCAAAATAGTTTTAAGTTTTTATTGGGTTTCAGTTTAAGTCTTTTAATCCTGTTATTACTACTCCTTCTGTTATTGTTCATTTTCTTAAACTTAAATTTGAACCTTTTCTTTCCTTTTCGGCGTTTCGAAATTAGTTTATATTTATTTTTCTTCTTATTTTTCCTGCTGCTGTAAGTTTTCATTCTAAGTTTCAATTTATTTTTTCTTTTTTTGTGTTTGCAATCTTTTGCCTTACACTCCACAGCAGCAACTTACGTTTTCTTTTTTAGATCATCTTATCCTTCTTCTTTTTGTTCTTCCTTTTATTCTACCTTCTTTCCTTTTTACTATTGCTTTTTTTCGTTATTTATGGACAAACTCTTTTCCAATTCTTTTTTCAAATGAGTGCAACTTAATTATTCAGCTTGCTGAACCAAATCCTGAGTATTTTTAAGCGATTTTATTTCGATCTCCTATTCTTTCTTTTGACTAATATTTTCCTTGTTTTTTTTCTTTCTTTATTATTTTTATTTTTCTTATTCGGCTTATTCTTTCACCAAATTTTATTTATTAGAAGATTGCTTAACTTATTTGGATTTTACTTACTATTTTTTATTAATTTGTGACCCTTTTTAATCTGTTTTTTCACCCTACTATACTTACTGTTATTAATTGTCTTCTTTTTACTGTGTTTTTCCTTAACTTTACTATGTTTTATCTTCATCTCTGGGAGACTTTTCGTCTAGAATATCCGTACAAATTATATTTTAACTTTATATTTAATCTTCTCGCTATTTCATAATCCTATCATTATTATCATTGTGAATTTTTTTCAATACCCTTTGCTTGAACTAGTTTTTATCTTTAAAAGAAAATACAAAATCATTATTTTTTTTACAATTTCTAAGAAAATTAAGTAAATAAAAAAACAGATAGATAGGCAATTATCAATTGTTAAAAAACGGTTTTGTTTCTCTGATCAAAAATGATAAAAATTTTTCAATTTACCTTATTTCTGTTCGATCATTGGTAATTTTGGAATTTAATTTGTTTTCGAATCCAGTTTTTAAATTTAATGCAATTGTTGAATTCCTTGTTTGAAATTCCTTAAAATATTATTGTTTTATTTAGGAATATTCTGATTTTTACTATTAATTAAATAAATTTATTATTTTTTTATTTTACCTTATTCTCTAAGTTATTAAATGAATAGAGTTTGTTTAATTTTAAAGTATTTTGCCTATAATTAATTAATTAAACCCACAATAAGAGCAACAACAACAAAAATTTTTATTGTATGAATTTGCTTTACTTCTTAATAAAATTATTTTAGTAACTATCGAAATTACATACATAGTAATGTGAAAAATACTTTCTAGATTGACTGATTGATAATATCAACATGTTCTACTTAATTTAAAAACATATATTCATTGTAATCTATATTTCACTATTGTAAATAAAGAAAAATTCGATCAATAATTATATTTAAAGTAAAATATAATATTTACAATTTTATATTTAATATTTACAAAGGAAAATTACAAATTTTAATTATTTTTTAAAAATTACTTTATCAATTAATATAAAAATCAATTAGTTAATTTATAATTTATATAAATCTTTATTTTCAAATAAAAAAATCAATATCATTGCTAATGTTTGAATTGCATTTAAAGTTTTTTTAAATGTTCTAGAGACTTGTGATACTTTTAATCAACAATTAGGTTGAGTTTTGTCGATTTTACAAAATTCGCATTACTATTATTATTACTTTATAGGAAATTTAAATCATAGTTATTGCTTTAATTTTCTTTATTTTCCTGTTACCCTGCATCTCTTTATAACTTTGAGTTAAAATTGAGAGCATTTTGGCTTGCAAATTTCGGAAAAACATTTTTTTGCGTCTACCCCTGCAACTTTTGATTTTTGCTGCTAAAACTGTTAAATTATTCTTCTCCTTAGCAGTTATTATCTCTCAAAAGAGAGCCAAATCGAATATTGCAGCTCAACTAACTAGGGGTGCAATTTAAATTTCTTTGCGATTTTAATTGCAAAAAGCTGCTGCTATTATTGGTAGAGGTGGAAGAAGAAGCAGAAGAATTAATGAATTAGCTTTTTTGTTTTTTGTGTTTGAAAAAAGCATTGCTATTCTTATTCTTTGGGTCTTTAGATTGCGACTTGGTGCTGTTACAAGAGGCCTTCTGATTGCCATTATTGGAAACTTCGTACAAATTAATCGAGGAAACAGGCGATTACAGAGGGGAAATACTTCGCGAACTGTTTTTTTCTCTGTAAATCATTCTTTTCATTTGTTCCCATTTCTCATGGTTTTCTTATCTCTGACTCTGATTGACAAGGCCCTCTACCTACTGCTGGTTCTGCAACTGCATATAATTAGTGTTGTTGTTGCTGCTAAAGAATGAGGGTTTACTGTTTGTTGTAGTATTAGCACTCGCAGAGCCAGGACTTAGTATTCTGTGAGTGTAACTTCTTTAAAGAGCAAAACTACCCTTATTGTTATTGTTGTTTTCATTTTTTTAGAAATTTGTTTTACAAAATGCGACACTCTATTCGCAGTTGCTATTGTTAATAAAAGACCGGTTTGAACCAGTAATAATTTAGCTGCGATTTCTCATATGACATTGCTTTTCTTGTTACTATTGGTTCCTTTAGCCCTTGTCCAAGCCCTTATTACCACTTTTGGTATTGTTGTTGTTGTTATTGGCCCGAATATTAGCGGCGTTCGGTGTGGCACTGTGATTTCTCACAGACAATGAAGAAGAGGATTTCGGACTGCACACACTCGACAAACTTTAGTTTTTCACGACATTTGGCGCCAACTTGCACATCTATTTGTAGGAAATGTAGAAATTCGGTTTGTGATAGTTCTTATTATTCACAGACAGTTCTTCATCTAAGTCGTTATTGCAATTTTACTAGTTTTCATCTTCCTCCTATCGGTCAATTTTTTGAGGGATTTTTTTACAATGCTAACTGTTACTACTATTATTATTATTGATATTTGATTTACTTCTAAAGTGCTGGGCTGTTTAATTTTTACACCTCGCTGTTGTTGGCGTTTTATTTAGTTATTCTTGTTCTTGTTTTTTGGCCCTGTTATTGCTACCGCTTATATTTCTTTTTTTCTGCATCAAATACGGTTCCGTCGTTTCTTTCTCTACTTAATGATCTTCTAGCTTGGGTGTGTAGTGGTGGTGCTGGGTAAACGATTTATTCTTTTTTGGATCAAATTTTTTTCTTTCCTTTGCTATATTTCTCCAGTTTACTTCTTCTGATGATGATCTTATTTTTTTTACTTAAAAAATTAATTCGTTGCCTTTACTTCATTTATCTTTTCGTTTTCAAACTTTTTTTCATTTTTTCCATTCAAATCTTCTTCTTCTTCGTCCACCAAGCCCTTCACTTTCTAATACTTTAAAATCCTTCATCTCCAGAACAAAGGAATTAATTAGTCGGAGAGGCCATTCTTATCAGCTATTACTATTCGTTGCTGTTAAGAACGGAAAGGGTATTTAAGGCCTTCGGAGAAGAGTATTGAACAAGATTTTCATCTTCCGATTGTCTAATAACATCAAGAAGAGCCTTACTTTTCATGCACACGTCAGCCGTTTAAACGTTTAAATTGTTAGTCTTTGGAGAGAACATTTAGTTAATGTTGTTTCCTTTATGATCATCTGATTGTTTGAAGGAAAAATAAAAGGGATCCACACTAGATTTCGGTAAAATTTCATTTTAAAGCAATTCGAATTAGAGATGGAAATTATTTCCAAGCTTGTTTTTCAAATTCTCCACCTCTGAAGAAGTATTCTAATTCTGTTATCTCTGCTTTAGTTTCAGAAATCTGCCTCCTTCTTGACTATCTTTGCCTGTTTTTTTCATAATTTAAGGTGACATTTGAATTTAAAGATCTCGTTTTTCTTCTTCGTCCTCTTCCCTAACTGCTCCCTTTTGTTTGAGTAAGTTCGAAAAAGAAGATAGTTAAGAAGACGGAGCTTCAAGTTATTTGTACTACTAAGATTGATCTTCTTAGAAAAAAGTGGGAGAATTGGAATTTCCCTGTGATTTTCCTTTAAAATAATTATATTTTTAATATTTTTTAAAATATTTTTTGAATTAATTTAATTTTGTTTACTAAATATATTGTTTTCCTTTTGAAAGAATTAATTAGTGTCATTGTCTACACTGCAATTTTAAGGAACCAAATCCCCACTATTCGAGCTGGGGGAGAACATATACTGAAGTCTGCTATCTAGATCTTGAGAACCGAGGTCTCGTATTTAAAGTCCACCAAAATATTATTTAGCATTAAAAAGATTATTTTAGTCTAAAAACGACTATTTCAATAATATTTTGTCGAGCATTTCTTGATCGTTTTGCACATTGTCAAAGTTGTTTTGCCTTAAAAAAAATAAATTTTTTTAACTTTAAAAAAAAATTTTCTAAAAATGCAAGTACTCAGTTCTGAAGTTGGTATCTTATAAAAATTCCTTTACTTGATCACAATTTAGCGATCCTAATAGTACTTTTTCTTCACTTCTTTCCTGTTATTACCTATTCATGTTTTCATGAAATTATTCCTCACTTTCTTAATATTAATTGTAATCATAATTTTATTGATCAATAAATCCTTGTTCTTCTTATATTAGTCCCTTTCTTTTGAAAAATTGCTTATTTTCATTCTATGCCTGTGACTACTGCAGCTATTAATACAACATGTATTCTTCATTTTCCAACAAATTTTGTTGTTCTTCCAAGTAATTTTCATATTCTTGCAAGTTGTTGGCATTTTAATTTTCTTAACATGTTCCATTAAAAACCTTCGGACTTATTCTCGCTGCTATTATTCAATAATATTAAACAATTAATAAGTTCTAATCGTTATTTTATTTAAACAAAATAAAAATTGTTCTTTTTTTACAGAAAATTTGGTTTTAAGGTTTCTAGATATTGAAATCGATTTAGCAATTGGAATTTGTCTAAAAAATTAAATTATTAATATTTCAATTGTTTAAAAAATCAATTTCATTTGTAGATACTCTGCTTGATTTTGGTGGAGCAAATCTCATAAATTTAAATTTCGAATGCAGTTTGATTTTATTTTGATAAAATATTTCTTATTTTGTTTATTTACCGACTGATTAGTTGATTAAATAATTTAATTAATTGAATTTAATTTTTCTATAGACATTCCCAATATTCAATTATATATTCGTGTATGTTTGTTTAGTTAATTAATAATCAATATTCATAATTTAATTTATAGTTTAGTATCGCTTTATAACGACTATTCCTTTAAGTAAATTATATTAAATAGAAAAAGAAGCGCAATAAATTATAGGCACAAGAATTACAATTTACAAAAAAATAAATTACAAATTAAATTAGAAAAATATAAATTTTATAAAAGAAAAAGATAATTTTATTTTATTAATATGAGGTTACACATTCAGTGAATTTTTTTATTATTATTTTAATTTTAAATGGAGCTTTGCTATTATTACTAACTACTTATATTACTACTACTATTTATCACTGAATTTTTCTTTTTACCAATTGGTTTTAAGTAATTTGGAGTCTATTTTGCCTTTTTTTGCTAAACTTATTGTTCTTATTCTTGCTAATGTTTCTATCGTTCCTCTTCTTCTTTTTACTACTCTATTTCTTTTATTTTGTGTCTGCTGAGTTTTCCCAGCGGTTTTTCCAGAATTTCGATGTAGTCTTTGAGTTATTCAAAACAATCCATTTCTTCTCCCTTTTCCTAAGCCATGTAAAACAGAGTAATTTATCTGGCCAATTTAACACGATCATAGCTTAATTTTTCTAATTAAAAATTTAGCGCAAATTTACCTACAAATATTAAATTAAATTATTTTACACTCTACGAGTTAATTTCGCTTAAGCAATTCATCCACATCACTGTTAAGCAATTATACTTTTTCTTCTAATCTCAATTTCTCGTCTTCCGTTCTTAATAAAGAATCCTGTTTTGTAATACATATATAAAATGTATGGAAAATTATTAAAAATATAGCTATTTTTTATTATAGTACTTGTAAAGATCTTATTTCGTGCTAATTGTTATTTATTTCTCTTGAAACCAAATCCTTGTTTTCAGACCAACATTTTAGCTACGCTCTTGCCAAGGCTTTATAATTTGGATGTAGTTCTTAACTTCGATTTTTGTAAAAATTCAAATAATCTGCTATTTTTTTCCCTCCATCTTTCAAGAATTGGTGAATTGGCTTTACACTTTTTACAATTGTTTTGAAGGCCCTCCCCCTAAGTAACATAATAAAGGTAAGTAAATCAAAACCTTTAAAAATTTAAACATTTATTTACTCTTTATTTTAGTCCATTTCTTCAAAAATAAGGACACCATTCATCATTTTTGCGAGCAAATGAAAGTTTTATGGAAACAAAAGCTTCAATTAATTGTCTAGTGCATAAGTTTCTTTGATTTATTTCTTTTAAAGTTCATTAAAATCTATTTTTTTCTGTAAGTCTGTTATTCTTTAATCTTATTTAATAACAGTTTTTTCATTTCTAATTTCACTTATTTTTGTAATTTCTTCATTTTTTTTCTTCAATTCCTCTTTCAATTTGTTATTATTTTCATTCAACTTATCAATTTGCAATCTCAAATTTGTGATATTCATTTCTTAATTTTTAATTTTTTTATAAAGTAATTCGTCACTTGTTTTTACCACTTTTTTCGCTTTCACTTCTCGTAATTCCTTTTACTATTGCTTTGTAAACTCAATATTAAATTTTTAGAGTCTCCTTATGCTTTATCTTTTATAATAAAATAAAATATAAATTTTATATGAATATGATTGATAAGCATATTAAAAGATACTGCTGCTCTTCATTTAAACGCTATATTTCTTGTTTTAATTCTTTATTTTCAAAAATCAAATCATTTATATCTCTTGCTTCAGTAGATACTGAAGAATTACTTATTCGTGATTCGTGGTGCGAATTTTTGGCTTTATTTTTTATTGTATTTTAATTAATGCTATAACTATTTGTATAATTGTTGTTATTATTGCTAGATTTATTGCCGTATACATTAGCGTTCGTTGTTAATTTTCTTAGTTCAACCTTTTATATATTAGAAACTTAATTACATACATATTTAAAATATTATCATATATTATTTATGCACTTTTAAGAGTCTAATTTGAGCTTAATCTTCGTTATGTTGTTTTTTGTGAAATTCTAACTCTTTAAGCATATCTTCCATGTCTTTTTTGTCAAATTTATGTTTGTATCTCTTTTCAGTGACTCTGTTTCCCAATTCTCTAAATTTAGTATCAAAAAATAACAGCATAAATACAGATTTATTTAAAAAACTAACAAAAAATAAAATTTCAAGTTTACATTTTAACATTGGGATTATCTATTTCTTCTTAAATAATATCTTCAATTTCTTTAGGGTCAATGGTTAGTCTATAATTTAGTTTATTCGTTATTTTCTTAATATTTTATCGATCGTTAAATATTTTAGTTTGTTAGTCTAAAATAGATTGAAACTGCTTTTTCATTTTCGTTCGTTTTTCCCAATATTCATATCCCTCTTTTGGAGGTTTATTGCTTTAAAATTCAAAATCATCTTATTCTTAAAAAAAATTTTAATTTTAAATTCGCGATTCACTGTGTTAACTGCTACTTATCCCAGAAACCGTTTCCTCATCTGAATATCTATTGAACTTCACAAAAATATGAAATATTAGTTAAAACAATTTTTTGAATTACAAATTAAATAATAATTTTGAAATTACCTATGGTAATTTTCTTCTGTACAAAGATTCAGGATCTTCATATTATTAAAATTCACTATCTTCCTCTTATTACTAAGACTGCTAACTTTTTTAGGACATGTCTTGCGATTGGTTTTCTCTGCTGTCCTCGTAAATAACATCCAAATCTTCTTCTTCATCATCATAATATTAATTATCTTGACTCCAGTCATCATAGTCACCGTACGAATTATCATTATCTTCATAAAAATCATTTACCATTTGTTTGTCAGCTATTTTTTAAATTCAATTATAATAATTAAAAGAATCCATTTAAATTCTTAATTAAACGATATTTATTATGTAATGTACCCTTCATTCCTTTTCGAAAATCAAATCCTTTTTCGCTTATTTTAAGACCATCTTCATCCTCTTCACCTCCTTATTGATAAAAATCTTCACCTGGGGGATCGATTATTAAGTCATTAATCATTTGATACTTAATTGATGAATAGAATAATTGTGAATTATCTAAAAAATAATTTAATTTTTATTTTTTTTGTTTCTGCTTTTTTCTACTATTATTCAAATATAAAATCAACCAATAATCAAGTTTTTAATTAAATTAACTATTTTATTAAAGAAAAATTTAATATTAATAAATCACAATACTTTTATGTTTTTGAACTCGAATATATAGAATATCATCAATTTTTTTATTATTATAATAGTTTCAATTTTACGCATATGATAATAATATATATTATAAAATTATTTTTAATTTTTAATAAAAAAAACATTTTAAAATTAAACAGTTTGTTTAATATAAGTTAATTTCGATTTAATAAGTTCACTTTTAACTAATAAGGAATATTCATTAATAAAATATTACTAAATATTTATTTTATAATACTCAATCAATAAATGAATCAAAGAAATAATTTTATTTATAAGTTATAAGCCTATTTATTTTTGTTTCCCTAACTTCATAAAACTTTTTTATTGAGCTGCTATTTGTAAGAGCAGTTCTAATTTATACAAGCTTATATAATTTATAAAATTTATAAACCCCTCAATATTTCAACATGTAATTTATATAAAAATATTTTTTTATTTCAAATTATATTTCTCATAATTTTTTTCTAATAAGCTTAATTAGAACTCTAATAATAAATTTAATATATTAAATAATAATAAATATCTTTTTTGATTTAATCTTATCTAATAATACAAATAAACAAATATGTTTATTCAATATTTTGGAATATTAATAGCAGAAAATTATGATATGCCAGTGACACTACATTAATTTTAAAAAAAAATAATGAGCTCCTAAAAAGAAGAATACATACTAAATTAATTATCAAAAAATGAACATTTAAAATTAATATTTATAATTGATTTCATACAAATTATTAAATATATTTATTTTTAAGACTTAAAAAAATCATCAAATTTTGAAAGATTCTATTATAAGACAAATTATTTATTCTTTGCTTAAGTTTTAATTTGTATTGAGTTGCATTTTATAATATTAATTTTAACTTATATATGAAAGCTTATTAATTTATAAATATTTTTATATTATAACATGTAATTTATTAGAACCAATTTTTTTATTTTAAAGATTTAAAAGAATATTTTAAAATCAAAAAACTCACTCACATAATTAATTCTAAAAAAACTAATTAGAAATCTAATGATAACTTTAACATATTATTTAATATTAAAAACATATAATTTTAAATAAAAGTAGTAAGAAATGTGTTAATTATAATGGGATATCGATAACAGGAAATTATATATGTCTTCATTTAAATTAATTTCAATTCCATTATTAATAAAAATAAAATCTTTAGAAAAATAAAAAAAATAAAAAGTATAAAAAATGAGCTCCTCTAACAAGGTATCAATATTGAATATAATTAATAAATAAATTCATTAAAATGTTCACATTATAAAGTAATTATCAAATAGATATTTTGAATTACTATTTATTAATATTTTTAATACTTAAAAAATCCTATTATTTTAAAAGATTATATTTAAAATAATAAATTCAAACTTACAAACTCAAATATGTAGAATTCATTTAAAATAAAAAGCCAATTTATTTTATTATATTCTATATTTTTATTTAATTCAAATTTTGCAATATTATATTTTGTTTTAGACTGATTCTAGCTATTACCAAATTTCATAAAGTAAATCTGATTAGTTTTAAAGTCAAGCAGAAAATATAATTTCTTAAAATTCATCACGTAAATATAAATATTAATATATATAATATTATTTTAAAATATTATAATTACATTTAATATAGAGTTTATCTGCTAAAATATAAAAGTATATGACAATCATAAGTAGGAAAAAGGATTATATTCAGATTCATTAAATAAATAGGTAGAGTTATAATAAATACTAAAAAATATGAAATTCATTTTATTTTAATATAAATTTTTATTAGGATTAATAATAAAATTTATAATTTGATGATATGATCAAATTTTATAGATTGGGATAAGGTGTTTAAGGTCAAGTAGAACTATATTTTAATAAAAAAACAAATAATTTTCAAGTAATTAAAATATATAAAGATTCTGACTCTTTTAAAACAGATAAAAACAATATTTAAAAGCTGGAATAAAACACTTTTATTGCAAAAGATATTTTAATTGATGAGAATAAATAATTTATCATTTATGAAAAAGGAGAAATTAGTCTAAAAAATTTATTGACAATATATAAAGAAAAGGGTTAAAATATCTTTAAAGAAATTGATATATTTAATATTTTTGAATATTTATTTAGAAATATCAAAATATTACTTGAACAGGGCTTCGCTATTTTTGATTTACACGATGATAATATATCTTTGTTTTTAAATGATTAACATCAATAACAATAAGAAGAAAAAAATTGAAAATATATTTTATTAAAATTATATTTTGAAAATAGTTGATTTAGGATCACTCTTTTACTATAAAAACACCGATAATAATATTAATATTAATTTTTACATTACCGAAATTTATTAAGAAACTCAATACGAATAACTAATAGAAGCCATAAAATAAAATAAAAATATATACCTTATGTAATGTAACTTTAGCTATATATAATAGGAAAGTTCATATTAATTATAGCTCATAGTTAAAATATAAGATTTAAAAAAGATTAATTTATATAATTATTAACCAATCTAGTAGAATCTAAATTAGATATAGAATAAGTCTAAAATGTCATTAATAATTTAAGATAGGAATATAAAGAAAAGCTTAAAATAACAGATAAATTATAAATAATACCAATATTTAAATACAAATTATTTTTTGATGATTAGAAAGCTTTTTATGAGTAATAAGAAAGAAAAAGTATAGATTAATTATAAATAGAAAAAGAAAAATATATGAATAATGATATACTTTCATATCATTTGCAATATCTTTTAAAAGTCATACAAAAAAATTTAAAGATTTATAAATAAATGACAAGGAAGAATATGTATTAAATGAGTGTTTAATATTGAAAACCGAAATAATAATTTTAAAATTATTTGTAGACTATAAGGATTACTATTGTAAAATTTAAAATCTCATATAAATTGGCAAGGTTATAAATATAGATAAAATTTCTTCAAAAAATATAAATTGCTTTATTGATTTTAATATTTCTATGATGTAACTACACTATCTAAACAAATAAGTATTGGAAGCATTTGGATATTATCATTTCGCTTTTTCTAAAATTAATTCTTTGTAAAATAGTGAATAACATTTAAATTTTTTATAACATAAAATTGATCTATATCCCATTTTTATGCTGCTGCAATAATCTAATGAAAAAGTAAGATTACTATATTTTAAATTTAATAAATATAATAAAGATTTCTATTAAATAGATATTAGAACATTATTTGGAAAATGATATTAAAACTCTTTAAAATAATAAGCAAGTAGAACATGAATAACTGTTATTCTATTAAATAAGGGCTTTCTATGTATTTTAAAATATTAAATATTATTATTTTTTTAATTTATATATAATTAAATATTTAATTAAGATACTTGGAACAATAAAATAAAATCTTAATAATTTAGCAGAAGCCAACAAATTATTTATGGATACTAGTGAAAAAATTAATGAATTAAAATAAATAAACATACATCAAAAAGATATTATTGAATATGAATGCATGACTTATTTAAAGATTGTTTAGATTAGCATAATAAATAAAGATAAAAAATAATATAAAGATAATATAGATAATATTATATAACTTTTGAATTCCAATGTTTAACAATTCAACAAAATAAACAGCATTAACAAATATCTATTAAAAATTTAAATTATTTCTTACCTTAATTTCAGCAATAAAAACTAATTAGCTTTATAATATGGAAAATAAGTGAAAAATGAATTAGAAAATTAAAGAGTTCTTATATAAGATACAAAAATCAAAATTTAACTATTGCTGATTTTAGGATAGATTAGTTGTGATCTGGGAGACTTTAAAGCTCGAAATGATGACAGTAATATTTTATAAAATATAAAACTATTTTTATTTTTATTAAATATAAAAGAAACCAAAGAATATGTTGGGGCTGAATACTATATTGAGTAGGCAGAAAATCAATTAAATGATGATGATTAATAAATATAATATTAAGAAGTTAGTATTTTAAAAAGTGAAATTAAATACTGGCGTTTATAAAATTAGTTTAATTAAGATTGTAATGATATCAATGATTATAAATTGAAATTAGAAGAACTGAACCAATTAATAAATAATAATAATAATTAAGAGATAAAATAATCTTGTAATACTTTAAAGGGTTAGTTTCTGTGTCTTTTAGAAGAATATGAAGAATCTGTAAAATTAATAGAGGAATTAAACTCACCAAAAAAAGAAACTCCAAAAAATACAATTTATTATATAAATATATTTTTGAGCTATATTAATTTGTAATAACCAGATGAGTGTTATAATATTTTAGTTGATATAAAATATTTAATAAATTAATTTATCTGTTATACTAATTTAAAAAGATTTGACAAGTGTTAAAATATATTAAAGGAAATTAAATTATATTTTAATGATTTAACCGATGAAACTCATTAATATTAGACCTATTTATACTTTTTACAAGGATACCTTGAATGTTTTCAGAATAAAGATTATAGTTAAAATAAAAATCAATGTTAATCTTAGCTGGAATTATTACAAAGTTAAGGAGAGCATGGAAATAGTTATGTAAAATAGATTATGGCTTCACTTATTCTTTATATGAAAGGAAATAAAAAGACTATAAACTATTACTAAGAAATTTTTGAAAGATTCTTAAATGATGATAATAATTGCTTATAAATGTCTGTTGAAAAGAATAAAAATAGGTTGAATAAAAATATATGAAAAAAATGAAATATAAATTATACCATTTTTATATTTATACAAAAATTTTATGCTTTTTTTAATCTTGCAATTTAAAGATACATATTATATTGCTAAAGTTGAAAATATTAATTCAATTACGATTTTTAAATAAATAAATTTTTTCTGGAATAAAAATAATTTCTCTTATTTAATAAAAGTAATTACTATTTATATATTTAAACACGCTAAGCTTTGATTAATATTATTTTACACATTTTATAATTTAATATTAATTAATTATAAATAAATTCATTGCATACAAATTATTCTGAAAAACCTTAGAAAAACTTAAAAAATACAAATAAGAGATCCATTCCTAATAGCCAATGCAGTCTGTATAAGTAAATGAAAAAAAAACAAATCCAAATAAATAAACATTTAAATAAAAAAAGATCTCATTTATTTACTAGAATATAAAATAAATATATTATATTTTATAAATAATCCATAAAACTACATAATTTTATTCGTTTTTCTAAATAATAATTTATTTAAAAAAATATTATATTAAATAATTTTCTCATATTTTATGATTATTGATAAATAAAATAACAAATTTATATATATATGATACAGAAATATGATTATAAACAGGGAAATCATTTTTAAATTTATTAAATCATAACTCCCTTTTTGAATATAGAATTCTGATTAAAATGATCCGTAATTACAAGCTTTATTGTAAGAGCTAAAAAGTATTCGAACTATGGAACATGAAGAGCAAATGGACTACAAAGGAGTTATATAATGGTTAGAACTTGCATAAAAATTTTATGATAAATAAAAAGATTTCCCAACCGAAATGATATGTAGATTCCTTTTTGAATTCGTTAAGGTTTTCAAGCAAATGGGAAGTGCTTTGGGAATGGTATAAATAAGGATTTAGCTAAGAAATTATATTCTAAAAATTATTAACATTTTCAAAATATTCAGGCATTTAGTGATGTTAAGGAAAAAGTGGCTACTCTTAGAGAACTTACAAATAAATATAACGAACCCATGTTTTTCAAAGTAGTAGAGTTAGAAATCAAAAATAATTTGCATTAGTTGAATGGAGATAATAACAAAAAGCTAAAGGCATCTCCTGAACACAAAAACTACAAATCCTCAGCCAGGTATATAGTTTTTCATTTAGATATTTATACATAAAAATAAATTAGTATATAACGGGATTTAAAACTTTATCAAGATAAATGCTCAGAATGATGCGATTTATGGACTTTTTATATATTATGTTCACTGGTATCGTAGAAGATAAATAAAAATCTATAAGTGATTGCCTAAAATTAGCATATAAAAATGCATTAGAAGAACACCATGCCTGGGCTGTTAAAGTTGGTAAAAATTATTATCATTATTAAAATTCTGCTATTTTTTAATTTATTATTTTAAAATAGCCGCAAAAGCAGCTATGGGATTTTCCCCCAATAGATAAGAATTTGTGTACTTAATCGTTGAAAAAGACAAAACCCATGAGTTTTCTTACGATGTTATGAGCAAAATGACGAAACAGATTTTATAAGTAAAAACAGGTTTGTGGGAATATTATAATCAAAATGGATTAAGTGCTCTTCCATGAATTATATATTTAACTAAAATCACTTTCTATTAAGAAATTATTAATTCTTTTCTCTGTTATTTTTTTAAATAATAATATAAATTAATGTGTGGAAAGAATTATAAATTTTTATTTAAAATTATCTCATTACTTTAATTAAATATTAATTTGAAAAAGTATCTCAATAATTTTTCCTAATAAATTTATTTACTATCATATATAATTTTTAAATTAGTCATAGTTTTTAACTTAAAATAATATTTTTTTAATTTAGTTATTATTTAATGTGTTTAATTTAGCAATCTTATACTCTATTTATTAAATTATAAAATGGAATTATTATTTTATTTAAATAATCACTATCTAAATCATTCTATTTTTAATTAAAATTATTTACTTCGTCTAATTATAATATTAATTTTTTTCCAATTCTCGATAATATGCTTTTTCATTTGAAATAAATATTGATTACAAAAAGTAAAAATTAAATTTTCAAGTATATAATCAAGCTAATTTCTCTAAAATTAATTTTACTTATTAAAAACTATCAAAAAACAAATTAACATTTTTGTGATAGCCCGAAATGTATAGTTTTTATTTATTTTTGATAAATAATTAATAAAATTAAAAAGAATTATTTTTCAACTAATTTTTCACATTAATTTACTACATAATTTAATATTATTATAATACTAACCTCCATATTATATTATAATAATTAAATAAATACAAGAGTTTTTTAGAAAAAGTAAAAAACAAAAATAAAATAATAAACCTTCTATTCTATATAATAAAATATTGAAACATAGAAAAAAAGAAAATTATACTAGCCGAATACCTTGTCAATGGTTAAACATATTAATAATAAAAATGCTTCTAATCTGATTCGCTTAGTTTTCATAGTATCTTTTATTTAAAAATCTGTCATGGGAAGTAATAAATTAAATTAAATATTAAAAAAAATTGATTCACAGTTAAAAGAAATATAAAAAAATAATAATATGTTATTTTTATCACGAGGAAACATTATTTAAAGAATTAAAAATAAAAATATTTAACTAATTTATAATTTTTTGTTGGTATTTTTATAATAGAAATTTTTCTAATATTAAATTTCCGCTATATTAAATTCACGAACTTGAAAAATAGAGAATTTTATTTTATTTGTATAATTATCTTTTTATTCTTTCAAGCATAATATTTAATTATTTATATAAATATATCAATTTAATTTTTCGTTTTATTAGTGTCTACCAATTCCCAATAATCAACCACTGAAACCAAAATAGAGGAAATCACAGTTAATTTATTAAGTTATTTTTCGTTGATTTTAAGTTTTTTAGTGCTTATTTTGTTGTTTTTATCAACTTAAAAACTTTCTTTATTGCAAATAACCGTTGATATTACTTAATTTGTTTTACTGTTAGCATCGTATTTTTTCACTTAAAATGAAAACAAAAACAAAAAGTAACCACCTTTAATCATATCCCGTTTGATAAATAGCGAAGATAAAAACTAAGAAAATGCTATAAATTTCTCCCAATCTTCTTAATTTTTCATACCGAATGTGTTTGCACTATTTAATAATGATGATGGTGATTTTAACTATGAAAAGGATTAAAAACATTTTACCTTTTCCAAATACTATGCAGGGGTAAGAAATTTACAAGAGAAATTTTTATTTTAAGCTTCTGGAATTCTTTCTGCTCTTCTTTTTTTGTTATTATTAGCCCTTATAATTTCAAAAATAGTGACCCTAAAAAGGGCTAAATTTACCTAGTTTCCTAAAGTAATTACTAAGCAAGTAACGCAATTTGTATATTTAAGTTACAGTATAATTTTATTCGGAGCTGTTATTTCTTTAAAAAATCACGGATTTGAAGTGCAAAGCTATCACTCGTGGATTTCTGTTTTCTTTTTGCTTATTTTGGGGTTTTTTTACTGCAAAAAACTATATTATGATATCAAAGAGTAAAGAGAAGTTAAAATTCATTCTGGAGATATAGCCACAACATCAAAGGAAAAGTCGAAAAAGAAAAAGAAAGCAAAAAGTCCTCTACCTCAGTCTGCGTCTTAAGAAAGTGAAGAAACACTTCAAAGTGCGACAGATTCGGATGGAGAAGAAGATGAAGAAGGAGAAGATAATGAAAAAAAAGATGAGGAATAGGCGGCATAAGGAAGTAGAAGGAAAATGATAAATAATAAAAGAAAAAAAAACCTGAATTCTTAAAAGGAATAGCAATACCTGTATTCTATTTGGAATACCAGCAGTGAGGACAATATTCTTAGCCAAAAAAGACCCCTAAAAAGTAAGTGGAGCTTCCACTTATTTGTATTTTAAAAAGTAATGAATATAATGGTTTTGGTTTTCGTAGAAGAATACTAGTCTCTCCTATCTGCCTTGATAGGGATCAATGCCTTTTACTTATTAGCTTTACTTTACTTGAGACCTTTTGAGTCTAAATTATACAACGCAATGTATATTTTCTAGGAATTGTCTCGTCTATCCTTTGTGGTATTACCTTATTATAAACATTTAAAACAATGATTTTTTATTTGTTATATTTAAACAATAGATATCTCTCCTGTTATATTTCGAAAACTATTTCTCTTCTGCTGCGGAACTGAATCGCCATTATTACATTATTTTTTTAGTTTTGTTGTTTTCTTTCGTGACAATTTTTTCATACACATGCGCAAAGGGAGTCATGAGTTTGAAGCAATTCTGCCTATAAAAAAGACAAATGAAAAGAGATTTTAAACGAAAGTAGTCGCAGGGAAGAGTAACGAATCTGTTGGGACGCTCTGCAGCATTGCCATTTACTGAGGCTTTCGATCAGAGGAAGTCTAAGTGGCAGAGAAAGCAGACCCTGCTACAACTGATAAGAGAAGAAAAGAAAAAAGACCAATAGGAGTTGTAATAATAGTAATAAGAACAAAAGGAAAATGATCAAAATAATAAGGGCAGTCAGTCCAACAGGTCAAGCAGCTACATTTCGGAAGAAAAATCCGATGTTTATTATCCGGAACAATAATAGTAACAGAGTGGGTAACAACAACCTGCTACGTCTGAACAATTTTTAAAAATTTAAAAAAGAACAAGTGACGCAATGTTCGGCTCTATAGGCATTTTGCCCACAATGTCTGATTCCATGGGCGCCTCGAACTAGAGAGGCTTACTTGGGGCATCTTCAAATCTCCAACTTTAAAGAAGAAGGAGCACAAGATAGTACACGAAAAACTACAAATCCACTATGAATTCTATGGAAAATAGTGCTCCCACTGCCTTCACTTCAAAGAAAAAATTTTCGATGATGGGCTCCAGTGTTCAGCAATAGCTCCCGTATAGCTCAAATATTAACACTAATAATAATGAAAATAATAATTAAATGAGTACTAGCAAACAGTCGCAAATGTCTATTTCAATGAAAAGGAAAAATACTTTTATTCCTTAAAGTTTGAATGAAAACGATTTATAATTTTATTATGAAGACTTCAAATAAGAAGCGGTTGTCTAGGCACAAGAAAAAAAAGAAGCTGCTGAAGGCTATTTTGGACAGAAAGATAGCGGCGAATAGGGATTCCTTAAATTCAAAAGACCTGATAAAAATAAAAGAGCTACTTTGCCCGTTTCTATTATGAGTTTTAGACCGAATGGAGTTCTACAACCTTATTAATAACAATAATAATGATGATGATGGGGATTATGATAAAGATATATATGCAAAAATAATCAAATAAAATTATTTTTTTTTTAGTTATAAAATTTTTTATATAAAATAATAAAATATAATCATTTTTTTTATATAAAATTTCAAATATTTCTTATAATGCCATTTTATATGAAATATTTCAAAGTTTGAAGAAATATTGCTTTATTATACTATACTTTTGTATAATCAAATCATATTGTATTTATGTAATATAATATAATTGCTTAATAACATAAATAAAATATTCATTAATCACATATATATAGTTTTTTATAGCTAGTTTAGAAGCTTAATTACATACTTGCTCGACTACTATAAAAAATTCGGTTTTTAGAAATAAAATAATTAAGAAAAATAATTGGATGATAATTAATATATTATTAATATTCAACACTTTTGTTTATTAAAAAAGAATAATTTCACTAAAATATACAAACACAAATATAAAATAAGTTTGAATAATAAATATCAGCAAAAATATCATAACACTAGGTTAAAAGAGTCAAATAACACATAGAAATAAAAACTATTTAACAATGACAACATAGTAATAAAATTCACCATTAAATTAATAATAACAAAGCCAATAGAATAATTTAGAATAATAATTAGAAGAATTCACAGGAGAAGAAAAAACCTATGATAGTTGGGAACATAGCTATATGACACAACAGTAAAACTCTTTTTAAGATTAAAATCTTACTTTAAATGAATCGTAAGTGTTTGCCCAGCCAGTAAATTATTTCAAATACATTGAACCAGGTATGTTAGTTTAAATATTTATATATATATATGTATATCTGTGCAAGAAGATCAAATAACTATTTTTAAATTTTGTAAAAAAATAAAATAATATTTCTTTTATTAGAAACTCATACAAAAAATAAAGGGTGCATCGAGAAATGTAGATAATATTGTTGTTATTGTTGCTGCCCTGTTAATTATGACCTGACGAAAAGAGAAATTACTGCATTTTAGAACCTAAAGGTGGGTACTCAGTTCCTATTATTGTATATTAAAAATTTTGATTAATCGATAGGTTTGATTAATGCGTTTTTTGAAGAGCATTATGAATTAATACATCATCGTTTTAATTAACTAATATATTAAATTCACAAAATAAAAACTAGAGTTATTAATTATTTATTATATGACAGATGCTTTGCTCGATTTCATTTGACATTTATGATGTGGACCATGGAAAATTATTGAGAAATTTGTATGATATTTTAACTGAAAAAGAACTGCCTGAAACACAGGTTGAAGCTGAAGAATGGGTTACTTTCGGATTTTAGTCTAAAAACCCGGTTTCTGATTTTCGGTAAATTAATATTATATATTTTTTAATTTAATTAAATTAACTTATTAACAAAGAGGGGCGGGGCTATAGGGAGTGAAAGACTTAATTTACTATTCAAACAGAAACTTTGATACCGTGCTGGAAATGGCGAAGCCTGAAAACAATTTTTTTTTCGCTTGCAGTTCGATTAATTTGACATTTTTTTTAAAAAAATATTTCCATTTCGCCTCATTCTTAGATGCCAAAACTGATAGGGTTGAATATTTAAAATAATAATATTTTTAATATTTAAAAATTAAATTTTAAAAAAAAAAAAATAAAGGATCAATATTGCAGTCGAAAAAGTCTGAAACGATTTTGTTAGTTTTTAGTCGATGATGAGGAAGTACTGTATTATATTCACGAAATGTTGTTGACTGACTTGTTTGAAAACTGCTGGTTAGGACTAATAAAGAACCGTCGAAAGGCGCAAAAAGAAACAAGTATCATGGATTTTGGAATAGCACTAAATGCCCTCAAAATTAAATTTAAAAAAGCACTTGATTCGCGTAGCCATTTTTAAGATTTTGAATAATTTCGATAATTTTTCCTATAGCAGAATACTGTTTTCGACGAAAACTGCATGTCTCACCAATGAAAGTTACTTTACTTGCTTTTTTTAAAAAAAAACTGTATATAAATATCTACTCTCTCCAACCGTTACTAAAATTTGCCTTATTACTTTTATTATCTTCTTTTTATTTATTTATTAATTTATAATTATTTTTAATTTATTTATTTACTTACTTACTTATAAGCTTAAATAAATTATAAATAATATAGGATTAATTGAAAGTGTTATATTTAATATAATTATAAATGTCAATTGTCTTTGTGCTAAATCAAAATGCATATGGCTCCTTGAGCATAAATTTAATTCGGTTGATATTTTCGCTATTATTTTTAACAATTCTCTTTTTATTATTCTATTACTTGCTTATTAATAGGCACTTCAAGAGGTGTGTATACATTTTCTAAGGAATTGTTTCCTAAATTGCCGTGCTCATTCCACCCCCACGCGAACACTCTTCCCGAACTGCTCAAAATGTAATTGCACTCAGACCCACAAGACAGGTCTTTAATTACTTCTCCATTTTCCAAATACAAATTGCAGAAATCAATTACATTTTTATTGCATATGTTTGATTACTATTTATTTTCTTCGCTTTACTCATTTAATTTCCCGTTTCCTAATTGCCCCATGTCATTTCGGCCTTGCAAAACCAAAATTTAATTGTTTTGCTCATTCCCGCCTTCTTTTTTTACTAGAGCCATATAATGGTTCCAGCCCATGCAAAACGTTTCCACATTTTCTTCAACGAGTTGTAAATTTTCTACAATTGTTACGTTTCCGTCATTCAAAATTTACTAGTACTTGTTGTCTCCCCAAGCGAAAAGCTGCCCTCCTTCAACTAATATGCAAGCAAATTTGTATCCAGTTTTTATCATTTTAAGTTTTTTCGCTTTTTCTAACAACTATTCATTATCATTGGCCACAAATTCGTAGCTTATTTTCACCTTTTCTCGTGAAATTCCCAATTCGAAGGATTTGTTTTGTCCTGTTACCAACACAGATCCGTTTTCCAAAAAAATATAACTTTATCTAAAACCGCAATGAATTTTCTTTATTAGTTTCTAGTTGCTGTCCGACTTAAAGAACTAAGGTTATATCGGTATAGGTGTAGGCTATGAAATGAATTACTTTTTAGAAACTCCAAGCCCCAATTCACCAAATGAGTTTGACCCGAACCCGAAAATAGATTCCGGATTTTCTTTGTCAAAGAAAATGGAATGATGCCAGCCGCACTCTAAATTCGTGACTCGGATTGGCAACGAAATCATTTGTGGATTTGTAATAATGTCTTTTTTCTAAGAAATAAATAAATTAAAGAGATTCTAAATGTTTCATTAAAAAATTACAATTTTACCTTCTTTTCACCCTCTACAAGGGCGCATTCGCCCCATCTAAAGACTTATCCCTTTTATGTGACTCCGACAGCCATCATTCCGTCGTATTATATGTTTATTATTTCATCAATATTTTCTTTTTATTCTAAACCACTATCTTTTTTATCTAGGTCTTACATGAAATAATGTTTAAACTACTATTATTGAAATACGGTTATATCCTCTAGATGGCCACTAAGAAGTACTCCTGAACTGCCAGATCCAACGGTCCATATTCTATCAATCGGAATTTCAACCTATTATATAGTATTTTTTTTCTATGCTTAATTCATTTTTTCGTTAGATAAGTACTCTTTTTATTCTTTCTCCATTTTTTTATGTTTTTATTAACTATGCTTTTTCTTTTATTTATGAACAAATTTCTACTATGCTCTGACTAATAAAATAATAATTATTATTAAATTATGAAATATGATTAATTTTTTAATAATACTAATATTTTTGATTATAATTCCTTTATAAATTATATACATATTTTAATTAACAAAAAATCAAAGTAAAATTATTTATTAGTTTTTGACAAACACTCTTATTAATAAATTTAAATATTTGAATGCCTATTATTAAAGAAATAATAAACCTCGTATATAAAGATAGTATAGGAAAATAAATTTAAAGGCACTAATTTATAAAAAATATAATAGGAATAAAACTATTTTTAATATGGTATATATAATATCTTTAATATCAGGTTTTTATTTTATTTTATCATACCATATTTTTTAAAATCATTAAATTTTAAATGTTTAACTTTGTGAATATTTAAATTAAAATAGTATTTGTTCATTTTATTTATAATTTTTTATCAATTTATTTTTATAATTTTTTTGAGATTTCAGCTTATAGTTGTAGTTATTAATTTTATTTATTTATTGTATATTTGTTTGAGATTTCAGCTTATAATTTATTTGATTGAGATTTTCAGCTTATAAGTTATTTTATTTATATAGATGTATTATATATTATAAATTTATTTATAAAAAGAGGGCGGAGATTGGGGTATGTCACTTTGAAAGAGTGAGCTTCCTTTTTATAGGGCTCTGCTCGGGGGGGTTTTCGGATTTTGACAAAGAAGGTTCGAATTTTCGAATTCAGCTAGGATTTTTTATTTGGGTGTGGTAAATAAACTATCCGGAATGATTTAAAAACTAATTCGAAGCACTTCTATCAAAATCTATTGGTCGAGTACCCCTTTCAGGGTACTCAGATCTCCGACTCTTGAGTCTCTCCATGGAAAATTTGATTAGAAAATTCCCTCAAAAGTCAGAGCCAGAGATTAATCTTCTAATGTTTTTCTCTCTGGATTTATTTGAGTTTTTTTAAATTAATTATTAATTAATCAATCAATTAATTAAATAATAATATGACTCATTTTATTTTTCAAATTTAAAAAAACCACTAAATTAATTAATTAATAAATAAATTAATTAGGGACAGAAAAACACAATAAATAAAGAAATTTAAATCAAAACATACATAAGTATTAAACATTTGAAAAAATAATTTTTGATAAATAGTTAAAAATGTAAATAATAAATAATTACTAGTATTGGTAATATTAAAAAAAATGATAATATAATAATTAATATTAGTAATGATAAGGGCATAAAAAAGAAAAAAGACTAAATAAAACTATTAGAAATAAATTATTGATATCAAGAAATCTACATTAAATATGAGCTTTAAAATGCAGACAAATTGAAAAGAAACTCATATTCTCTAAAGAAGTCCTCCCTTTTGCTTTTGAAGTTTGATATTGTGGTGGAAGTAGGCATGCAAAGAGGGGAGGTCGAGTTTAAGAAGGGGTACATATTCTCTGTTTTTGTCGTTGATGAGTTTGAAGACGTTTTTCAGGAAGTCAAAGACCCATTTCTTATAGGTGACTCTGTATTCTAAAATTTTTATTTTCTTTTTGATTTGCGCGATGTTTTAGAACTCAATCCACTCGTTGCCGAACAAAATAAATTTAGCCAAAATTTGCAGCTGGTCCTCGAACTTTTCCAAAGCGAACATTTGCTGCGGGAAAAAGCACATCAGTTTTACGAATCGGTTGCTCAAAATGTTTTAATCAAACGCGAGTTCTCCATCACCTTAGAACTGCGAATAATCAGTGCTAGCTTGTTGCTGGTTGGCATAATTTGGATACTGCTGCGATTGTCCAACTGTAGTATCTTGTTGTGTCCCGAAATCTTAAGACATTTTGACCTTCTATTCGATTTATTTGTCATATTCTTCTTCTTTTTGCATTTTTTTAATAATTTTGATCGCGTGAGTACCGAATTTCCCTTCCTGTTTCTGTTTTTCTCTATTTTTATCATCATCTTAGTCTTCATCAGAAATAGTGTCCTTCATCTCGTCGTCTTAATATTGATCTTTAACAGAGGGGAAATCCAATTGCGTCACAGCCTTTTTTCCTTGCATATGGATTCTCTTTTTTGGGGTCTTGTAGCTTTGAGTCGAAGATGAAGAATTCTACTATTGTTGCTATTGTTATTGCATAGTATTTTAATCCATCTCTTCGTAAATCTTACTAGTCGATCTCATTTATTTGTGTTCTTCTTGTACTATTTATTTTTCTTCAGGTTCCTCATCTAAATTTACTGTGCTACCTTTGCCATTTTCCTGTTTTTTTTCTATGAAAAGTTCCTTTTAGAAGTCTAGGCTATCGAGCTCTTCCTATAATTTTGAAGCCTTTTTCTGACCCTGAATTTCTTCGATATTTTCCAAGTCATCTTCCATTTGTTTATTTTGTTAAATTCCTTCTTTATTATTATTATTATCATCATCTTCATTATTAATTGGAGATTGTATTTCTCTTTTTTTTGTTGGTTTTGTTCTACTTCTTTTTCATCTTCGACTTCAATTGTTTACTTCTATTTTTCCTCTTATTCCTAAGGCAAGGGAGACTTTTCCGACATTATGAGCTATTGCGTTATATTCTAAGGTGTTTTTCTCTTCACACAGCTGACTCCTTCGTCCTCTTCTTCGTGTACCACCTCCACTGAGTTCATCATCATTAGTTTGCTGCCAGGAGTAGCGAAATACTTACCTCCGCTACTATTATTGCTAACATTGGCCCCGTTGGAGTAAGAGCGAGAAAGGTTAGGAAGGTTACTATTGCTAATTTTGGGTGTTTCTTCTCCAAATTGACTGACATAAACTTTTTCTTGGTCTCCGCCACTCTAATACTTGTGTTCTTCATCTTCTTCAAGGACCATATTATTATTGCTGTATGTGTTGATACTATGACTCTGAAAAAGTCCCTATTATTGAACTGAAGTTTCCAGAGTAGACCCTCTTCGCAGAGACTGTTGCTAATAGAGAGAAGAGTTTAAACTATGAGTCTTTGAACGTGTTTCGATGTTTTTCATGAATGAAATGTTCCCCATATTGTGATTTCCAATCATAATTGAAGAGTCGTCGGAAACAGAGGCCATTCTAAATTTATATAAAAAAAATTAAAATAAATTTATAAACTCAAAAAATAAAAACAATTAATTTACTCTCTTGGGGAGTTTAAAAACCCTCCAGCTTTTATCTGTTTTTATTGCATATTCAGCATATAGGTTAGCAGATCCAACGTCATTTCCAGGATTTCCTTTCTGTTTTTCCCCAAATTTTGTTTCGTCGGAGAAGGCAGTGAATCTTCTTCATTGTCATCGGCGATCGGATCATCTAGTCCATCATTATATTGCATTTTCGTAGGGGATTTAATTTCACTTCTTAATATTTCTTCCAATTCTCTTTTTTCTTGTTCATTGTGCACTCTTTTCGTAGCCATATTCCGCACGGGGTCCATCGAGCTGGCTCTGTTTCTATTAAACAAAATAAAGTTTTCTTTATTGGGGGATTTCCCTCCACCATTTGCTACAGCTTCATCATCACTTATTTCCTCTTCTTCCGTTTCTTCGCGAGGCATCTTCATCTCTAGTTCTTCTGAAGCCTTTCTCCTCTTCATTTTCAAGTCGTCTTTGAAAAATTCGTGTTCCAAAGCTTCTTTCGCTGAAATCCTTTTCGTTGGGTCAGGATCTAGCATCTTTACCAATAAATTCACCGCTCTATAGTTGATCTAATGATTTTATTGTTTATTATCAACAAATTAAAACAAATGCTAACTCATATATTAGTTACACTTTCATATTACGGCCCTGTGAACTTTACACGGCATTTTTTGTTCAATTCCAAAACTTCTTTGAATTTTGTTCCTTCGAAAACTTGCTTTCCTGTTAGTCTGATTGTAATAATTAGAATTAAATTAACATTTACTAAAAAATTTAACATTTAATTTTGATTATTAGATTACAGCAAGTGAAGAATGATTCCCAAACTGAAAATATCACATTTTTCTCCATACCTGTGTGTTGTTTTTTCATTAGATAAGATTTCCGGTGCCACATATCCCTTAATAAAATTAAATTTTCTTTTTTAGCAATCTCAAATATTATTATTAAGTTATAAATTACAGGAGTTCCGACATGAACATAAATGAAGTTAGGATCGTCGTAGTATTGAGCCAAACCGAAGTCAATGATTTTCAAAGCATTATAATTTGCTGTAGTTGCATCTTTTGATCCTTTCTATTTTTTAATATGAAATGTGTTTATAAATAATATTACTAAGAGAATGCATTTTTTATATACAATATTTTTATGTTTTTCGAACATAATATTTTGAGGCTTCAAATCTCTATGCATCAACCCTTTAGAATGAATGTATTCTATCCCTTTTAACAATTGATAGATAATAAGTTTGGCAACTTCGTAATCGAATTTGGTTTCTCTAAACTTTTTGATTTCTAGGTAAAATTTTAATTTATAAGTGTATTTATAAATACTAATTAAAATGAATAAAGAAATTTACCTTTATGTAGGCAATGTTCTCCATCAAGAAGCTCAGTTATTATATAATATCTAATAATAAAAATAAGATTTACCAAATAAAAATTATAAATACGGAATTATAAAATTAAAGAGATTTATTTTTATTTGCATACCCATTCTCATCTTCATAAGTCGCTATGTGTTTTAATACATTTGGATGTTCTAGTTCTTGCAGTACTTTCAATTCGTTGAGTAGTGCTTCCTTTTTAATTTTATTTACAAATATAGCAAAACTAATAGTATTAAATTTAATATTTTTTACTTCGCTAACATCTTACGCCTTTAGCTTTTTCTTATACATATATTTAACAGCGAGGTTTTCTTTGGTTTCTTTGTGCTGAATTCTGTAAACCTATCGAAAAAATTAAAAATAAATTATAAAGAAAAAAAAACACTCTGTTTTTATTAAATCCGAGTATCACCTTAGCATATTTTCCTTGCCCAAGTTTCTCCATAATCTCATAGTCATTGTAGAAATTGGTGAGAAATAATTCTTTGGAGAAAAAGTCCTTCATCTGACACATTGCGAATCCTTCTCCATAATACTCTATTTGCAATTTCTCCTTCTCTTTTATGAAGCCTTCAATCAACTTAAAACCCACAACTCTTTCAATAAATTTTTCCCTATTTTGTTTTTTTTCATCTTCTATAAATTTCACTTTCCAGTTATTGTGCAACTATATGATTTTGTGGGGCTTTTTCTCATAAGCTTTCTAAACAAACAAAAATTCAATAACTCATTAAAAAATAAATAAAAATAATGTATGGTATAAAAAACCTCATTATTTTGATTAATTTATGTTGAATCTCATAAAAAAATGTAAATAAAATTTTGTTTTTATTTCATTTTTTATTCTAAAAAAGCATATGTAGTTTTTATATTGTTTCCTTAAAATGCAATTTTTATTACGTTACAAATTATCAGCTGACTGTGTTTGGCATAGAGAAAGTAATAATTTTTGGAAAAAAACCCTTGTTTATAAACTCGTATTTAAAATTTGCAATTTTAGTATATTTGATTTTTATTATCCATGGATTGCTTTTACTGCAATTCTTTTCCTTTGGCGTCTCCATTAAATGAATGCTTTTGTTATTCTTACGAAGTATTTGTAGATTGGTGAGAATTGCTCATTATGAGGGCTTTGATAACTTTGTAGAATTACTATTAATAATTTAAAACTTTTTTGCTTTTTATGGACTATTGTCAATGCTTATTTAGTTTTATTGTGCTTTACTTACAAAACTTATTTGTAATGCTTTTTCGCTGTATAGAAATTAAGCAATTATTTTTATTAAATTAATAATTTAAAGGAAAAAAACTTAATATATGGAATAAATAAATATTTTTTTTTATTTACTAATATAATACATAGTTTTAGGAATGTGTAATATAAAAATATGTATTTAAAGTAATAGAAAATACTATTTGATTATTCTTGGATAAAGTCGTAATTATTTTCTACAGAATTCCAAATAATAAAAAAATTTTAGAAATTTGTTATACGTATTTCAGTTAATTTATTTTTATAATAATAAATACGCTTGAATTTATAAATATTCGAGAAAATATTTTCCCATTTTATATTATATTTATTTATTTTATTTAACCTAAAAAATAATAATTATGCAAATTCTAATTCAACATATAAAAAAGCTCTTTTTATATTATTTTAAAAGCAAAGCAAATAAAATTACTTTAGAATCTGACTAATTTTTTTATGCTAATTTTTTAATAATATAGCTAATTAGCTAGCTAAAAAGTTCACTGATAAATTAATTTATTTTATCAACATTAACCTAAATTACTTTCAACATTTATGAAATAATTTAATAAAGGATTTTTATAAAATTGTATTCAAAAAAAAAGAAATTTAAATCTAATGTATAACATTTACTTTATATAAATAGCAAATCCTAAAGATACTTAAGTTTCTATTATAATATTTATTATTACAATAGATATTTTCAGAATAATGATTCTTATTAATAAAATATGAATGCTTTACTTAATAGTATACATTAGTACTTACATACTTATTATATAAATACTCAAAAATATAAAAACTTAATACTTTTTATTGATAAGTTAATATATATTTGCTTCAGCAGACTTTTATAATTTAAATTTATAATTTTAACTCTCACTAGATAAATAAATGGAAATTTCAAACTCACATGACTGTTAGTCTAGTTTTAAGACAACAAATATTAGTAGTATTTCTTCTAGCTCACAATAATAATAATAGCATCAAAGCAATAAAAATTAAAAGTAGGCACAAAAATAATAGCATGTATAAAGTAATAAATCAAATAATCCTGACAATAAACATAAAAAAGATATGGCTATTTTTATGATTATGGAGTCAGCCAATTTGGGTAAAAAATAATTGGAGTATTTAAAGAAAGCAATACCATATAGGAAATAATTTAAAGAGTCCCCAAAAAAGAACATTTGAATGTACAAAATATCTCTCAAAATATCGAAAAAATAACGCAATCTCTACTTCAGCAAACAGAATATTGTATGCTTTTTTAATATTAAACTTATGAATAAAATTTAAAGTTTTAAATATTTTAAAAAGTTGGATTAATTGATATGCAAAACTTTTTTGGGTTCAAATCTGACTACATTGAAGATATTTTTACTCCAAGAAAACTTAAAATTTTAAATGAAATCAACATTGACAACAGGCGCTTTTTAAGCAGCGCTATTATAATAAAGCCAATGTATCATAATAAGCATGTTTATATTATAATAAATATCATAATAATATAAAAAATTTAAAATATATTGATAGAGATGATGGACACATTACCATAGAATAATATTTCCTTGATAACCATAAGTAAGGAAAAAAAGACCATCAAGATATTGATTAAATTACAAGTTTTAGTGTCATTTTAGTCTTTGAAGATAATTTTTTATAGACCTTCAGTTCTGAATATCGAAATTATTTATCCTTTTTCAGTAATGAGTAGTTCCTATTAAAAATGAAAATTATTCAATTCAACCTTCACTTAACATTTTTATTCAGCAAGATGTCTAGAGCTTGAAGAAAGAAAAACAGGATTTTTAGGAAAATAATTGAATAAAATCAGTATATTTAATTAGGAATTTAATCAATATGTAAAAGAGTTGTGCAGCAATGAAGAAATTAAAAAAGAGCTGATTAAATAAAGTTCCAATTACGCAACAGACGATTAACTTTATCAATTTTTATAAAATTTTCTTATTGGTAAAAAATATTTTTTGTTTACACTTTAAATGGATTTAAATTGGTTTATACCATTAAACTAGTTAAAAAAAATTAATATAAAACAAATTTTTATGCAATAGAAAAAATAACATTAAAATAGTAGGAATTAATAAGAAAAATTGAACTTTATAAAGAGCATTTAGAAAACTTATACACTTCACTTTTTAAGGGGGACTCTTTGTTACTTTCGCCAATTGTAAAATAATATTACACTATTATTATTTGATTTATAATTATTTGCAAAAATTATAGTTAAAATTGAGTGTTCCCTTTTTTAAAAATCAAGAAAAAACATATAAAATTAAACCTTATTAAACACTTATTGGTTCCAAATAAAACTTATTAAAAGATCTAGGCGCTGACCATTCTCCTCGTTTTACCAGATTTGTATAGGAAATAAGTCCAAGTAAAATTAACATACCATATATTTTTATATTCATTTATTTTACTTTTAATGTTAAATTTAGCATTAACGTTCTAATAAATTGCAATGGAAAATAATTTTACATTATCTGAAATAGAATTATATGTAAATCACATCTTGCAATGGAGGCATGCGGTAGTAATGAGTCCTTTGGATAGTTATTCTGTGTTAACTATTAATAAGAATATAAACACTAATAAATTGCCCAGTATAGCTAATTTAATTAAAAAAAAATATGATAATTTTGACTTAATGCCTGTTTTTGCTAATTTCTCGGTTCCTATTCAATTAAAAAATCATTTTAGAGAATTTAATATAAGTAAAAAATAGGGGTAAAATACATAAATGATAAAATTAATTCAAAATAACAATGAAATAGCAAATATTAAATAATTATATTTAATATATTTTTATAGTTTATAAATGATAAGATAATTGATAATTAATGAAGTGTTAAAAGAAACTAATATCTACTTTTCAAAAGTGAAAAATAAAAATACCAATAAAACTTAAAATTATTATGTAGCTTCTATGGGAGCCATAAATAAACTTGATAAAGAAGGATATGAAATTCTTAATTAGTATGCAGATTAATAAATTAATATAAATGAAATATCTTGGAAAGAGGGAATAATGTTTAGAGACATTTATAAATTTCTTTTAGACTCAGAAATTAAAAATATATTTCAAATATATTACATATAAGATTGATTGGATTTTATAATTTATGACATATCAGTATAGCTTTTGTTTATATATTATATACAGATTATTAATCGACAGACACAGACAAATACATTTATAGAAATATTAATAATAATAAATTATAGTTTTTTAAATTAAGTAACTAATTTTTTATTTATATAAAATGAGTAATAATTATATAAATTATAATGATAAAAACATTTATTTATTTTTTAAATAGGAATGCTAATTCTATTTATTATTCATTTATTTATTTATTATTATTGTCATCAAGCAATTAATTTATTTTAATTGCTACATTCTAGTGCATTTTTTTTTAATTGAAAATAATTTTAATAGTAATAGTTCGAAACGAATAGAAATGCAATATTTAATTAATTTATTATTGTTTATTTCTTCAAAATAATCCCTTAGAAATCGCGAGACTATTTTCATTAAAATATTTAAATAGACTATGCTTGTCATCTATATAACTTCTATTATATTTAGTAGGGTTGGGATCTATGAGAAAAAGTAAAATTGTTGTAAAAATTTATTAAATTAATATTAAGATAGTTTTTATTCTTACTATCATTTACATAGTCTTAATCGAAATTTTGCAAAAAATTATCTCCATCCACATTGGGTTTAAATGGGGGTGTAATTTTCTTTTCTTTTAAAGATTACCAGTCCATACCTTCAAACCAACTATGAGCCATAAGACTTTCATAATCATTTTAAAAACCTAATCTCTTCGAACTATCTTTTTCTAATATCTAAAATTTTTATTAAAAGCATATATATTTTATAAATATTAATTATTATTTTCTAATTTCTTACTTATTTTATAAAATCTTTAGCCTATTCACTAATCTGCACTTTTTCACTAAAAGCAACATCATTTCCTAAAATATTTTAATACATAGTATGTTCATTTTTATTATAAAAGGGAGGAACTGTATAAAGCATTTCGTAGCTGAAAAGAAATTATAAGAAAATTAACTCATTGTTATTAATTTTAATTATAAATTTTTTTACGTAACGCTTCCTAGACTCCACCAATCTGACATTTTATCAGCTCCCTTACCTCTTACAACTTCTGGAGCTAAATAACATGATGTCCCACAAAATGTCATTGCTTTTTCATTACTTTTTATCATTTTTGCCAATCCAAAATCTGATAAACATATATTTCCTTCGCCATCCATTAAAATATTTTCTAGTTTTAAATCTCTGTATATAATATCTTTGGAGTGCAAGTATCTAAATATTGAATGAAATATAAGAAATATTAATTTTGCAATAATATGTTTAATTCAGGTTTATATTTTATACCCTAAAGCTAAAACAAGCTGGGCCACATAAAATTTTACTCGAGATTCTTCAAATTTTCTTTCTTTTAATAGATGCTAATAAAGCTCTCCTCCCTCTGAAATAAATAATAAAGTTATTTAGGCAAGTTTAATGAATAAAGGATATAAAAAGTTCAAATAAATATTTTACTCATAAACTGCATTACAAAATATATGCTTTATGAATCTTGAAATGCATAATATAACTAGACCAAATAAGGGTGATTAAGATGTTTTAAAATCATTTTTTCCATTTTTGTATTATTTAATTAATCTTTTTGAATAATTTCTTCTTTTTTTATTTGTTTCATTGCCATTAACTCTCCTGTTTCTTTTTCTTAAACTAATACAACTTTTCCAAATGCTCCCCTTCCTAAAACCTTAATCAATTTGAATGCATCAAGAGACCTACTAAATAGCACAGGGTGAGAATTGACACTCTGCTAAGGAGTTTAATTTTTATTTTTATTTATTCCAACAGCTTCTTTGAATTCCTCTACATCTAATTACTTTTATTACAAAATAAATTTTTATTTGATTAATTTAAATAGTATATACTATGCAATTATATTTACTTTCTCTTACTCTGTTGGCTTTCTGTTAAAACCTTTCTTAACATCTAATTTGGTTGTTTAAAATATTTCTAAGCTTTGATCTTCCTAAAATTTAAAAAAATTAAATTATTAATTTATTATATTATATTATACTTTAATTTAAATATTATATAAATGATTTACTTTAAAGAAAAATGATAACTTAGTCTATACATTTTTTGTGTATTATTCTATTATATGCAGCAAAATTTTTGTCCTCCTACAAATTAAAATGAGATATATATATATTTAATTTCAAGTAAAGATTGAATATATATTATTTATAATAAAATTTTTAGACTTCGAAATTGGATTATATATATTTGCATTTAATAAATACTGATTTTATTTTTTATTAATATTGGGATTAACTATTATATTATTCAACTTTACTATATAAAAAACTTTAATGCAGATTTTATCCGATTTTAATTTATGTCATTAAAGATTTTTATAATTAAAGAAAACCCATAATATTAATAATCATATTTTACATATCATAGGAAGCCCATCTATAATCATTCGCATTTTTAACGTGTAGTATAAATTCAGTCCCTAAATTAAATTAAAATTATTATTAATTTTCTTAAAAAATATTTTTTTTATTTGTTCTTTAAATTCAATATTTTATTTAGTCAATACTATTTTACCTAAAGAACTAACAGTGATGGCTTCTATTTATGAAAATTCAATTTTTCTTTGGATTGCTGTTTAAAAATTAAAAATATTAATTGCATTTATCTGACTAGTATAAAAACTAATTTATTTTAGAATTTTCTTAATTGAAAATTATACATTATATTTCATGAAAAATTAAGAATTTCATTTATCATTTTTTTAAAATAAATTTTACTCTTTCTATTCTTCAAATTGTATACTCCTTTATTAGTTATCATAAGAAATCTTTCTTGTTTTTTCCCATAATCATTAAATTTAAATAATTTGCACGATAGTAAAAGCTCCTCTAATATTTTTTAAATAAAATTTTAAATTGCAAATTATTGTGAATAGAAAAAAATCAAATTGGAAATCTTCTTGCTTAAACAAATAAAAAAACAAGAATCATTTAAAATTGTTTTATTGAAATTACCGTCTTGATCCAGTTTTTAACTTATTTCTTTTTCATTTTCTAAGTTTAGTTGATCTAATTTTTTAGTTATATGCTCCATTACAGATTAAGAAAGAAATTATTTTAATAAAATTATTATTGTGTTTTTTATTTTGGAAGAACTATTACGAATATGTATATTTACATTTCTTATATTAGTTATTAATAAACAACAAACTTGAGTTTTTTAGCTTTTTGACAAAGAATACTGCAATTATTAATAATAAAATTGAATTGAATATATAATAAAGGAAACAACCCTTCAATTTGGTGTTTATTAAAGTAAATATTTATTATATTTAAATATTACTTATTCCATTTTCCTTTATATCTATAATTAGTTCTATTTCATTCAAATTTATTGATTTCTCATAGTTATTTACTTCTTTAAATTAAATTTAATCAAATGCTATATAATTCATTTTCAGTAAAAAACTTTCTACAAATTAAATCAAAATTACTCATCAAGTTAAAATAATCCAATACATTTTTCAGAATATATTGAACACAATAAATTATTAATCTTAATAGAATACCTTACTATATATCTACATTAAAATGTATAAATTACTGTTTTGAAATAAGTACAAGTTTTTATATATATATAAAAAAGTAACTAATTAAAACTGCCACAAATTTCTCATTTATCATTTTTTTAGTTTAATAATTGTTTATAATATAATTTTTAAATTCATAAATTATATAAAAATAAAAATAAACTAATTAATATTTTTTAAAAACAACCATAACTATATATTTAATTCAATAAATTATTATTGATTTTAAAAGATTATACCTATATTGTTTTAATAATTTTTATTCATTTTATTATATATAACTGCAAGTTTTATAAATTAATTACTTTAATATTTCTAATAATATACATAATAAAAATTTATTCTACCATATAATAAAAAAAAAAATTAAATGAAAATATAAAACCTAATATTTTAATTACTTATACTCTGTCACTTTTATTATATTATCATTCTTTATATAAGTATAATAATATTATAGTTTATTAATATTTTAGTTTGTTAATTTATTAAGCTCTGAGTAGTTGTATTTTATTATATTTCTATTTTTAATTCTATATAACTTATTATAATTAAACATTAAATAAAACGAATATTTTTTATTTTCTAAAACTATTTTTTTTTAACTAATTATTAGAAAAGAAGATGGGAACATTGGTTTTCAACCATATTAAAAATTATAATATTTATATATTAAGTTGCTTGAAAATTAAAAATTATGATAATAAATTAATTTTAATATATAGGATTCTGAATGATTAATTACGGAATGAGAACAAAATTAATAATTTTAATATTTAATTTAGTTTTAAAATTCCAAACACTATAATTACTATTACTTAAATTTGCATGATAAAATATTGAAATAAAAATATATTATTTTGAACATCATAATAGAAATATAATTGCGGTTTAATTCTATCATATTTTAAATAGAAATAATATATGAATTATTAAGAATATTCTAAAAAAATACAGCTTAAATTCTATTAATGCCCTATAAACTTTCTTAATACATTTTATTATTATGGTTTGGGTACATCAAATAAATTTAGATATAAAATCAAAAATTAATTTACTGAAATAAATTAATTTACTGCAATAGGAACTACTTTATATAATATAATTATCATATTAATTAGTCAGAATAAATATAAAAAGTCGAAAAAGAGCTAGAGAATAGTTAGTATAAAGTATTAAATACAAATAATTTTTAAAGTGACGCAAATATACTTATTTTACGTATTGTTTGTAGTCAAACTGTAGAGTGAATAAACAAGGCTTAAAACTAAATAGCAATAATTATTTATACTATAATTTTATGAAATACTAAAATAGAAATAAAATACTTATTTATAATATACTAATGTATATAATTTTTAATGTATAAAATTTATATTATTTATAATTTATAATTGAAATATTGGTTATATATTGTATTAAAATATCATTTTGAATAATTAGATAGTGGCAGGGGGGGTAATTTTTATTTAGAATTATATTAAATGAGGAAGGTATACTTTATTCTTTTTATTTCAAAATTCAGTAATCACCTTCTTGTCTGTATTAAAGTCTAGTTTTTCTCATTTCTGACAATAAATCATGGTTGTCTTTAATTTTATCCTTAGGAAATACCAGAACGGTTTCAATTTTTTCTCGACATTTAAGTTCCGGACTCTAAGTATATCGATATCCAAGTTGATCACTTCCTTTTTCACTGAATTTTTTGAATTTTAATGGAGATAAGCATTATAGTTGTTCACTTCTTCTATATTAAATGGTATTTCGTCCTTTCTCAAAAAATTCTTGATTATTTTATTACTATTGCACTTTATTATTTGATCCAATTGATGTTTAATCATCCTTTTCTTCTTAATCATTAGTTACTTATTCTATTTCTTTATCTGATGCATACTCTATTTTGTAGTTTAAAATTTAACTGCTATATTTCGAAGGGGTTTAGTCAAATTCATCCATGTAAGCTATTTCTTCTTCTGCATCCAACATATTGATATTTGGTTTTTCCTTTGTGCTACAAGCTCCCATTCTTTTTTTGACAGTGTTAAAAGTGTGTTTTTTTTTCTTTTTTTGATTATTTTGTTTTTGCAATTTGTAATTAATTTTAATGAGTATTTATAATAGAATAATTAGATAAACATAAATAATTAAAGTAATCTCTAAATTCAGGGTTTTTTGATAAAAAATTTTTTAGTATATTGATTTTGTGAAAAAATAAAGTTTTTCCTATCATAATTGATAACTCTAACAAAATATTAGCTTTATGATTAAAAAATTTACAGTTGAAAAAATCAGTGGCTCAATTATCTATAAAACTTATACCATAAATTTTAAGAAAAAACTAATCATAAATTAATATTCTATAATAAAAGTACACTTCTAATTTTTAAAAATCTATACATATTTACATATTCCCTATTTTCTAATTACATTACTTGAATAATCCAATTTTATAATAAAGATCATATTTTATTATTATAAATATTATAGTATTATATAAATAAATAAATAAATAAAAGAGGAATTTTTACATAAATTATATTTTATTCCCTTATATATCACTCTTTAAAATTAAAAGTTTTCTGAAAAATAAATGTATGGTATATATTTGTAATAGCAAATCATTTTTATTATTTTTAAAAAATTTTTTGTAATTATTTTTTTTCAAATTAATCTATGATATGATAAAGAGGATGCTAGAATTATTTAAGTCATCATAAAATTAAGGTCTGATAATGAATCAAATTAAAATTCATCCCATATCACTTATTATATTTTAAAAAATAAATCATAATTATTCAAGTGACTTTTATAATAATAATTTTAATTTAAATAATCAAAATTATTAATATTCGTTAATTTTAAATGTGAGCTGCTCTTTACTATTTTGATTTTTTCCCATAATTATGTGAAATACCAATAATTATAGAAAAATGCTAAATGTAGTAAATATTAGAAACTAATAAATTAGGATATATATGTGCTTCCTATATAAGAATTTTTATAATAACTATTATAAAAAATATAAAATGATAGAATATTTAAAGAAGTTAAATATTATTTATGGTTAATTTTAATATATTGAATTTAATATTTGTAAGGTATATATAATCCTGTTTACGTTTGAGATTAAATCATCATAAGGTTTTTAAATAGTAAAGTGGGTAATTTAGTATTTTAAAATTTTTATCGATCTTGGTTTAATCGATAATCAAACATTCAAATACCCCTATTAAATCTATCTTATATTTTTTTATTAATCAAAGATATAAATTCTATATATAGATAGTTTATTATATAAGTTGTATTCGATAGTAAATAATAATGTTTTAAAATCTAATATATTTTAGTCTTCTAAATTATTATAGTTTTGATAAAAAAATAATAATTGGAGTTAGAAAATCGTTTAAATTATAATATAGGTTTTTAACCATGCCAAAAACCAAATATTGTTGTAAAATATTTTATAAATGGAAAAAAATAATTCCTATACTTATATATTTTTTTTTATTTTTTAAATAAATTAGTTTTAATTATTTTTTAGATTTTCTCAAAGTTTCAAACAAACCCACTTTCTTAAATACTAATTTTGATAAAACTCTCCAATACCAACCTCAGATATTAAGGAAACTATTAATTATTTCTATAATAAATTTATTAGAATTAAATATTTAAAATGTATTATATTTATTTGAGAATATAAGCCATAGGAATTAGAATTATAACAAACAAAATTTATGCATCTAATTATTTTTTTATTTATAATAATTTAATAAAAAATTATATAATATTTAACTAATTAGTATTATTAATAAATCTATCATTCACTATCATCAATTTAAATTACTTAATTTAGTTATTATTTTAGTCTTCCCCTGATCTTGTTTATCTTTGAGAAACTGGAGTATTATTTTGACTGCTTTAATTATTTGTTTTTGTTTGTCTTCCTTTTCTTTTTGAGGGAGATTATAATGAGGGATTTTTCGTACTATTTCCATTTTATTTATTTTTTCGCGGTGAATCATTATTCCATTCATCATCATTTTCTTCTATATTATTATTTTGTTCTTCCTCTTCATTAGGATCATATTATTATAAATCATCATTTTTATTTATTTATTTAGAAGTGCTATTTTTGTTTTAATTCGCTTCTATTTATAAACCTTAACTTGATTAATTACTTTATTATTGAATTTAGATTTAAATACTGCTTTGTATCTATTTTTCACTGTCTTTATTATCTGATTCTTCCTGATCATCTTCATTCTTCTTATTCTTTGATTTTCTTGGTTTCTTTTCTACTTTGGGTTCATCTCCGTTTTAATCTCTTTTTAATATAAAAATGTTGATTTTTAGAATTGTTTCATATAAATAAAATAATACATACATACTTTTTCGACAATTTTCTTTTATTTACTTTAGAGGTATCTAGTTCTGGGATCTAATCTAAAAAATCAGATAAAAATTTGTACTTTGAATTATCTACAGCTCTTTTCCTAAGATTTATGTTAACATATAATATATTTCAAATAACAATGTTTTCATTTATAAAATATAGTTACAGTACTGAAGGTGTAGCCTTAGAAAGTTCATGCGATTTGCATATTTCTTTAGATGAATTCAAAATATCTTCTAAAAATAATTCTAAAGAACGAGCTATTAAATTGTATTTTTTATTTTAAAATAATAAAGATATAGATAATATAGTCATTTTTTGAAATTACAAAATACATAAGGTATTGAGTGACATATTTTTCCAATTTCTTAGTTTTCTTAAATTATTTTTTTAATTTTTGTCTAATATATAAATTTTTTAAATTAATTTATTCGTAATTTGTGATAAATAATTTTTCAAAATTAATTTTTTGTAATATAAGTTTAAGAATTACTAGAGGAAATCTAGGCTAATTTTTCTTTTTGACCATTTTATTTATCCTAAGTATTCTATTTTTAATATTTATTTCCAATAAATTTCTATTTATTTTGTTGGTTTAGTAATATCTACTTTTAAAATATTTATTTTGCTTGAATATTTGTATGAATTATTTATATTGCTTATTTCTTAATTTATATGAAAATTTGTTAAATTAATTTATTTGAGCGAACTCATAACTATACAATAAATTCTTCATTTATATTAAAAAAACTTTATTAAATATGAAAAATAAAGTGTTTTCATAAAAAAGTTAACTAAGTATAATCATTATTTTTTTAATTTATCTTATAATGAATTATTTTTGTTATATTTAAAGTATTGAAGGCATTGCTCATTTAAATTTTTTACTGCACAATACGTACATTTCTCAATTATTATATATAATAAAATAGTAGAATACCTTTTTGACAAATTTATTGCAAATATTCAAAGAATTTATTAATTTATAATATAGAGAGAGCAATAATATAATATAATAAAATTTATATTCATTTATTTTTCAATTTAAAACCTAGTATAAATAAAGAGTGTGAATATGTGTGTATCAAAGTTACATTTTGATTAGTACTTATTTATTAATGGTAGGTTTATAATAAAATTGAAATAACATTAATTTAATTTTCAATAAAACAGCTAATAAATATATAAAGAATAAATAACTAGTAGCAATAGTATAATATTATAATATATAATACACTTTATTAATATAATTATGTCTAAATCACCGTATCTAAGTACTGAGCTAAAAGAATATTTATAATTTCATAAAGTAAAATAACTATACACCACCAATTATATATGTTAATCAATTTAATCACCTAATTTGATGATTTTTGTAATTTAATACAATATTTTAGATTGAATCTACTCTTTCAAGGGTAGTGAATGAAATGCTACGATAATAATATTAAGACCCTTATTCTTATATGATGAATGAATTTGGAAGTGTAAGAAATTAATAAAAATAATTAATAAAATGGTGAAATTATTATTAATTCATTTTTAGTTGGCATCTAATGAAATAAAAATTCTAGGAGTCCAAGCCATTGATTAGGTAAACAATGAAGGAAATTAGACACTTAAGTGCATTTTCACCGTAGAATTCAAGTTAAAACAGTCTAAAATACTGGTGCAAAATTAATTTGCCGTTCCTAGTGAAGAAGCAGCAGCAGCCATACTTTAGTATATTATATTTGGTTTTATTTTTATAATTTAACATGTAGCAATGAGTTATATTATTTAAAACAGTGATGGTGAAGAAACAGAAAACAAAAAAATGAATAATGCAATTTAAATAGTCAACGAGTAAAAAACACTTATATTATTGAAAAATTAAAATATCTCTCTCTTCTGTAATTATAACCAACATTTTATTTGAAAAAGAAAAGCAAATGAATTACTAAAAAGCAAATTTTGTTCTGATCAAAAGAATATCGATGACTGTTTAAATGCTTTATTCGAGAATTTGGGAAAAGTTAAAAATAAAATAAAAAAATAAGCTACAGATTATTTATTTTTTATTGTATTTTCAAAACAGAAAGGAATAAATGTGACACTTCCTCTCTCATATGGAGTTATTTCTGTGGTGTCATAAGTGCTCCACCAGTAACCCTATGAAGTGATGAGATAAATAACAGGATACAAAGTTTCAGAAGATCTTAAGAAAAATGCCCCAACTTTGCTTGTAAATTTATTGTAGGGAAGTAAATTAGCTGGAGTTAAGTGCAAAGTAAGTATCAATAGTAATTACCTGGCATATCTAATATTTATTATTTCTTATTAACAATTTTAGGTATATAAGTTTTATTTGATAATCAAATCGTACGATTCAGCAGCTGAGTCATTAGATATTGCTCGATAAGTATGTCTAAACATAAAAAAACAATAACGAGTGGAAAACAAGTAAAATATTATTAAAAAAAATAATTAATTTTGAAATTGATAATTATTATAAATATTAAGGGAGAAGCTGCTTTAAAATTCTTTAACGATGGTACTTTTCTGTGTTCAGTTGATACTATTGCTGATAATATAAAATAGATCGAAGAGGCTATTAACAAAACCCCCTACAAAGAAAAAGTAGCTCTTGGTATTTCTTGGGTAATAAATATTAAAATAATGAATGAGCAATATATTGAATTATAAACAAATTTATGAAATGTATAGATGGCTGATAACCTTTTCAATCCCGATAAAAAACTGTACGAATTAGAAAATCCCAAACAATTATTAGATACAGATTAATTGATTGAATATTATTTCAAATTATGCAACGATAAGCCAAGTAATTTCGAATTTATTTTGAAATTTATTTAAAATTATTTTAAAACTATAATTTTAAAATAGTTATTGAATATATGGAAGACCCAATAAATAGTGATGATAATGCAGGTTGGGTTAAAATGATAAAAAAATTCGAAGGCAGCAAGGTAAAAATAGGTAGTAGATTGATTTATAAAGATTTGCAATCAATCAAAGAATTTTGCGAACCCCTTTTGGCAGAAAACTATCCTGGTACAAAATTAATAATACTTATATTCCATATTAAATTTGAATAAAGAAATAGAATGAATTTTTTATTGTTTTAGATTTGTCTCCTGAAGAAATTGAAAATAAAAATTAATAAAGAGTTCATCTCAATATTGCCTAATTTAAGCCATTTGAATTTTAGTCTTTTTCAAAATTTACAGAAGTAGCCAAATATCTCAACTCTAAGGTTTTAAATTTTTTTTTTTAAATTTATTGAATAATATTATTTTTTTAAATTTCTATTTAATTTATGTAGTAAGAAGGCCCTTGTTGTTGTGTTATTAGTGATAATTTAACTGATACAACAGATTCTTCAATAGTAGATTTGGCAGTATTATTTTTATTATTTTACTATTTTATTCTTTTATTCTTTTATATTATTAATTAATCGATATAAAATTTATATTCTCAGTTTTCAGTCTAAAACACTTTCCTAAATCTTAGTGCTCCAATCAAATTTGAAAAATTAATTAAATATAACAGATTTATGGAGATTTTGCACTTGTAAGGTACTTTTTAAAAGAATCAGTAAGAATAATAAGGTGCAAAATAATAAGAAGAAGATTAAAAATGAATAAAAAATATTATTAATTATTCAATAATTTTTAAAAATTTAAACTAGACGCATTTTATATTAATATATTTAATTTATATGGGTTTAAATTATAATAAATTCTTCGATTTGCAACTGTTTCTCATTTCAAATTAAAATAATAATAATTAAATATAAAAGAAAATTCTGGATGTAATAAAACATATGTAAAAGATTTATTTGCTTATACTTTATCAAAATTGGGTTTTCTTACTATTTCTGACGCAATCATTAATGAACAGAGTCTAAGTTTAATATGAACTTACAAATTTACTATACTCAAAAAACTAATTAAAAGGAAACCATATCATAACTACAATAGACAAAAAAAAATAATAATAATAAAAAAAAATAATATTAAGATTTAAAAAACCAAAAAATAATAATATTTTAATATTTAAAATTAATAAATTCTCATGTAATAAGTAAATAAATTTTTCAAAATTCCTTTTATTAATAAACAGGAAAAAGAAAATGTTAAACAATAAGGAGATAAAAATCTTCATATTGTTGGTATCATCGATGCAAGTGGATCGATGGCTTCATGGTGGAAGTAAAGTCTTATGAAATTTTCAAATTTTTTAAATTAAATTTATTAAAATTAACACTAAAACACATAAAAAATCTATTTAAATATTAAATCTTCTCTTAAAGTGCTTAGAAATCTTAAATTTGACATTTCTATTTTTATTATTATTATATATCTGAATATAAATAATTAAAATAAAATACCCAAAATTTATAATAATATTTACAAAGGTGGATCGTAGATTTTTACAACGTAGCCATTCCCACTACTTCTCTTTATACAATAACTTTCGACCACCGAGTCAGAGAATGCCCTTCTAACCAGTTGAGCAAAAGGATTCAAGACCACGGAGGAGGGAGAACAGCTATCCCCGAGGTTTTCTAAGCATTCGAAAAACATTTAAAAACAATTCCCACTGAGAAAAATATCACTGTTTTATTCATTTCTGACGGATAAGACAACAACCTCAATACTCTTAATGAAAGAATGAACAATTTGAAGGGAAACGAATAAAATAGAAAAATAAACTTCATTTGTTTAGGAATCTAGAGTGGTTTCCCCACCTTTTTAAGTACAGAAAATTAAAAAACGAATTTTATTAATGATAAATAACTTAATTAAAAAAAGGTATGAATTTGAGAAAATTGTATCATCGAGGAGACGAAGCCATTCCTGCTCTCTATTTAGTCGAGTATGTGAGTGAAAAAGCTTTTTTCAACAAATTTGAAGGAATTAAAAAGTACTTCTACTCTTCCGGAGCCGTGGAACTTGACCCTCCCGTAAGCATTTTCCCCTGGGACGAATCTGTTGTCGATTCTGCTTATGAAAGCAGTTGGGTAATCACGAACTCGAGTGAAATTTCAGTAAATGGAGTTGTCCACAAAGTTCCGCAATAATCTTTAAATGTGGAGCAATCCGTTGAAATCTTCAGAGGTTGGGTGCAATAATTGCAACTTACTTCACTTACCAACATGAAGGAGGCTTAAGAATTTGCCACCATTGCTTTAAAGGAAATGAAGTGTAAAACGCCTTGATTTTTTTATAGAAAATGACCATTTATTAATAAAAATAATCGAATTTAATTAAAGAAATTGTTGACACCATGAAGAAAGAAATGAATCTGAATGTTCTTATGAAATTAGATGAGTAAGAAAATAAAAAGGGAGACCCCTTCTGCCTCAGAGCCAAAAAGAACTACATCATTAGATATGGAAGCAAATTGATCTGGTTTTTGGAGGAAATAGAACAGCTTTCCAAAGGAAAGTCTCCTAAATTCGAAGACGAGTAAGAAAAAAATTGATTTTAGTCAAAATTTTAACTAAAAAAACATTTCATTTTCAAGATTTGAAGCCGCGAAAAGAATGAACTTGGGAACCATTACGGGAAAATACCAATAGAAGATCCTTGCTCTTAAAAACATAACGCAGGACGCATTTTAGCAAGAGTACGTGCAGGATTTCATTAAAACCTATCAAAATACGAAATTGGCCGAACTTGCGGGAGACATGTCTTCAATCAAACGTATTTTCATGCAGGCCGACTTCTTGGAAGGACTTGATTTCATTAAAAACCAATTCGATTTCACGGAAATGTTCGAACTTGTGGGTCCCGGTCTAAAATTGAAGAGAAGTGACTAAACTCAGGACAATGTGTTCGCCTGTGAGGTAAAAACAACTTCGAAATTCCCAATCTACCTGCCGGAACTCATCGAAAAGGACTACAGATTGGAGTTTAACGGAGCTGAGAAGGTGGAGCTCAGCAGCATTGATTTGGTGCACTAGGACGCGAAGGCTTTCAAAGACGAATTGAACTGTGTAATGCCATTCTTTTCGAAAGAAGCAGACGCTGATTTGAGTCCTTTACTGAACACGAAACTAATGCACTTTTTGATGTCGTTTTTAATAACTTTGAATGCCGATTTTTCCTACGGAGAAGATGCCTATTTGGTGCTGATGGGACACTACCTCCATCTGCTTTTCAATCCCTTCAACATTTCAGCAGATCAAAGAAAGTCCATTCTCCAAAAATGCCACGAAAGTCTCCACGTTTACTATGCCGACAATAAGCAATTCTAGACCAGAGTTGACCTCTTAGCCACCAATCCTCAGCAATATTTCAAAACTCATGGTACTGCCGACAATTTGCTCAAGACCTTCGCGTTAGCCTTCTACACTGTTTTCAATAACCCAAACCAAAACTCTGATGTAATTGTCGAATAGATGCATCTCATTTTCTTCAAAAGATTGCTTAACCAACACAATAATGATATCAATGCCTTCTTGAAGCCTGAACTTTCTGAAGAATAGAAAGAAAAAATTAAAGCCTACTTCCAGGAAAACGCTCTTAAATATTTCTCATTGTCTTCATTCCGAAAAGACATCAGTGTTCAGGTTTAGAGACTATTTAAGTAACTTTTAAATTAAAGAAATTATTAATTTCTGCAATTTTGTATTATTTTTTTTTTTACTATTTTTTAAGAGAGTCAAAGAGTCCAGTCCAAATTCCTAAAAAAATACTTTACAACAGTGATTAAAACGAAATCAATTTATGTAAAAATCTTCGTCTTTCATACACTTGTTTATACATTATTGATATTATTAATTATAATTAAATTTAATAAACAGTGATTTTGGAACAGTTTGGAAAAGAATTCGCGAAAAAATAATTTACACAAGCCGACTATTCCATTCTCGCCAAGCATGTGAATGACAACCACAATTTCTTGGAAACCAAGGTCAACCAAGATATGGAATAACTCACAGATTACATTATTGACAAATTGACAGCTGAAAACATTAAATTCATCCCCGGATTTAGTGTTTTGTTCAAAGATTGTGAAGATCTCTATTCCAAACTATTTCTTCAAGTTCATTGGGGAGTCAAACCTATCAGAAAAGAAGAAATCAGTGAATTATGCAAACAAAAAGGAATCCCAGCTGGAAAACTTTAATTTTCTGTTTCTGGGTTACTCAAAAACGCTTGTTGCTCTCCAAAATGTGAATTTTTCCTGTAGCCAAGAGATGACTTAGACAAGCATTTGTAAATCAACAAAAATTATTATAGTAAATTTATATTAATTTATATAAAAAAACCAAGGGCTGGTTGGAAAGGCAAAGTTCCTAAAGGATTCCACAGATTCATTTCTTCAAGACTGGAGATGAGCGTTAAAGAATTGATTGCTGAAGCGAAAAAGAAATGGGGAAAGAAATTCCCACACAATTTCGATGTAGACGACAAATACGTCCACAAATATATACAGGAAACCCTTCACGCGTATCAGGTTAACAAAAATGGTGGATAGGTTTTGAAAGGATAAGAAGAGGAAGAAGAAAAAAAAATGACGAATAAAAGCTTTAAAATAAAAACTAGCTCGGAAAAGATGAGTCTATAAGCTCTTTAATCAAAAGAAACTGGCTGATAGCCATCGAATCTTAAATTCAAAATCCTTTCGATCACGAAGAAAATGAAGAATAATCTGTCTAAGAAAAGAAGAAAACCCTTGACGTGTGGGCCTGTGAAAGCTGTTCCTATGAAAACCCTAAAGCAAATAAACAGTGTGAAATATGCACGTGGGACCCAAAGAAAGTAAATAAATTTTTTTCTTATTCTCAAACAAATTATCGTGTATATATATATATCTTTTTAAATATTAACTTAGCCCGATGATTGGATTTGCTCTGCATGCACGTTTAAAAATAACTCATACAGTAATAAATGTGAAATGTGTTAATAGGGAAGCAAACCAGAAAAGAAATAAACTCCGGAACCAAAAGTAGAGCAAAAAGAATAGCCGAAACAATAGCAGCCCCCTGACAACAAATTCGAGTTAAATCAGTAGCAAGTTCCCGAAGAAATCAGAAACAAATGGAACAAAGAGTAAAAATACATTAAAACGTTACTGCGAGAAGACGATACCGGACTTGATTTTACGAAGATTGTGGATCCTAATGATAAAAAACTGGTGAAATTCGAAGGTCTCAAATATGTCGCCGGAGTTGACATTTCCTTCAGTCAAGACATTGAAAATTTAGCCTGCAGCTATCTTACCGTACTTTCCTACCCTGAACTAGAAATTGTATATGAAGACTCTTAGTTTGTCAAACTAACAATGCCGTACGTTTCTGGATTTTTAGCCTTCAGAGAAGCTGCTCATTTATTATAATTATTCGAAAATCTTTACAAAAATGCTCCCCAATTTTTGCCCCAAGTTGTTATGGTTGATGGAAATGGAATTTTGCATTAAAATGGTAAATTGGATTATAATATTAATATTTAATTAAAAAAAATATTAATTTTACATTTTCTTTTTTAGGATGCGGATTAGCTTCTCATTTGGGGGTTTTACTTGATATTCCCACCATTGGAGTAGGAAAAACTACGTTTTATGTTGACGGACTGACCAAAGATGTAATATAAAGTTTTATTAAATTATATCGCTTAACCTAAACATTATAAATGTTTAGAAAATCTAAAACGATTTCGCTGAAGAGGCTAAAAACAAAGGAGACTACACATATTTAAAAGGAGAATCAGGAAGAGTATGGGGTGCTGCTTTGAAATCAGAAGAAAACATTAAAAATCCCATTTACATTTCCATAGGTCACAAAATTTCCATTGACACTGCTTGCCAACTTGTACAATAGTGCAGGTAATTAAAATTTAGTGATTCCATTATATATCATTTATTCAAAATACAAATTTTTTTTTTTAGCAAATTCAGAATTCCCGAGCCTGTACGTCAAGCGGATTTAATAAGCAGAGAGAAAATCAGAAAAATGACAACAGAGTAAGAAGAAAATGCTTCCGTGCAAAATTAATTAGTATTTTTGACAGATTTTTATGAATAAGAATTCCCAGATTTTAAAGATGACAATGAAAATGAAAAGAATAATTACAAGTACAAACACAAAAAATATAACAAAAACAAAAATTAAAATCATAATAAAAACAAAAATTAAAATAATAATAAAAATAAAAATCATAAAAAGTGAGTGATCTGAATAAATTATATTCAAATTTTTTTTTCTAAATTTACTAATATATTATTAAATATATAATTGATTTTGTTAGTATATCTATATAATTTATTATTGAAGTATTTGATTAGATCAATAAAATATTTTTGACTCAAAAAATAAATTTTATTTTCTCATTAATTTAAAAATTAAAATATTTATTTTTTATATACATTTATTATTTAACCATGATTAAATATTATCAATTAAAATAAATATTTAAAATATATAAAAACTTATTTTTGGTAGTATATTTCTGTTGTGATTTGTTTGATTCTAATCAATAAAAAGATTTATATAATAAGCATTGAATATTATATATTTAATTAAATTATTTTTTTTATTTATATAGCCATGGTAAATTAGAATAACGAAAAAAATATATTTATTCATAAAATACAATGTTGAGAAATATAAAATAATTAAAATGAAATAAATAAAAAATAAAAAATGTAATTAAAAATAATTTAATCGTGTATAATATATAAAATTTCCAAACTCTAAATTAATAATTAATGAATAATGTCAATGTAATTAATAAAGGAGAAATAATACTATTCATCGTATTTATTCCATATAAAAAACAAATTATTATTATTTATTATAAGCAAATAAATAAATTAAGTAAATTTTAATCAATTATTTAAAGCTGTAATAACATATAATTTATTAAATTTTCAATAAATAAATTAATTAATAATTAAAAGGAATTTGTTTCACACTTAATAATAAAAAAAAAATAAAATCACATATATTAAATATACAAAGAATCGAACTTAATATAAGTAAAAAAAAAATGGGAAATTAGTGCTGTCAATCAACGAGCACTACATAAGAGGGTAAAAATCATAATGATACATTATAATAAACTATTATAAGCGGAAACAAATAATAAAAATATTATTTTTGATTTTTATAAATTCTTGTTATATTATTTATTAACGTTTATAGACAAGCTATAAATAAATTCTTAGCCAGGGTAAGATATAAATGGAAAATAACGTAAACGTAGTAGCAAAGACAAAGGTCATTAATAAATAGACTAAAAAATAGATGATTTAAGGCATATGAGTAGTTCTCATACGAAGGTATAATTTATCTAAAAAAGATGATTTCTAAAATGTTAGTTTTTTCAATTTAAAGAATAATGATGATAAATATATCTCTTAATATTATATTAAAAAATAATAAAAAAGCTATTAATATAACAACGCATACATATAACAATAGGTGTTTTTTACTAAAAAATTTAAATGGGTTTAATGTGAGATATCTATAATTATTATTTAAAATCATTAATATATTATTTCTTAGGAAAATGAGTATATGAATGGAGAGGCAAAGCAAGAAGATGCAACTACAGATCATAATAATAATAATTAAATTTAAGAGAAACAAAAAAGTACAAATTTTTTCTAATAAATCATACTTAAGTCTCTTATGCAATATTTAATGATTATTAAATGCATGATCAAATAAAATATTTACAAATATTTTTTTATTTGGCATATAGGTATATAAGGAAAATAATAGTCATTGTAGAGTGTGAAGTAATAATAGTAGTAACAAGAAAATGGACTACAATAAGGGTTAGATAAAAAGCATAGTAAATAAAATTCCCAACGGTCACAATAAGTAAAAATAATTTAAACAATGAAATAGGTAGTAATACAAAAAAATTAAACTAAAATAATAAAAATGAATTTTAAGAATGGAAGATAAAATGGAGAGGATAACCAAGATAAAGATGTTGAAGAAAATGAAGAAGACTAAGATGAAGAGGATGAGGAAGAACAATAAGAGAACGGTAGCGGATAAAAAAAGAAGAGTAAAAAACTACGCAGGATTCTTAATAACAAAAAACTGAAATGGGTTCACAAAAGAATCAAAAAAATGAAACTTAGAATTTAAAGGATCAACAACAAAAAGCGTAGGAAAAATCTGACAAAATCGAAAAATAGCATCAGTAATCGCAATTGGACAAAGACAAAAAAAACAGCTAAAAAATTTCAACTCCCAAATCTCAAGTCAATAATATGAGAAATGCAAAACATAAATAATCTATTAAAGATTTCCATGTGTCTGCAGACCTATTTATCCATTTGAAACAGGGAAATATATCAGAGGAGTATAAAATAGGAGAAACACTGGGAGAGGGAGCCTTCGGGCATGTGTCCAAAGTTACTCATAAATCTACTTTGATGGTTAGAGCAATGTATAAAAAATAATATTTTTTTAACTAGATATATTATATTTTAATTATAGTAAATATATCTTAATTATAGTAAATATCTAGTTAAAATTTAATTTAAAAAAAAAAGGAAATGCATTAAAAAAACCTCTTTAATCAAAGAGGAAGAGCAAAAACTGTTTTCGGAGATGAATATTTTGAAAAATCTTGACCATCCAAATATAGTGAGACTTTATGAATTATACCAAGATTAAAAGTGTTACTATTTAATTACAGAGTAATAATCAAATAAATATTTTATCAATTATAGCAAAATTAACAAAAAGATTTTCAAAATGATGTTATATATATATATGAATAAAATGTATTGAATTTTCAAGGTAGTTTAATAGTTTTCAACAATTGAGTCTATTTGTTAACAATTGATTCGATTATTTAAATATTAATTAAGTGATAAGCATTTTATAAAATACACTAAATCAATTTCTATGAAATCATTTAAAAAAATAGCTTGATTTCTCAGCAATTAATAATAAAATTAAACAATTCCACACAATTTTAAATTATTAAGAAAACTGCACCATATAATTTCAAAAAAATTTTTTGTAAATTTGCTATAATTGTATTTTTTTCAAACTAATTACAAATAAATATCAGGTATTGCAGCGGAGGAGAACTTTTTGATAAAATTAAGTCTCTCACACATTTTACAGAAAAAATGGCAGCCGATTATATGAAATAATTGCTGAGTGCCATATTTTATTGCCACTAAAACAAAATTGTCCACAGAGATTTAAAGCCAGAAAATCTCATTTTAGAAAGCGATAAAAAGGGAGCCATGCTCAAAGTTATTGACTTTGGGACTTCAAGAAAATTTGATTCCAATAAAAAAATGACAAAAAGACTAGGAACTCCCTACTACATAGCCCCGGAAGTTTTAAATCAAAAATACGATGAAAAATGCGATGTTTGGAGTTGTGGAGTCATTCTTTACATATTACTGTGCGGTTACCCACCTTTCGGAGGTATTATGGTTTTTTTTTCGTTAACAGTATAATAACAAAATGTTAAATCATTAATTACTAAAAAAGGACGCTCAGAAGAAGAAATATTAAAAAAAGTAAAATAGGGAAAAGTGAGATTTGACTAAGAAGACTGGGACAAAATGAGTAATGAATCTAAAACTCTTATAAAAAAATGTTGACATTAGATCCAAAAAAGAGAATATCTGCAGAATAAGTAGATATAAGCATAATATAGTATTTGTTGGATATTTGAATTTATATTTATTTAGGCCCTAAACGATCCATGGGTATAGAAAAATGCTCCATAGTATCCGTTAAATTCGAAAGCTTTAAATAGTTTATCCTAGTTTTACACCAAATCAAAGCTAAAACAGACTATCATGACCTTTATTGTTTCACAAATTGTTTCCAGAGACGAAAAGGAGGAATTACAAAAAACGTTTAGATAATTAGATAAAAACGGTGATGGAAAGCTAAGCAAATAAGAATTAATTGAGGGTATTTACTTGTTTATATAAATATGACACAATTCTCCCAATTTAAAAACTTCAAAATTTTAATATATTTTTATATTCAAAGGTTATGTGAAAGTGTACGGGGATAAGGAATAAGCTATTCTTCATGTAGAAAGAATAGTAAAACTAGTTGATACCAATAATTCAGGAGAAGTTGATTTTACAGGTTTTAATATTACTATAATTTATAAAAAACTAAATTAATATATTTAATATAATTTAAAAAAAGAATTTTTGATGGCAGCCATGCAAAGAGAATAAATGCTTTCAAAATAAAAAATTGAAACAGCTTTTAAAATGTTTGATTCGGTAAATTATTGATTTATAAATTAATTTGCAAACACTCTGTTTATTTATTTCATTTGCATATAATTTAAAGGATGGAAATGGATAAATTACAAGAGAAGAACTATAGAGCATTATAGGAGAAATAGATGATTAATTTTGGAAATAAATTTTATTAGAATGCGATTCAAATAAAGATGGAAAGGTATCTATATATAGATGTTTAATAAATAAATTTTTTAATTTATATATATTGCTTGCATATTTAATATAATTATTTTCTTTTAGATTTCTTAAAATGAATTTATAGATCTTCTCATAAAGAAAAAGATATGAAAAAATTAAAATTAAGCTTTTTAAACAAGTTATTTGTTTTTACCTAAGCTTTTAAACCTAAAATCAATATAAATTAATATAATAAAATTTAAAAACAACAAAGTAATTTGAGCGATTTTTCCCAAAAAAAGCGAAAAAATCCATAATTTATTAATATTGTTTGATAGCTATCATAAGTAAGATTAATATTAATAATAGTTAGTATTCATAGTTATTTAGTTAATAATAAATTTATAATTTAAAAATAATTTACTATATATAATTATAATAACTATACCTATAGTATATCAATATATATCTATGTTTTTCTAGTTTATTTTCTCGCAAATTATTTTAAATTATAAAAATATAAATTTTATCTTTAATCAACTTGAATTTTACTCATTGAACAAATAAATTATTTAATTTAAGTTTTCAATAACTACATCATTCTAATTTGTTTATTTACTCAGATTATTAATTATCTTTAATAATATCTTTATAATTGCTTGTTTAATCATAGAAATTCTTTAAAACAAAGCAAGAATCGTCAGGGGAATTTTCAGATAAAATAGAATAATTTTCTGTATTAATTTTAATAGGGCTTTAATTAGTGCTTTACATCTATTAGGAAATCTTTGTGTTTACAGAATCAGGAAACTTAACCTTGAATTTTCTTTATCTATCAGGTATTTATCTTGGAGATTTGCATTCCATATATATTTCTTCTTCTCTAATTATTGTGGTATCTTCAACTTTTTATATGCTTTATTTGTTCAAACTAGGCGTTTCAATATTTGTCTTTGCTATGATATTTTTAAGTTTCTCAATTTTCTCCTATTCTTAATCTTCTTCTAAAGTTTCAAAATCTTTATCTTGACTGTTTTTTTATAATTTTTCAGGAGTGACTAGACTGATATTATTATTGATCCCCTGTAATAAAGATTCACTATTTCTATATAAGCTCACATCTTTCCTAATATTAATTAAAGGAGATATGGAAAAATGCTTGGAACTAATTTTGCGAAGAGAAATTTCGTTTGGTATTTATTGAAAGCTTTACAACTACTGTATTTTTTAAACTGAAGCCTCTAAAATCATATCTGTAAGTTTCTTTTTATGACTTGTCTAAGCGAAAAATGAAAAATAAAAATTAAATATAAAAGTTTTTTAAAGCCACTTAAAATTATTTCGTTTACTCTTTATTAAGTCCCGTTTTCTAATTAACTAATTAGTGCAAAATCAATATCCATATTTTTTATCAGCAATTGTTGAGTGCACTCCTCGAGTGAGTCAACTTAAATCAAATTGAACTCTCTAAGAGTAAACTTATTAATATCTTCAATTCGAATTATATAATTTTTATTTTTGTCTTAAACAGAAATATTTTAAGGGATTTGCCCAAATATTTCGATAACATTATGATGAAACTTATAATCACACCATGAAGGTAAAGGCATGTTTTGACTTAGTGGAATATCTTAATAGGCCAAATTAAATACAGACAAAACTGGGTTAAATATGTTTTTTCTCCTTCTCATAGCCTATAAGAAAAGGTAAAAGATCATTTTATTTTAAAAAATAAATTTATTATATCATTTTGTTTTACTTTAGCTATTTTTATTTTCGAAATATTTTATGTTATACATTACCCTCTTGAATACTTAAAACTCCAATTACTTACTGGAGTTAGTCCAATTGCGCTTACATAAATCATATAAAAAATCAAAAACAAGTTAAAATCATTATTTTTTTCTTTTTATTAATCTATAATAAAATCTGTAAGTTCTTAATCAGTTAGCTAATATAAAGTTTATTTCTCTTATTCGGCAGAAATAGAGATACAGCTTGCATTATTAATTATATTTTAAATTATATTACAAATTTTTTCTTTGTAAAAAGCTACTTTCGGAGTGCAATTATGCCAATCTTTTACAAAAACAGGCGTTAATTTAACATAGTATTCATACCATCTATCTTTGTGCTGATTTGTTTCTCTCAGTACATAATCTTAAAGTTGAGTAATAATCTATTTTTCTTTTTTATGCTGTTTTTATTAAATTAAATAGTCACAACATAGAGATTTAAATATCACATAATTAAAAGAATTATCAGTTTCAAAAGTATTTATATTAAAATCAGAAAACAATTTAGAATGTATGCTTATTATTTTTTGTTTGTTAAATACAAATTTTTTTACATTTCCATCTTGGAAAATATAACTAATGTCTTTTTTTCTTTTTTTAAAAATTTTAGAAACTTTTTGAAATTATTTTAGCCCTAAACCATTTCATCCTAGTTCAGAATTATTTAAATTAAAAATTCATGCCCTTCCATTATATAATAGTTGCCATTTCGGTATTTTTGTTTACACAGCATTCCGTAAAATATTCCTCTCTACTTAAAAATTCCAAAAAATGTCAAAATTCCTGATCCTATAACCACAATATAGTAAATAATGGTTAATGCCGGCATTTTGTAAAAATAAATCCTGAAATTATCTTTCAAATTCGAAAATCCATCAGAAGCCTTTATGTTAAGTTTAAATAGAAAACCCAATTAAATTAATATTAGTTTTTTACTTCGACCTCAATTAGTTGGCTTTCTCTAAATTTAGACTTAGTGCATTCTCCTTTTAAAGTTCTTAATTGTTCATCAAAACTGTACCAACAGTCCTTAAAATTCATAGAGTTAGTAATTTCAGTTCTTTTTTAGCTCTTTTTGCCATCTTTTACATATAATTTATAAGTTAAAGGGTCTTCATCTTAAAATGTGTTTCTATTAAATTAAAATTCAAATTATTCTTAAACGTACACTTCTCCCTAAGTAAATTGTTAATCAAACTAATTTTGGAGAGAATTTCCTAACTTTATATGCTGATTTATCTTTAAAAATGCAAGATCAGAAAGTTTATATATATTTTTTATATCTTCATTTAATCCATCGCTGATATGCACATTTATATCAATATTTTAGCTATTTGTGATATCATATATTTCTAATTTTACTTGACTTTCATTATAAATAAAAATTATATAAATATCTTATTAATTTTATTGAAACAAAAATTACTCTAAATAAGTATTAACGACATCTTTATTTCCTTTCATTGTTATTGAGGTCTAATTACTCTGGTATGATACAATAAGTCCTTAAAATTAGTGTTCAAAGAAAACACCATCTTCACTATTTATACTAAAATTAATTTCTAAATCATTTGCATAAGTTTCTATTATTCTGCTATTTTTATTAGATTCACTACTACTAAACTTTTAGACATCATTATTGAATTATAAACTTGGCTCTATATGAAAATATATCGGTATTTAAATCACTTTTTATTTCAAAAGAGAATGCAAAATTTTCGCATATTGTTAAATATTATTTTCTCCAGGAAGTATGGGAATCTGATCGATTTCATATTTTCGAGTGGGATATCCACCCGAACTTATATATCCACTTTCGAAAATAATTTCATTAATTGATTAATAATTTCTAAACCATATAATTAATAATGATTTAATAAAATTACTATTCTTGTGCAACTTCATATATTTTTCTTGATAATTATTGTTTATCTTCCTAGTTACTATTTTAAGTATCTAATTTACTTTATATATCATCAATTGTAATTTAGTTATGCACCTGCACTAATAAAGTGTTGATGCCTACCAATTTTTAAGAAGCTGTAACTTAGATAAATTTATTTTCTAAATCAAATATCATTCCCTCTTTCTCCCTATACTACACTAAAGGTTAATGAGGAGTGTAGAAATAAAATGAATCAATATTTTTTTGTCTTGGGTTAATCAAGTTTTGCACTTTAATTAATATTTATTCACCTACTTTATATGATATATAATTTCCAACTTTTTTTTTATGAGTTAAAAGATCCTTTTAAGTCTTTAAAAAATATTCAACATTTATTTTTTACTTTAATTTCGTTGGTATCACCCTTATACCATTAAATGTACACATTATTAAGAATTCTCCTTAAGTAGGAATACTATATAAATTAACAATAAATGAAAATTCAGAAGGAATTTTCAGCACATTCATTAATACCGGCTGCATTATATCATTAATATATATTGTCACAAGTGTATTTCTTATTGTTGATGCTATTATGAAAGATTATAATTATTTTGTTATTATTTTTTTAATTATTTACGTATAAATACTAGGGTTTCTTCTTTATTTAAGCACATTTGCATCATATTTCCTTGTAATTATATATTGGAAAGTTCTTCGTAATTATTTTATTCATTTCCTATATCAAAAATCACAAGGCCATCTGTAAAACTAAGTGCGTATAATATATTATAATATTTATGCGATTTTATCACTTATCTTGGAGCATTAAATTCAACATTTGAAGCAATTTTTATTTGCTTATAATCTTAAAATTGTAAATACAGAATTATTTAAATTAATTATAAAAATTAGAAAAAGTACATACCATCAGAAATGATCCCAGTAAATATAACTCCCAATGAAAAATCAGATCCATATATGTGTTTTTCATCTTACGATAACGAAATAAAGGTAACATAATCCCCTACTACTCCATCAGGATCTATAAAATTTGCATTTATATATTTTTATAATATAATTGAACATTCAAAGTTAAGAAATAATTTATTTTTTGGGAATTGTATTTAAAATAGAAAATACCAATTAATTTAGATTATATTATTGGATTAGTTTTATCTGAAACATCAATAATAACTATGTCAATTCGAGTTGATACAATTATTTTATCAGGTCTATTCATAAAGCTCCTTATATTAAATGCTGCAGCTCTATCAAATACTAAACTAGCTAATAAAATAGGATTATTCCAATCTGTTAAATTTAATACGAAAAAAGCATGTCTTTAGTGGGCTCCTTTAATTAAATTATCAAAAATAAATTTCTTAATAATTGTATAATTCAATTAAAAATCAAAACTACCTATATATAATATATTTTCATTATCGAAGGCTGGTACGACTGAACCAACCGCACTAAGTCCTTTTATTTCAGGACTAATATATTTTCTTTTAAATTCTATGTGAGGAAGCTTAGAAGAATCGAATAAAAAAAGCCCGTCTACTCCATGACATATATATAATCTACTATAATTGTGAGTAAACAACTATTCCCATGGCCACACATCTTAAGTATTTCCTTGCCATTTAAAACTTTAGGGCCTGGTAAACAAATTTATGTCTACATGTTAAGGATAGGACCTTTTATATATCATCACTTCTTTAGAGCAGGTAACCTGTTTTTATATAAAAGGACAAAATTAATTTTTATAAATAAAAAATACACATATTAGTACGTATAAATAATCAAGTTTCTCTGATATTATATACATTCTTTACAAAGTATTTAAAATTTCTAATTTTTAATAAATATACATATTGTGAATATCCCTACAATCTATTATTACCACTCCTTGTCCTACCTATGTATTAAATAAAAAATTCCCATCGTTAGATATCCAGAGATCATTTTTTTTAGAAAATGATTCATCATTTAATATGGCATCCTCAGTGAAATTAACTGGATAAGTTTAACCTTTATATTTATTGTAATCGATTGCAATCAGCCTGTCCCACTGAGTTGGTATAAAGGCAATGCTGTTATGGGGGTGCAAAACAACTTTTTTAACTCCGTAACTACCTTTGAAAACCTAAGAAGTAACAAGTCTCGGGTTCTGTATATCAGAAATATCCAATACTATTAAAATTGGATAAAAAAATTTTTTAAATAATAAATGTATGAATAAATATTACTTTGAAATCTATTATTATTAGATTAAAAAAGAAATTTTTCATTTTTTGTAATTGAAAATGATATAGATTAGCCTATAAACTCATTTTCTAACTGTGCAAGTAACTTAAATTGATTTTGGTTTCTTATATCTTAAACATATAATCCAATATCGGAACTTGTATATAGTTTTCCATTAATTATTTATGAATAATAGCTAAAAGGAGCAACAGTTCTATTAAATTCAAAATCCTGCAAAAAATATTCTTTTAAACCTTCTGACCCACAGCTTATATATACTAGATTTTCATTTAATGAAAATTACATAGAATATATTTTTTTGCATATAAATCTTTTTTTTATGAGATTAAGGTTTTTTTATTCAAATTAAATTTTTCAATTTCTCCATTTAAATAACTTATTAGTAGAAATTTACCATCTTTAGTTACTATAATATCATTGCTTATTTGCTCTAAAAATTAGGAATTATTAAATTATTTAATTCATATTTATTACTATATATGTATGCGTTTACTTAATTAATGAGTTATGTAAGGACCAATAGAAAAGGTAAAAAATTAACTTTACTGGCTTGTAATTAATACTAAAATATAACACAATATATATTCGAAATAAAATGCCTAAAAATTGAAATTATATAGTATTTGTAAATGAATTTAAGTATTATTTGCTTATGAACTTATTTACATATTGATAATATAATAATTCACTCCATATTATATTTAAATTAATTTATTTATTTTTTATCTACATAAAAAACAAACTAAAAATATTTCTTAAAGAATAATATTATATATTTACTTTTATAATTAATTTCATACTATTTTTTCTTCTTTATCAATTTATTATGAAACTGTTTATAAATTATCTTTTTTATGAGAAATTACAAATTTTTTTTTGGTTATTGTTATTGTTATTGTTTTTTTTTTTTATTTATGTTTTTTAATTTATTATATAATAATAATCTTGAATTCCTTCTTATTTTAAGATGAATAATAAAATAATTATATTTTTGAATAATATTTTATGTAATATTAAAGGGGTTTTATAATTTTGAAAGAGAAAAAATAATATTGATACATAGTAAATTAAATAATTACAACATGATCACAATTATACATTTAATAAATTTTAATTTCTATTAAATAATTTTATCTATAAAACTCATAATTATAAAGATTATACTTAAATAAAACTCACCAATTTATCCCATAAATTGATGAAATTATATGTAGAATCAAATATATTAAATAATCATATAATTAGAAAAATCCTTAATAATTTAAGAAAATATTTAGAATGCTATAATACAAAAATCAAAATATATTTATCTATCTACATTTATAAAATTATATATTAGTAATATTAATATAATTATTTTAAATATTATATTTAGATTAAATAAGACTCATTAATTATTGAATAAAATATTTTTTATTTCCTATTATTTTTCTTTACTTATGTTTTATTATATTTTATTCTCATACAATCCTGCTTAATTGTTAATCTAATGGCAATTTTTAGAATCTTAATTTATTAAATCTTTTCGTAAACTTTAAATATTTTATTTTTCAAGATATTAATTTTCTTCTAAATAGTGGTCATTTTTGTAAATATCAATTCTTAAAGAATCACTCTGTTACTAAAATTCATCTTCAACTTCATTTTCACTTATGCTATACTACTCTACATACACTTCATCTTCTTTATTTAACATCCCTATTTCTTAAATCTATTTTTCTTCTATAACAATTTCTTACTAATTTCCCTCATTATTTTCTCTATGTGAAACTGAAGCACTAATACATGAATCATAGTTATTAGAACTAGCTTCTGTATATTTAACAAACAAATTTTAATTTGATTCGTTTTAATTTTATATTTAATAATTTCCATATATTTTCCTATTATTTTTGTCCTAAATATCTAATATATTATTATTAACAGTTTAATCTACTTAAGATATAGTTTTATTATTAAAAAAAGTGCTTTTTAGTGTAATCTAGGGAGATAAACTCGACTATTGTTAGATAGTGCTATCTAGTTCTTTTTATTTAAAATTATGAGTAGTTTTTTATCTTGATTATGACAATTCCAAAACCATATCCGTAAGCTTTTTTCGATGATTCTTTTATATAATGTGGAATATATTATTAAATTTTATTAACAAATATATTATATATTTACCCTTTACAAATTATCCGGATCTTCTATTTTACTTATATCCATGTTTTTTATTAAAATTTGTGAAGAACATTCATCTATATGATCTACTTAAATTAACCCAAACTCTCTTAATGTAATGTTATTAACATCTGCTATTCTAATTATATACTTTTTTTTCTTTTCTTATTTTGAAGTATTTAACGGAATCTAGCCGAATATCTCAATGACATTATGATGAAATTTATAATCACACCATGATGGTAAAGGCATATTTTAACTGAAAGGTATATCCATATAGTCTAAATTAAAAATTGATAGTATAGGATTCAAAAATGTGTTCCTTTTCCTTAAAGCCTAAAAAGTATGTTAATGATTATTAGTTTTTTAAATTTGTATATTTTTCTTATTATATTACTTTTGCAATTTTTATTTTTTGTATACTCTAAGTAATGCACTGTCCTTTTGTGAATTTTAAACTCCAATAAGAAACAGGCGTTAATCCAATGGCATATACTTATATCATATTAAAAATCATGAATAAATTAATTTCTGGATACTAAACCTGTTATTCCTACAAATATTATTATAACTCCTCATGATTTAAATTATATGAATTTTGTTATACTTAAGAACCTTATTGTGATTAAGAAAATATATTTTTTTCATTTGATTATAAAAGTTTAATAGTATTGATTAAAGTTTCCTATTTAAATTTGATGGTGGGCGTGCAAGAATGCTGATCTTATACAAAAACAGGAGAAATGGTAATATAGTATTCATACCATCTTTCTTTGTGTATATTAGTTTCCGAAATTGAGTACTTTTGTAGTTATTAAATGAGCAACCTTTCTTTTTTGAATTCTTTCTATTAAAATAAATGGTGACAACACAACGACTTGAACACCATATAACTGAATGAATTTTCCTTAAGGAATCCCTCAGAGTTAAAGTCTGGGGATATTTATTGTAGAATCAAAGTGATTTTTTCCAATTCAAAGTTTAAAAATTAAACCTATTCTTCCTTGAAGATACAATTAATATTTTTATTTTCGCTTTTCAAATAAGCAAGTAATTTTTTAAATAGTTCTTGCCCCGACAACATTTCCTCTTAGTTCAAAATAATTTATATCAAAAATTCTTCCCCTTCCTTAATATAGAAATTTCCAGTTCGATACTTATATTTACATAGCATACCATATAGTACTCCTCTATATTTGAATATCCCAAAAAAAGTCAGAATTCCAGATCCTAAAACTACTATGTAATATAAAACAGTCATAATAGGGACTTTATTATAATTAGCACTGAATTAATCAGAACAAATAGAAAATCCATCAGTTGACTATATAAAATTAATACATAAATTTATAAACATAGAGCTCAAGAAATTACCTATATTTCAAATTTCTAACTTTAGCCAAACATTGATTTATCGCACTATCCTTTGAATGTTCGAAGTGAAGAATCAAAGTTGTACCAACAGGTTTTAAAATTTATGGAATTTATAACCTCTATTTTTTTATCTCCCTAAACTATAAAGGCCCTGTAAGTTAGAACATCATCGTCTTTAAAAGTATGGGAGAGAAACTAAAATGAAAATTATTCTTCTATGTAAACATCTCCACCTTTATACTATTAGTTAAATTATTATTATAGAGGATTGCTCAAAGATATTTAATTGTTTAGTTTTATAAATGGCAGTTAAGGGAAAGAATATATTTAGTTTATATCTTCATTCAGTTTATCATTTATTCTTACATTAATTTAAACCTAACTTGGTGATGCAGATTAGAATATCTCCAATTTTACTTAACTAAAAATTAAATTTAATAAATTTATTGTCAGGTTTTTGAGATATTTATAAATATATTTTTACTTTAAAAAATTATTAAGAATTTCAGTTTTGCCGTCTAGAGTTATTTAAGAATTGTTATGTTGATATGAAATTACTATTCCTTAAAATTCATGTTTAAAGAAGGCAGCTGTTTCACCAATAATAGTCATTTATACTTCTAAACTGTCCGATTATGTTTCAATAATTTTTGTTCCATTATTTTCTATACTGTATTCTGTAATATTGTTATTGAAAACCAAACTAGGTTTTATATAAAAGTAAATAGGGATTTATAATATTTTTTATCTCAAAAAATTATGAAGTTATTTGGCATATTATTAAAGATTATTTTCAGTAGGTAAAGTAGGAATTTCATCAATATTGAACTTTTTAGTTGGATAGCCTCCCTTATTAATGTAGCCACTTTAAAAATTGTAATTAAAATTAAATAAAATATAAGTGAAAAGAAAGAAATAAAAAAAACTACAATTCTTCAGCTGCAGTAAATATATCTTAGGCTAGCTTTTTTTCTTTTTCATCATTGATTCCATCTTATAGAAAAAGATAATCTTGTAAATCTTATACTGTCACATTACAATGGACTTGCACTATTATGGTATTTAGTCCCAATAGATTTTTGTTTGCTACTACATTAATTAACTTTTCTTCCAAATTAAATAATACGCCCTCTTTACTTAATTATAAATCCTAAGGTTGTTATGGATTGTAAAAATAAAATTATTCAATAATTTTCTATCTGGGGTCAATAAGATTCTACACTTTTATTTAAAATTAATCCCCGACATAAAAACTAAAATAAGTTTCATTTTTAATACTTTATTAAATATATTTGTTATTTTGCTTCAAATGAAACTCCACGTCTATTTTAGATTTTATTTATGTGGGTAAAACTCTAATTCCATTAAAGGTACTTAAAATTAAAAAATTTCCTTTAACAGGAATCTAAAAATAGTTAGCTATGAAAGCGTATTCATCAGGAATTTTTAAAATATTCATTAATTAGGGGTTAGCGATGTCATTTATATCTACTGTTATAACAGTGCATCTTATACTAGATGCTAAACCAAAAATTATAAATTTTATAAATTGATAATTAATCAAAATAATTATTTTTATATATATAGTTATTATTTTTACGAATAAATATAATAGTTTCATCCTAATTTATACTCATTGACAACATATTTCCTTCTAATTTCAATAAAGACTTTTTTGTATAAGTGTCGTAGTTTGGTCCAATATCGTATATGAATAATCCATCAGTCATGCTTAGAACGTATAATATTTAATTATAAATTTTAGATTTAATAACATGCCTTGGAGAATTTATTATTCCGAAACCAATGCTTTCAATTTGCTTATAATCTATATATTATAATAATAATTTGTAATTAAGAACAATCAATTATAATTTTATATGATAAGATATTACCATCAGAAATACGACAAGTAAAAATATACCCTAAAGAAAAATCTTCAGCGAAAATATACTTTTCATCTTTAGATAATTATACATTTATAATATAGTTTCCATCAACATCTCCGTAACCTTTATAATTAAGAAAATATAATATGCAATGATATATATATAGTTTTACCTTCCATACTTGATAATATCTGTGGCTGATCCAATTTTTTAACATCAATTATTTTTATTGCTTTTTTGTGGTCAATAAGACTTTATCAATTTAATTGGGAAAAATTTGGATAGACAGCACTTAATTATCAAGCTTAAGCATTTTTATTAATTTAGGAGTTTCTATCTTAGTCAAATCAATAATGAAAAAGGCATCAGTGTTATAGGTTCCTATATAAAAAATTTAAATAATAACTATTTAAAATAACTAATCAGAATTAAATTACCTACAAACAATATATTTTCATCAGCGACGTAAGCTTATATTTGACCAACTTCTTTTAATCCAGTAATCTCAGGGTCATGATATGCTTTCTTAAATATAATTTCAGGAAGGTTAGTTGAGTTAAATAACAAAAGGCCATCAACTCCATGGCATACGTAAAGTCTGGAATAGTTATGAGTCATTAAATGCTACCAAGGAAATATTTCTTTTGTGTCTCCTTTATATATAAAGCTTTAGGCTCGAGTAAATAAGTTTATACCTATATGTTAGGGATAAGACCTTTTGTAAATCATTATTTTTAAAGAGGAAGTACACTAATTATTAAGAAAAGATTATAAAATTAAACGAAATGTTATTAATATTAATTTTACATATAGATATTCAAGGGAATTCGGGATAATATACATTTTTTATAATGTATCTAGCATATCTAATTTCTGATATATAAATATATTGTTTATATCTCTACAGTCCATTATGATAATTCCTTAGCCAACCTATGTGTTAAATAAATAGTTTCCATCATCTGATAGCCAAATATCATTTTTCTTTGAAAAGGATTTATCGACCCATATAACATCTTCTTTATAATTTATAGGGTAACTTTAACCCGCATACTTTCCATAATCTATAACACTTATTTTATCCCACTGAGTACAAATAAAAACCAAGTCTTTTTTAGGATGTAAAGCTAAGCTTTTAATTCCATAACTACCATCCGACTACGAAGTTGTCACGATTTAGGGTTTTTAAAGATCAGAAATATCAAGAACTATGAAATTTATAATTATAATTCATTCATTTTCAATATATAAAATATTGTAAAAATCGTTAGAATTTTATTTGTTATTTAGGTATATGATATATTCATACTTTCAAATTGGAAATAAAAAATTAATTATTATGGAAAAATAAAAATTTATAAATTCTTTACTTTAAAATCTGTCATCATTGGCCTAGAATATATATTTTCATTTTTGGAAACTTGAAAAATATAGGATTGGCCAATTAATTTACTTTCCAGTATTGTCACATTTGAAAATTAAGTTGCACTCACTATTTATTGTATTTAAAATCCTGTATCAGAACTTGTATATATTTTATTATTAATAATCTTAGAAGTATAACTAAACTATGAAACAGTCTATACAATTGTAAAACTTTCAAAATGTATCTGTATTAAACCTTCATTTCCACAACTTACAAACAAATATTATTCATCACTTGACCAATTGGAAGAATGAATTATTTTACAAATATATATTGATTTGACTGGTAAAACTACTTCATTGTTTATATAAAATTTTTCTATTTATCCATTCAAATAACTAACTACTAAATAATTTTTATCTTTCGTTGCTATTATATCATTGCTTAAATTCTCTATAATAATAAAAATTATATTTAAATTTTAAAAAAAATATTTAGTTGTTGTTTTATTTTTTAATTTTTATTTAAAAGTTATTCTATATTTATAATTTAATATTAAAATATATTTTCTTAAATTAAAAGCTCGAACAAAAAATGGTAAAAAATTTAGTCTATAGAAATTATCATAAAATCCCAATTAAATTTAAAAATTTTTCCAATAATATTGATATTTTACCTAACTAATATTCAATATAAGGTCCTATAGTAAATGTAATTTATTCTTATAAGCAGTTTATTAAAACAGCCAACACTAAAAAAATTATCTAAAAAATTAAAAGTAATAATTAAAAATTTTGTTAATTGTTTTATATTTTAATTAAATGATTAAATATTGTTTATATATTAAAAAATTATTATTTATAATGAGTATAAACCATTTATTGATTTATATTTGAATCTTCCAAAATAATTAGAATTTGAATAATTTAAATATTTGGAACTTACAATAATAACATTTTTAAATTAAATATAATAAAAAAATAAAAATATAATATATATAATACCTTTCGCATAATCATATGTATGGTACTTTGCTTAAAAATTTTGGTTTTTGAATCTGTGAAGTAATTTTTGTACTAATTTTTATTTTTATATTTTTGTTTGATTATGATTATTTAAAATTAATATTAATTATGCAATAATATATTCTTAATTTTATATTAAAATAATATTTAGAGTTTTAATATATTTAGAATTATGTCATGTTATTCTAAAAAGCTCAATATCGTTAAAACAGCCAATTGGAAATATGGTCATAAAATAATAAAAGATAGATTCCTTTAAATATATTTCATTAAATTTATGCTAAGCCCAATATTTTTCTAATTTTTATTTATATTCATGAAAGGGGCATTGATAATAGATATTTAATATTGAGATATATATATATAGAAAATTCAATAATTTAATGCAATATTATTTAAACCTACCCTCTAATTTTATCTATTATAAAGCTAAGGAGATAAATGAATCAGGAATATTAAATTAATATAAAATTCAATAGAATTTAATTTAACAAATTAATTCAAGAAAGCAAGTGAAAAACAAATTAATATTAAAGAATAGACAGAATAAAATATAGTATTATTATAATTATACTTTTAATACAAAATATTATAATATATTTAGCTTATTATTTTTATACTTATATATTTATAAACATAATTATATCATTCCTTTCTCTTTTTAAGTCTTTATTATCTTGGTCTAGCACATCATTTCTTTAGCTCATCAGAAATAGTATGGATTCATTATTTGTTCCATTACCTCTTTAAGAACTCATATTAATTTCATAATTTTTATCTTAATCTTATTATTTCATATTTACAAAACTATTATTTATAGAACTTGAATAAACAGATTTATTTAAATAACTCATGTTATTTTTTAAGGTATTTTCTCCTTTTTAAATTTCTTCTTCCACTTCTCTTTCGCTCATGGCAAGGTCATTTTGGTTATTTAGTCTTATTGAAATGGGTTCATCATCTTTGTGATACTATTTTTCTATTTTTTAGTACTTTATACAAGCCTATGATTATTAATTATTATTATTGTACTAATTCTCTATTACTGCATCTTCATAATTACACATTTATTCAGGATCAGAATCGCCACTATTTTTTTTCATTTACTACTAGGTTTATAATTCTCCATTTTCATACGTCTAATTGATTATATTATTAGTAGAAAGGCCGGGACTGTCTTAAATATAGCTAATTTAGTTATCATTTTGAACAATATTTTTAATCCAAGTAGTTTTTCCACACACAGAAGGAGATCCTTGGGAGCACAAAAAATTATTATTTGTGTTGTTTAGGGAAATTTATTATTGAGAATTCATTTATTATTGAGAATTTTTCGTTAGTTATTTTTGTCTGAATTTCGTTTACGAAATTTCTAACACAATTTCAGATAATTTCTTTTTATGACTGGACTAAAAAAAAAAATAACAAAATTTAAAAAAAATAAAATTAAAGTTAAAAATCATTTTATATACTTACTCTTATCTATATTCCAGGTTCTGAATTTAAGTAGGCTGAGTCTGCAATGTCCATATTTTTAATTAGTAGCTATTATGTGCATTATTCTAAGGTGTCGACTTATATTAGGTTGAATTCTCTCAAAGTAAGATTATTGATGTCTTCTATTCTAATTATATAATTTTTCTTCTTCTCGTGCTGAGAAATATTCTTAGGGATTTGTCCAAATATTTCAATGACATTATGATGAAATTTGTAATCACACCAAGAGGGCAAGGGCATGTTAGAACTAAAGGGAATATCCAAATAGTCTAAATTAAAAATAGCTAATAGAGGGTTCAAAAAATTATTTCTTTTTCTCAAAGCCTTTAAAATATAAGGAATATTTAAAATTTGCAATTTATAAATTAAAAAATTGTATAAAAAACAAAATATTATAAAAATTTAAAAGATTTTACTTTAGCAATCTTTATTTTTTAAGTATTTTGAGTAATGCACTATCCTCTGGTGAACTTTAAACTCCAGTCTGAAACGGGAGTTAGTCCAATAGCGTATACTTAAATCATATTAAAAATGAGGAAAAGGTTTAAATCTGGATAATTATTCTTGTTTTCATTTAAAATGTTTATCAATTCCGAGTCATACAATTTAAATCCTTCAAATTTTTAACTATTACTTCTCTCGTAGTATTTATTTTAGCCACTGACGATGTTTTTGATTGAATTCAAAATTTTTCATGTTAAAATTTGATTGTGGGGGTACAGGAGTGAGAATCTTATACGAAGACAGGGGATAGTAAAATATAATTTTCATACCACCTATCCCTATGGAGATCTGTCTCTATTTAAGTCAATTCTTATAATTTCTTTAGCATTAACTTCTCCTCTTTGAATTCCTTTTGCTATAGCAAATGGTGGCAGCACAGAGATTTAAATATAACATAACTAAAAGAGTAGTCTGATTTGTAGCTGTCTTAATTAAATTCTGGAAAGAGTGTGGTCATTATTTCTAAGATTTTGCTTTTGTTGAAATTCAATTTATTGACTTGTCCATCTATAAAAATAGTACTAATATCTTATTTTTCTTTTGCCAAATATTTTAATAAGGAGTTAAAATAATGTTATCCTATTATCATGTCATCTTTATTTAAAATTATTTGTATCAAAAACTCCTATCCTTCTGTAATATAAAAGTTTCCATTCCTGTATTTATGTTTGCATAGCATTCCATAGAATAATCCTCTATACTTAAAAATCCCAAAAAATGTCAAAACTCCAGATCCAATAACAACTATGTAATATATTACAGTTAAGGCTGGGATTTTATAATAATAAATGGTAAAATTATCAACAAGTTTAGAAAATCCATCCGTGGCCTATAAATATATATTAAAAATAAATATAGTACAACTTTTTTATTTTATATAATTACTTCAACTTCCACAAATTAAGTTTTTCTAAATTTAGACTAGGTACACTCTCCCTTTAAAGTTCTCAATGATTAGTCAAAGCTATACCAACAATCATTGAAATTCATTGAATTAGAAACCTCGATCCTTTTTAAGCTTTTCTTATTGTCTTTTACAAATAGTTTATAAGTCAGTTTATCATCATCGGTGAAGGTACTACTCAGAAATTGGAATTAAAATTATTCTTATACATATACTTCTCCCTAAGAATATTGTCTATTAAACTATTTTTGTAAAGAATTTCCTAATACAATATGTTAATTCCTTTTTAAAAATGGAAGTTCTGACAGTTTATTAGTTTTGACAATATCCTTATTTAATTTATCAGATATTCTAACAGCTATATCAATATTGTTAGCCTCTTATCCATCATAAACTTCAAGCTTGACTTAACTAAATAAAACATAAAAATTTTAATAATAAGCATAAATCTTAATTTTAAATAATTAATTAATAAAATTTTTTTACTTTAAGTATTTATTAACTATATCAGTTTTTCCATTAAGAGTAATTTAGGTTTGATTTCCTTGATAGGAAAGTATAAGTCCTTAAAATTCATGTTTAAAAAATGCCCCGTTATTAGAATTTATAGAAAATGAAACTTCTAAATCGCTAGCATAAGTATCGATTATTCTTTTTCCATTGTTGTCAGGAATATATTCAGTGATATTATTATTAAAAATAAGACTTGGTTCAATATAAAAATAAATCGGTATCTAAAAGACATTTTTCTTCAAGAGAGAGTGAAAGCCTTTGGCATAATCTTGCAAATTATTTTTGCTGGGAAAAATGGGAATTTCATCTATGTCATATTTTTTCGTAGGATATCCACTTGAGCTCAAATAACCATACTCCTTGGCTGTTTCATATATTTATTTAGAAGTATTGCTTTCGTTTTCGTCATTCACACCATCTTTAACAAATAATTATTATAAAACTTCATTTTGTGTGATTTAACTATGAACCTATACAATAATTGTATTGATTCCAACTAATTTCTATGAAGCAATAACTTCGATCATTTTGTTTTCTAAATCGAAGGACATTCCTTCCTGACTTTTATACTACTCTAATGGTTACAGAGGGGTATAGTAGTAAAAAGCTTCAATTATTTTTTATCTCGGATTTATAATGTTTTGAACTTGAATTTAAAACGAGTCTCCAACTTTGTATGATATGTAGCTTCCTCTTTTGGTATTATAAGGTTATAATATATTTATTTTTTTATGATATTCCACATTTATTTTTGTTTCCAGTTTAGTTGGGATCACTCTAATTCCATTAAAGGTACTTAGCACCAAAAATTTCCTTTTTAGGGAACTTCAAATAGATTTACAATAAAAGAAAATTCGGAAGGAGCTTTCAACACATTCATTAATTATGGGCTATTATGATCTACTATGTCAATAACCATCAGCGTACTTCTTATTGTGGAGGCTTTGAAATATACAATTTATTAATAATTATATATACATATAATTTTGGATTTTTTGAAATTGTTACGAATAAACATGATTGTTTCTTCTTTATTCATATTCATAGAAAGCATATTTCCCTAGAGTTTGATCATTGATTTTTTTTTATAAGAAATATAGTCAGAGCCCAAATCATATATAGCGAGTCCATCTGTGATACTTAAGACATATATGATTGAATCAAATTTTTATGATTTAAGCATTTATCTTGGTGAGTTAAAGGTCTCTTTTCCCACGATACTAATAGTAGTAAAATCTATATGAAAAAAAAATAAATATCTCATTCTTTATAAGAATATACTTTATTAATATATTATATTACCTTCAGCAATCTTTCCAGTATATATAACTCCAAGTGTTAAATCTGATCCAAACACATATTTTTGATTTTTTGATAAAGATATAAATGTTACATAGTCTCCTACTACTTTGTCAGGATCTGTAATTATACAATAATAAAACTGTTAATATTAATTAATAATTGTAATAATATATTAAAATATATAAATTACCAACTAGAGTAGATATTTTTTTAGGTTCTCTATTATTTGAAACATCAATTATTATTATATCAACTCTACTTGATATAATAATTTTATCAGGCCTAGATAAAAAATTTCTGATTGTAAATCCTATTCCGGAGCCAAAGCTCATACTTGACAAAAGAACAGGCTGATCCCAATTTGTAAGATCCAATATAAATAATGACTAGCTTTAATTTGTTCCTATAAATAGAAAATTATTTTAAATATGAATCTTATATACTAATTTTCTTTACCTAGATATATAATATTTTCATTTTCTATGGAAGCAGCAATTGAAAAAGCCATCGACAAACCTTTAATTTCTGGATCAAAATATTTTCTTTTAAATACAATATTAGGTAATTAATTTCCATCGAATAAAAATAGCCCATCTTATCCGTGACAAATATAGAGTCTAGAATAATTATGTGTGAACATCTGCTCCCACGGCCAAATTTCTTTTGTATTTCCTTACCATTTATAACTTTGTGCTCTAGTAAATAAATTAATATCCACATACTCTGGATAGGTTCTTTTGTAAATCAGTAATTCAGTTGAAGATGTTACCTAGAAAATATATATGTATATATATATAAATTTATAATGCTTTATATTAATATCACAATTTTACATAAAGGAAATCTAATTAATTTGAAGAAATGAACATTCTTTATAATGTACTGTATATGTCCAACTTCTAATAAATATACATATTATTAATATCGCTACAATCAATTATTATTATTCCTTAACCAATCTACGTGTTAAATAAAAATTTCCGTCTCCTGATATCCATAGATCATTTTTCTTAGAATAAGTCTCATCCACTAACACTGCATCTTCAGTAAAACTAATGGGGTATTGCTTTCCTTCATATTTTCCAAAATCAATAGCCACAATTCTATCCCATTGGGTATTTATAAAGGCCCAATTTTTACTTGGGTGCAAAACAATTGTTTTAATCCCATAACTTCCCTGTATTTTATCAGTTAAAACTATTTTAGGAACACCAATATTTGAAATATCTAATACTAATAACAATAATATTAATAAGAATTAGTAATAATTTAAATTATGATATTAATGATAAATAAGAATAACTAAAACTATTTAGAATTTAGATTACTTTAGAATGTTTGATCGTTTGCTTAAAATATATATTTTTCATTTGCAGAAATTGCAAATTAGAATGAACCACCAAATTATGGGCCGTCTATTTTTTATAATTGCTAATTTGATTTAATATCTTAGATATTAAATCCTGTGTCAAAACTTGAGAATAGCTTATTGTTTATAATCTTAGAATAATAACTAAAACTTTAAACTGTTTAAACAATTTCTGTTTTCTCTGTATCATATTATTTTAATCCTTCTTCTCCACAACTAATGTATATATATTTCTCGTCTTCTGTCATATTAATGGAATATATTTTTTTGCAAACTTACACCTCTTTAGTGGGATTAATTTTTTTCTCCTAAGTGTCAAGGCTATATTTTACTATTTATCCATTTAAATATGTAATGAATACTTATTTATTATCCTTAGTTACTATTACATCATTGCAAATATCCTCTAAAATAATACAAAATTTATTTAAAATTCTATTTATTTTTAATTCAATTTTTTCTAAAAAAGGGAGTTTTTTTTATCAAATTATATAAATATATAATTTTACTTAGTTCATATTTTATTTCTGGTTGAATAGTGAATGTATATTTATTCTAATCAGCATACGAAGCAGTTATCAAAATTATTAGAGTAATTATCTTATAAATAATTTAATAAAAAATATTTAAGCATATTTTTAATACTATTTATGAATAAAAACATATAAAATTTTGATTTAGAAGAATATTTCTAATACTAGTCGATAATAAAATATTAATTTTTTGGTCAAAAATATATGAAATAAAATTGAATTATATGTCGATTTCTGATTTTATAATGATTAGCACTTCAAAATTATATTTATAAATAATTTACATAATATATTTAACGAAATCTTATTTATTTATTATTATTTTTTGGATATTAATTTTAACTTGAGATCATGTTTAATTTGGAATTTTCATTATGCAAATAAAAATAAAAATATATCGTATTATTTTATGGAATTATTAAAATAAATATTTTATTAATTCTGTAAAAAAAAATAAGATTAATCTCATTAGATTCTAAATTATAAATAACTGGGAGGATAAATAATTAATATGTTAGTATTATTTACCTAGATACAAATCCTCATTTTATGGTGATAATTTCTTCTTTATTGTTTATAATTACAATTTATTATTGATCTTATAATTATTTTATTTTTTTTATTTATTTTATTTTATTTATATTTTTTCTCAACTTAAATAAAATAATTATTAATATTAATTTTACAAATAATTTCTTTATATACATAATTATTAGATTTAATATTTACTTGAATAGGTATTAAGCAATAATTTTAGAACCATATTTACCTTTTCTTAATTTAACTTTCTCAACAATATCACTAAATCATATGAATTATATAGAAAATTGATAAAGCTAGCCAGCCTCAAATTTATAGATTATTTATTCAATTATACTCAAAAGTAATTAATATTATGGAAATATTTCTATATTCTCTTATAAAGGCTACACTAAAAAATATTTTTAAATTTTAATATAATAAGTAAATAAATTTATTATTTTTTAATGTATAACTAAATTTAATTGATTGAGTTTTTTCTCTTATACAATTTTTAATAAGTTATTTTCTAATAAAATAATATAATTATAATCTATATTTTCTGTATGGATTAAATATTCTAATTATTAATTGAAATTTTTTATGGTAATTTTTTCTTCTGTATAATAAGAAAAGTAAAGTTGAAAAATCAGTAATTTATATTTACTAAATACAATAATTAGAATATGATCAACAAATAATTTACTAAGGTGAGTTTCTGATCAGTATAAATATAATTTTGTTTGAATAGGATGTTTTCTTTAATTTATTCCAATACCAAACCATATTATTATTTTTAATATAAAATCAACTCATATTGCCCTTGCTATCATCATTAATCCTATCATCTTAGAGTTATGTCATATTCAGAGTATCCAAACTTTAAAAAATAAAGAATAATATAATTTTATTTTTAATATCACAATTATAATGCCTTATAAGTTTATTTAATTCATAATATAAATGATTTCGATTATTTAAGATATTTCTTATAAAATGTCATACTTATAAATTATATTGAACTGTTTGTACTTATATATAATATTATAATTAATACCATTATTTATATTAAATCATCGTTTAATTATAAAAAAGCTGATAAAGTTAGATTACCAAGTAATATTAAACACATATTTAAATTATTATTATTTTTAACATAGAGTGTATTTATATCATTTTTAAATAAAATTAAATATAAAATATAAAAAATAGTACTATACTATTATTTATACTATAATATTTTTATTATAACTATTTTTTTTTTTATTGCATTTTATCCCTGGCACATATTAAAAAAATTAAGTACTGATCTAATTTTTACTAAAGTAAAGCTAATAAATAAATGAAATTATAATAAAACATTTGCTTTTAATAAATTTATCTTTATTTTTTTTTTTTTATGTTAATGAATTAGTAATTATAAGAATATTATAATAGCATCGAAATCAGACTAACAAAAGATAGAAAGAAATTTTTATCAAAATATAAATAATTAACTTATAATATTATATTAAGTTATTTAAAATTTAATAAAATGCTAGGCAATAGTTATAAAGAGTAAGAAGCATATTAGAAAAATAATTTTTAAGAAACATAATTTAAAAATGATTTTCGTTTAAAGCTATAAATATAAAAATCTTTTCTTTGCTGATATATTTTATATATACTATTTATATTATATGATTTATAAATGGATTCCAATAAAAAATTAGAATAAAAGAAATAATAATTTTTTGTTTATATATATAAAATCAAAATTAAGAATTTTATGTTTTAAAAATATCGCTAAAACTATTTTTTTTATGTGTAGATCTATTTAAAGTCATAAGATTATATGATGCAGTATGTTAGCCTTATGTAAATTCTTCTTCTATATTTCTATCACTCATATTTAAAATATAGTCACTATTTCTTCTATTTGTAATAATTGGTTCCTGCGTAGCAATATTTTAAACTTCTTCTATAGCATCTGTATATTATTAAATGATTTTTTACTCTTCCTGATCAGCAGCTTAATAATTATATTTCTAGCCTAATTATTATTAGTTGTTATGGCTCAATTCTCTAGTTTTCTCTTTTATCTGGTTATTTTATTAAAGTTTATTATTTTCATAATTAGATACTAATTTGATATGCTCACTATATTGAGGAGACTTTTATGGACTGAGTGTGATGTCATTTTAATTACTCTGAGTATTATTCAGTTTTGATATAAAGGAACTTTTTTAATTAAGCTTAGCCTATGACACATCTACTAGCATTTCTGATAGCCTTTTCCTATGTGTTGACTGAACAAAAATAAAAGAATAGGCTGAAGTACTAAACTAAGTAATATATAAATATATAAAATTAAAAGTACTTTAAGCAATAGACATGAGTCTTAGTTTTCCAGTACTGAATCTGAGATATCTATATTCTTAACTAGTAACTATTTAGTGCATTATTATATAGAATCAACTTAAATTAAGTTGAACTCCCTCAAGGTAAGATTACTGATATCTTCTATTCTAATAACATAGTTTTTCATTTTATCACATTATGATGAATTGATAGGGATCTATCCAAATATCTCGATGACATTGTGATGAAATTTATAGTCACACCATGAAGGTAAAGGCATGTTTTAACTAAAGGGGATATCTAAATAATCCTTGTTGAAAATAGCCAAAATTGGGTTGAAAATACTGTTTCTTTTCCTTAAAGCCTTATAAATTGATTTTTTATGTATAAAAACAATAATAAATCTATTAATGTATAATAAATACCTTAGCAACTTTTATTTTTTACACATTTTAAGTTATACATTATCCTTATGTAAATTTCAAGCTCCACCAGTTGATTGGTGCTATTCCAACTGCTTGAGCATAAATAACACCAAAAATAAGTGATAAGTTTAAACCATTAAATTACTTTTAGCTATTTTCTAATATTTTTAGTAAATTTTCATCATATAATTTATATAGTTCCTAAGTATTTTAATGTGTTTAATATTAAAATGACTTATCCTTTTAAATAATACTAATACATTTTAGTATTTTTTCCCATTTAAATAATATAGTTGGAGCACATGATATTTATTTTTATATGTAAACAGGTTTTATATTAACGAAATGTTCATACCATCTGTCCTTATGAAAATCGGCCTCCCCTTTATAAAAGGTTTATAATTCTTTTAAAATTAATTTTTCATGTTTAAATTCCTTATTCTTCAATAAATGATGACAACAGAGGGATTTAAAAATGGAGTAGTTTAATGAGTAGTCTGATTTATAATTTTCTTTATTAAACTCAAGAAAGAGTTTTGTCATTGTTTCTATTATTTGATTTTTATTATATTTGAGTTTATTAATTTATTTATCCATAAAAACAGTAGAAAAATCTATTCTTTCTTTTTTAAAATATTTTAGCATTTTTTTGAAATAGTGCTATTCCATTATCATAACATCTTTATTCAAAATTATTTATATTAAAAACTCCTATCCTTCCGTAATATAAAAGTTTCCATTCCTGTATTTATGTTTGCACAGCATTCCATAGAATAATCCTCTGTACCTAAAAATTCCGAAAAATGTCAAAACTCCGGATCCAATCGCTACCACATAGTATATTACTGTTAGTGCTGGGATTTTATAATAGTAGATGATAAAACCATCCGAGATAACAGAAAATCCATCTGTAGCCTACAAGATAATATCGAAAATTAAATTAAATAAAGTAAAAATTAATTTATTGGCTACTTCAACTTGAACGTATTAAGTTTCACGGAATTTTGACTAACCACACTCTCCTTTTAAAGTTCTCAATGACTAATCAAAGCTATACCAGCAATCATTGATATTCATTGAGTTAGATACTTCAGTCCGTTTTCGACTATTTTTCTTTTTTTTTATAAAGCTTATATGTTAAAGAATCATCATCTAAGAACGTGCTGATAAGAAATTAGAATTGAAATTATTCTTATACATATACTTCTCCCTAAGAATATTGCCTATTAAACTATTTTTGTAAAGAATTTCCTAATAATATATGTTAGTTTAGTTTTAAAAACGGAAGTTCAGGCAGTTTATAAATTTATATTATATCTTTATTTAATTTATCAGATATTCTAACAGCTATATCTATATTTTTAACCTCTTTCCCCTCATAGATCTCAAGTTTTAATTAACTTTAATAAAAAAATATGCTTTATCTTACTTTAAACATAATAAGTTAAAATTTACTTTAAGTATTTATTAACAATGTCAGTTTTTCCATTAAGAGTTATTTATGTTTAATTTGCTTAAAAAGAAATTATAAGTCCTTAAAATTCATGTTTAAAAAATGCCCCGTTATTAGAATTTATAGAAAATGAAACTTCTAAATTGCTAGCATAAGTATCAATTATTCTTTTTCCATTGTTGTCAGGAATATATTCAGTGATATTATTATTAAAAGTAAGACTTGGTTCAATATAAAAATAAATGGGTATCAAAAAGACATTTTTCTTCAAGAGAGAATGAAAGCCTTTGGCATAATCTTGCAAATTATTTTTGCTGGGAAAAATGGGAATTTCATCTATGTCATATTTTTTCGTAGGATATCCATTTGAGCTCAAATAACCGTACTCCTTTGCTGTTTCATAGATTTGCTTAGCAGTGTCTTTTTCAAAATCTTCATTCACTCCATCTTTAACAAATAATTCTTTTTAAAGTTCATCTTTAGTTATTTGACTATGAACCTATACAATAATTGTATTGATTCCAACTAATTCTTAAGAAGCGATAACGTCGATAACCAAATTCTCCAAGTCAAAAGATATCCCTTCTTTGTATTTATAGTATTCTAAGGGTTAGTGAGGGGTATAGTAGTAAAATGCCTCTATAGTTTTTTGTCTTGGATTAACTATATTTTGAACTTGAATTTAAAACGAGTCTCCGACATTATACAGTATGTAGCTTCCTCTTTTTATATTATATGGTTATAGATAATTATCAATTTTTTTATAATATTCAACATTAATTTTTTCCTTTAGTTATGTAGGTATCACTCTGATACCATTAAAGGTGCACATAACAAGAAAGTTTCCTTAGTTCGGGACTTCATAAAAATTAACAATGAAAGAAAATTCTGAAGGGGCCTTTAGTACATTCAATAAGAAAGGATTATAATGATCAAATATATCAATAATCATTAATGTGTTTTTAATAGTAGAAGCTGAAAAATAATAAATTATAATTAATTTTATAATATATTTTAAATTATTAGTTACGGATAAATAAAGCAGTTTCTTCAGGATTTATACTAAACGAAAGCATTATTCCCTGTAGGTTAATCATAGATAATTGAGTATATTAGTTATATTCAAGCCCGATGTCATATATAACAACTCCATCTGATATGCTTAAAACGTATAAAATAGAGTCATATTTTTATGATTTTACAACTTTTCTGGGGGAAATAAAATTATCATTTCCAATAATGTTTATAGTTTTAAAATCTTAAAAATTAATTTAATATTAGAAGATTATTTAGTCATTTTAGTAAAATAAATTACCATCTGAAATTGTTCCTGTATAAATGGTTCCCAAATTTAAATCCTATGCAAAGACATATTTTTCATTTTTCGATAATGATAAAAAAGTTATAAAATCTCCAGCAACTTTATTGTTATCTAAATAAAAATATACAAAAATAAATATTTATTATCGTAAATAAAAACAAATTAAAATTTTAATCTATTACCTATCAATTCAGAAAAAATTTTGGGAGCATTTAGATCAGAAACATCAAAAATAACTAAATCAGATCTGGTAGATACTAATATTTTATCAGAGTTCATTTTAAAATTTAGCAATGACTATATTTATCCTTCTTTTACTTTTAAAGTTGATAATAATTTGGGTTTGTCATAAATTGTAAGATCTAATATGAAGAAAGCTAAACTCTGAAAAGCACCTGAGCAAATAAATAAATTATCAATAATTTTATATATCAATCAATATAATTTTACCCACAAACAATATATTTTCATTTTTTATAGAATAAGTAACAGTAAAAACATTGTCCAAATCAGGTATTTCTGGCTTAATATACTTTTTCTTTAATACAATATTAGGTAAATTAGAAGAATCGAACAAAAATAATCCATCCAGCCCATGGCATATGTAAAGTCTAGAATACTTATGGGTAAATAATTGATCCCACGGCCAAGACATCCTTCGTATCCCCTTGCCATTTATAACTTTAGGCTCTGGTAAATAGATTAATGTCAACAAATTCGGGAAAAGTTCTTTAAAATATTAATAAATCAGTGGATGAAGTTACCTATAAATTTATTTTAATTTAGAATCAATAAATTAAACTTAATAAAATAAAAATATCATTTTTACATAAATGAACTTCTGTTCATGGGAATCAATATACATTCTTTATAAAGTACCAAGGATATCTAACTTTTAATAGATAAACATATTATTTATGTCACTACAGTCAATAATTATAATTCCTTGTCCAGCTTAAGTGTTAAATAAAAAATTCCCATCGACAGAAATCCACAAATCATTTTTCTTAGAGTAACTATCATCCTCTAGGGCGGAATCTTCAGTAAATTAAACTGGGTAAGCTTGTCCTTCATATTTCCCATAATCTATCGCAATCAATCTGGCCCATAAAGTGTTTATGAAAGCCCAATTTTTGGTAGGATGTAAAATAATAGATATGATTCCATAGCTTCCTTAAACAGGATCTGTTACAACAATTTGAGGTTTACTAGTATCTGAAATATCTAGTACTATTATAAATAAAAAATATTTTAATATATATAATTATTCGAATAATTAATCTTTTTAAATTTGAATACAAAAGATATGTTTATTTAATCAAATACCCTAAAATAAAGAATTCTAAGCTTAAAATATATATTTTTCGTTTGATGAAACAGAAAAATGTAATGAAGCCCCTATTTTTGTGTCTTCAATTTTAGCTAATTACTAAAAGCTTTTTGAATCTTAAATCCTGAACCCTGTTTTAAAGCTAGAATATAATTTATTGTTTATAATTTTGGAATAATAGCTAAAGTCAGACACAGTTTATAGAATATCACCTTTATTTAAGTCATATTATTTCAATCCTTCGTCTCCACAACTTATGTACAAATATTTTTCGTCTTCAGTTAAATTTAGAGAATATATCTTCTTACATACATAAGATTTTCTTTCTTTAATTACTTTTTTTTCCTCATTATCAACATTATATTTTTCAATTGAACCATTCAAATAAGCTAATAGTATCACTTTGTTATCTCTGGTTGCAATTATATCATTACTTATATCTTCTATTAAATTTTTTTTTTTTTTAATATATATATAAAAAAAAATTACTCAACTTAACAGTAATTTAAGGCTGTATTGAGAAAGAATATGTAGTTTTCTCACAAAATACAGCATTGTATATTGTTGATAATAGAACCTAATTTAAAAATTCACATTTTAATTTATGTGATTATAAAAAAATAATATAATTTTAAAAGGATAACACATATTAAAAAAAAAAAAAAAAAAAGAATTATTTATTATCTAAAATAAAAAATTATTTAATTGATAGATTTTGAGGCTAAAAATGAATTAATAATTTTTTTTTTTTATCCGAAATAATCAAATATCTAAAAATATAAATTATAGTAAAAAATATTCGATTAGTTTTTGTATATAATAACTAATAATTTCTAAAAATCATTTTTCATTGGTGTAATAATATATTATTTTTATTGATATAATAATATAATATTTTCTTTATATAAATGAATAATACTGATATCCTTAGTAAATTGAAGATGAATATACTCATATATGTTTTAATGTTGGATGCTATTTTTGAATCCTTGAATTATGTATGTCTTTTTTTGTATATTTTTTATTTTTTTCTTTTATTTAGTTTTATTATTAATTATTTTTTTTCTCATTTGTGAGACAATTTACTATTTTATATAATAAAAAATATATAAAGGAATAAATATTTATATTTCAATATAAACATAATTAGTAATATTATTATTTTCCTTTATAATATATTCATTTTAATTCATAAATTTCGAATTATATAAACTCCTTATTTATTTTTCTATATTTCTTTACCAGTTCTCTCTTATAAATACTTTTATTATCTATATATATATATTGGATTCATAATTTATTTTAAATTCTTATTAAATGACAAAAAATTATTTAATTTATAATGATTTTCAATGCTTACCAAATTTTTAAAAGATATTGGTAAGGTATTTTATATTATTCTGTAAGATAGTGTTGATGTATATTTACCATTTTTATATTTCTTTCTTATTAACTATATTTTATAAAAGAAGTTGAACAATATTTAATGAATCATTCAAAATTTAACATTTTGATAATGATTATGATGATAATAATAAATTAAGTTAATAAGAGTAATTTTCTACAACATTAATATTCTATAATAAAAATTAAAAATTGATAATTAATTATTTATTTATTTTTGCAATAAATACAAATAATAAATTAATTTTCAATATTAAACATTACTGCCTAATCTTTTATTTTTATATAAAACGAATTAATTTTTAATAATTTTATTTATTTATTTTATATTAATAATTGAGTAATAATAATTCGTCAATGGCTGTTTTTTAATTAAAATAATAATAATAATTTTTTTAAATAATGTATCAAAAAGAAAATATTGTTTTTTGCAATAGTATTTTAAGATATGAAAAATTATAATATTTAATATATGAAATATTGAATTATCTAATATTTAAATAAATATCATTTAAAATAATGTATTTATTTTATTTTACTAACTCCTTGTTAAATATATGAACAATAGGAAAGGAAGGAACAATATGTTAAATTACTCAACAATTCTGAAATTATTTGGTTATGGTTAATCTCATATTAATTCATATAACTAATAATAATTGCACATATTATATTGATAAATTCAATATTAAAAAAAAAATATACGATTTTATTACTTATCTCAAAAAAGAATAATGAGTGAAGAGTAAGTACAAAAATAAAAAAAGAAATATTGCATAGGTTAATGGATAGTTAATATTAATGATCCAATAGGAACAGGTAGTTTCGGAGCTGTTTATGTAAAATTTATTTATATAAATGTCTATACTAGTATTTTATTATTTATTAATAAAATAGAATGGATATAATAAAAAAGACAGCACAAAAGTTGCAATTAAAATATAGTATTTAGATTAACTCAAAAACCTTGCTCCCAATGTAATGCAAAATTTATTTTTTTTAAATTGAAATGCAATTTTTATTAAATAATTTCAAAAAAATGTAAAGAAAAAATGGAAAGACTTTATTTAAAGGGAAATATCAATAAATAAAAGTTCAACTTCTCCTAATATAGTAAAATTTATTGATGATGGAAAAACTAAAGATGATAAAAAACAATCATTGATGTTTTTGGTAATGGAATTATGTGATAAAGAAACACTTAAAGATAAATTAAAAGCTGGACCATTCTAAGAAAAAGAAGCGAAACAAATATTTTAAAATATTATGAATGGGTAGTTAAAAATTCCACTTATTTCTTAAAAAAAAAAAAAATATTTATTAACCAACATTTTATTTTAATTTCAGTTATGCATGGATAAATAGTTAGGATGGTATTCATAGAGATTTAAAACCTGAAAATATTTTATTTAAAGATGGTATTGCAAAAATAGGAGATTTTGGACTTTCTAGAATAAATATGCTTTAAGAGTAGGCTCAGCCAATAATTACTGTATTAGGAACATCTAAATATAGAGCTCCAGAATTGCTTACTCATAAAGAAAACATATAGCTAGAATCTCCAGAAAAAATTGATATTTGGAGTCTTGGATTAATTTTATTCGAAATGATTTATAGCAGATTACCCTGGAATACAGATAATTCTTAAGATAAAAATAATTTTGAAATGGCAAATTATTTTAAAGATTTGGAGTCCAAAAGACTCTAGTTTCCGACCCATATTAATTAGAAACCTATTGAAGTTTCTGCTTTAGCTAAAGATTTAATTTAAAATATGCTAGAAGTAGATGCTTAAAATAGATACTCTTTTAAATAATGCTTGCAACATCCTTATTTAAATCAATGAAATTCAATATACTAATTTTAATACTCTTCTTCTTTTCATATGCTTTATTTTATATTATAAAATTTTATTAATTAATAAATATAAACTTTAATGATAAATTATTATATAAAAAAATTTATAAAAAAATATTATTATTATTCTCTTTATTAATTAGATAACAATTACAACAAAGTATTATATATATTTATTATATTAATTAATTAAAATTAAAATACAAAAAATATAGTTTTTTCATTGTTTAAAAATAGGATGAGATAGACACCTCTCAATAGTCCATCTTTCTTCATCATCAAGAGTTAACATTCCTTGAATGATATCTTTAGATTCATTTGATATTTAAATGTCTTCAGGAAACGCCAGCTTTTCTTATTACACAGTATCTAAATACTGGCTCATTTCTTTCATCACCCAAGGCAGTTTTCCACAAAGCATTTTATAATAAATCATTCCAATACTCCATACGTCTACTTTATGAGGGTCAGTCATTTTAGTTTTTTTTTATTTATTACTAATTCTGGAGCCCTAAACTGGAGAGATCCCTTAGCAGAAACAGATTGTGATTACATTTCTTATAGAATTTTTGAAAGCCCGAAATCTGCTATTTTTGCTACTCCATTTTTGAATAAAATATTTTCTGGTTTTAAATCTCTATGAATTGAATTTTTGTCAGCTATTGCCTTGTATCTATATAGAAATAATAAAGAGAAACTAGTTTCAATTAACAAAATATACTTTTTAATATATGTTTACCCATTTAGTATATCTAATAAGATTTTTTTCGCCTCACTTTCTGGAAATTTCTTATTTTGCTCTAATTTATGGCCAAGATGTTCAATATCGCAAAGCTCAATGAACATATAAATTTTTAAGATTTTTCTTTATCAATGTTTACATGATAAAAGTTGACTACATTTGGATGTTGTACTTATGTCATTACTTTAGATTCCCATTTTACTTACTTTTTCCACTTTATTTTTATAAATTGATATTATTAATATATAAAAATAATAATGATCAAAACCCATAGTAAATATTAAATATTGTAATTAATATATTTAAAACCTCATTTTCTCCTATTAAATTTTTAAGTCTTCGATTTTTTAGATTTTAACTGCAGCTTCATTCTTTTTATCTGATTTTAGATATGCTTTCTTCGTAAAATATAATTAAAAATAAATAGAAAAATTCTTGAGATAAATATCCCATCTATTCTAACAATATTATATTCTTACATAAACCGATGCAAAAACACCACTTCCTAGCAACTAATCTTCACATACTACCCAGTCTCCTATTAAGTATTTCTTCTTCTTTTCATCCTCTTATTTTTTGGAACTTCCATTCTATTTTAAGTCTATGCAAATACTTATTTGTTTTATTTGAATATTATTAATATTAATATAGAATAAATTATATAAGCCGCCATGTAAATAAAATTATCATTTTCTATTTTAAGAATATGTATAAAATATCTATTGGGGTTAGGTTAAATTGAAATTATTTAGTTAAAATAAAATTTTTATGAGAAATTACCATTTTATTATTTATATAAGTTTATCTATTTTTAAAAATAATATAAATTAATTTTTATTTTTAGAGTTTTATAATTTTTTATTCTAAATAGATCAAAAAATACTATTTCCGATTAAACCATTAAATTTATTAATTAATACAGTATTTTAATCATTTATTTTGTTGTCAACAACTATTAAAATTTAATAAATATAAAAAAATAGAACTTTGTTCATAATTCTTGTATATTTAGATATTTTGTATGGATACTGAGAAGAAAAAAGTAAATAAAAAAGCAAAAATAGGCTAAAAATGGGTGATAGATAGAGGGGAAATACTAGGTCAAGGATAATTAGCATATGTTTATGTATAAATCTCATAATTTTGAATATGTAATAATATAAAAAAATAATTATTATATTTATGATGTCTAGGGAGGGTTTTTATAGGAAAACAAATAATTCAAAGTTGCTATTAAGGAATAAATATTTCATCACGTAAAGCAGTTATTAGGAGAGGTAATTTTTTAGTTTTTATTTATTTATAGCACTTTGCTCAATCAAAATGCATTTTATGTTTGATAATTTAAGTAAGCTAACGAATATTTAAGAAGAGAAGTTGAAGTCATGCTAAAGGTGAAAAGTCCTCACATCGTTGAAATAATAGATGTAAAATAGACAGAAAAAGATGGGACAACAACTCTGTTTATTATTATGGAAAAATTAGAGGGTGGAACACTATAATAAAAGATATAAAAAGAAGGAAGATTGTCTGAAAATGAAGCTATTTGCATTTTTAAATAACTAATGAATGGGTAATGAATTTATCAATCTAAATTATAATCAATTTTTAAGAATGAGGTGTATTAGTAATATTTTCTTCAATGTTTTAAGATATAAAATAATAGCCGAACAAAAAGTTATTCATCGAGATTTAAAACCTGCAAATATTATTTTCACCAAAAATTAAAAAATCAGTAAAATAGCTGATTTTGGTCTGGCCAAATTAATTCAAAAAAATGAAATAGGGGAAACTTAAATAACCAACCGAGGAACTCCCCATTATAAGTGCCCTGAATTATTGTCGTATGACGAATATATCTAGGTGGATTTTCCTCAAAAAATAGATATATGGAGTTTAGGTGTTATATTTTATGAAATGCTATTCGGAAGTATCCCTTGGAATTCTAGTATATCTGAATAGGGGGAGTTTTTATAGTGTATTAAAAAAAATGATCCTCTTTGTTTTCCGAAGGATGTGGAAATTACTGAGGTCACAAAAGATTTAATTTTAAATATGGTTCGTATAGATCCTAAAAAAGATACGACTACTATCAGTGCATAGCGCATGAGTTTTTTAAAATAAATTGAAAGTCTCTATAATCATTTTATGAAAAAAGTAATTTTACTTTTCTTTTTCAAATTCAATTAATAATAAATTAAATGTTTATATATATATAATATTATGTAATTTCAACTAATTTATATTGTTTCATACTTATTTTTCAAATATAATATATATTACATTTGGTATTATTATTGGTATATCCAGGAATATTTTGTTATTATTATTGTTGTATGCTTAAAGTTAATTCTCTAAAAGAATTGATGAATATTTAAATAGCTATTATTTTACACAAAAATATTTTATAAATCTGCTCTATTGATTATATTGCTTATTTATTTAATAAAATATAATAATTTCTGGAAAATTTACATTGGTTAACAAACAATCATACAAAATATAGTAGACTAAAAAAACTTTATACACATAGTAAAATAAGAATAATAAATTGAAAAACAGTACATAATGGAGAATTAAAAAATTGTGAATGTTGATAAGTATTCTTTAGATTAATCACAAGTATTAGGCTGTGGATAAATAGCTACAGTTTATGTAAACCTACTTTCTAATAATTTGTTAATTACCAATTCCATAATAAAATGGATGGATTCAAATTATATTATCTTCAAAAATTAGCTACATTAAATATTAAAATATTTCTAAATATTTGAAAAAGGTAGGTTGGGAAACTTCAAAACCAGATGTTAAATATGCAATAAAATAATAATGTTTTGAATAATTGCAAAAGTATTTGGGAGATGTAAATTCAATATTTAATTTATAATATAATTACCCTATCGATGTATACTAAAATAAAAATTATTACTTGATGACATATTTCAAAATTTCATACTCGAATTATATTTAATCATTCCGAAAGTTTTATATATATAGATGCGAATAATTTTTAAAGAAATTTAAAGAACTTATGTGATTCTATTTTTTATACTTATCTCCATTTATAAATATTAAGTAGAAAAGAAAACTACGCCATATGATGATATTTTATTTTTAGAGAACAAAAATTTTTTACAAAATATAATCAAATTTATTTTTAATATATATATAATTATTATACTATATTTTAATAATTATTATAGAAATATATTAAATTTATTGGAAGAGAGGTAAAAACAATGAAAGCGGTTTAAAATGAAAATATTGTAAAAATTTATGATGTAAAATTGACAAATAAGCATTTTTATTTGGTTATGGAGTTATGCGAAAATGGAAATTTAGCTTAAAATTGAAAAATAGTCCTAATCATAGAATACCGGAACCTGAAGCAATTTAGATTTTTAAATAAATTATGTCTGGGTAAAATTTTAATATTAAATCATATTAATTATTATTACTAATTTAATACTATAAAACTGTAAAAAGATATTCCGCAATAAATACGGCAAAAGCTTTACATAGAGACCTAAAGCCTGAAAATATATTATTTAAAGTAATATTAATTTTACGAAATAAAAATATAACTCAAATGATATAAATATCATTGAAATAAAATTAAATAGGGCAATGTAACTAAAATAGCAGATTTTGGATTGGCTAAAATAATAGAAAATAATGATTCTGTAAATTAAAAAGTAACAGTAACAGGAACTCCATATTATAGACCACCTTAACTCCTTACAGTAAGTTAATAAGGCGTAGATATAGAATTTCCATAAAAAATAGATATATGGAGTCTTGGAGTATTGTTTTATGAAATGCTGATGGGTAGACGTCCATGGATGGGAGAATAAATGGTTGATTTTTTAGATTAAATTGAAAATAAGGAAGTCGAATTTCCAGCAGAATTAAAAATATCTGAATAAACTTAAGATCTTATTTTAAATATGCTAACTATTGATGAGAAATATAGGTTTTCTTTTGAAGATTGTTTAGAACATCCGTTTTTTAAAAATTGAAAATATAATCCTAAAATAATAATAATTAAAAACTGCATTTTTTTTCTCGTGTTCTCTTTACTCAGAATTATTATAATTATAGCAAAAATTATTTTAATTTATAAAATAAAATTAATTCATCGTCTTTACAATTTTTATAACCTCTATTTCCTTAATCATGTTGTATAATAAATATTTATAAATAAGAGATGTCTTTTTATCTTCAAAAAAATAAATTTTATTTTATAAATAAACAGATTAAGTAGTGTTATCTTAGTAGCAATTTTTTATTTGATATTTTATAAATGTGGTTCATTATTTTTTTTTTTTTTTTTTTAATACTTAGGTTGATTAATATTAAACTTAGAATAGTGCAATATTAAATTTAAAATACCAAATAATATAAAAATAATAAAGGAATAATACAATAGTATTAGATTACTGTAATTAAATACCCTATGAAATATTAAATAATCCCTATAATTATGAAATATTTATTATTAATAGTTTAAATAGTAAATATATTAACTAATCTTTGAAACAAATTAAAATTTAATAAAAACAAAAAATAAAAATACATTTCATTTCCAAAAGAAAATACTTATGGAAAACCAAAATAAAATAAATCTACTTAAGAAGAAGAGGAAGAACAATTTAATAACAGCCAAAGTCCAAGTGATATAGGAAGTGTTGAAGAAAAGAGAAATAATAAATATAAAGGATTTTTAGATACTTATGGGGAAGAATAGAGTGTGGAAAATACATACAATAAAATAAGTAGCAATAACTTAAAAATTGAAAAAGAATTAGATAGTTATATACCGAAACCCCATTCTCAAAAATACCTATAGTATTATACAGACTAAAGTGTCAATTCTGACTCATCTCCTAATAATAACACAAAGGATGCGTAGCAGCGTTTATTCTTTTCTCAAAACCATCAAAACATTTCTTATAACCAAAGTAATAATGTTTCTTTAGATCATAGGTCAATATGTTAAAATAATAATACATTATTATAAACTAACAATAAGTGTGATGAAAAGTAAATGTGCGATAAATAAATAAAAATGAAAACATCCAAAATGAATGGTAAAATCAATAGGAAAAAAACTAACTCATTAAGTAAATTTTATTTTTAGCAAAAATCATAAACCTCCAAGTTTACTGATAAATTTAAGTAATAACTATAGAATATTATATAATTTAATTACTTTTTAAAATTAAAATAAAAACTTAGAGAAATGAAAAGAGAAATATAAAACTAAAATGTTATAAAAATGCCTTAAAAATAAAAAATTATGATATTCATGATAATAAATAGGAAGAAACGCTCACTTAAAATTCTGTAAATCACAAAGAGAATTTAGATGAAATATATGACATATAGGATTGTGAGTTAACGAAATAATATAGTTAATAAATTTTAATCAGACAGTAATATAAACAGAAACTAAAGGAAAAGATTATAAAAAAAGCTGTTTTTTTTTCCCATTGTTTGCTATGTTGGTTCTTTATCATTTTAATATTCTCAATTGCAAGACTTTCCTTCTATTTAAATTTATAAGATATCATAGCAGGATAAGAAACTAATGCTAATTATAAAAATAGCAATAAAATATTATAAATTTCGGCAATAAACTATAGTTTATGTGTTATTTGCATATTAGAATACATTTCCTTTTTTTTATCACTTTTTTTTGGAAGTTAAGCTGTTAAAGAGCTAAAGATTTAAAAATTAAAGATAAAGGGATTATTCTTATTAATTTCAGCAATCTTAGAAGTTATATAGTCTGGTATAGCTTTATCATCTTAATAATCTAATGATGAAACTTTCGATATTGTAAGAGATTTAGTTTTCTTTTTGGTTAATATGATAATAATAACACTATTACTTCGAAACTGTAAAAAACTATATAATTATTTTACAATTTATGATAATTGCTTTGTTTAAGAAGAAAAACTTTAATATCAAAATAGTAATATTAATAACATCAAAACTAGATGTAAAATAATGAGTTGTAGATATTCTAAGACTCAAATAGACCAATTTAATAAAACTAAAACCAACCTTAATTATAAAATTAGGAGTTAATGAAAATAGAATCAATTTGATTTATTAATATAATACATATATATATTTTAATTTAGTTTTTATTTATTTTTTCAATCAAATACTCTAATATAATAAAATGTTTCCAGGTTTTTTTTAAATAAACTAAGAATTCCTAAACTAAAAGGAATAATTCAATTTTACAAGAAAAAAGTAATTTAAAAACATAAATAATATAAAAATAAATAAAAATATTATATTTATACATATTTTAATTCTTTCTTTGTTAATATTATACAATTACTATAAATTATTTATATTATTGTTGCTTTTTATATCATTATTTATTTTCAGATATTTTAATTTCATTCCCAATTTTTTATTTATTATTTTCTACATCAGCATTGCATTTTGAGCTATTGTTACTATTATTTTATGCATTTTCAAAGATTCCAGCCTCAGTTGTATCATAGTTATATAAATTACTTTCTATATGAGACTCCTTAAGTTGCACACAAGTGCTTTAGTTGGGTTTGATAGCATAATTTGGGTTATTCCCTTCATTAAATATTAAAATCCCGTTCTTTTTCAAAACCAAAGGTACAACATATAAAAAATTAAAAGAAGCAATCAGCAGAGCAATTAATTACATATAAAACCTTAAAATGGTTATTTTGTCATATGGAATAAGTAGAATAGCGAAACTCCAGCCCCCAATTAAAAATTATAAAAATAAAATTCCTATTCTATATGAAATGGAGTCTTTAGCATATTAATATTATCCGCACAAAAAGGAGGATTTTACTTCACAAAAGTGAATAGCTAAAAGACTTCCGAAAATCATGGCGGCTTGTGTTAAATCTATAAAACATTTACTATAATACATGTGTGAAAGATCAAGTTCTTTTAGTTTGCATTTTTATAGGATATTAAAGTTCCAGATTTATATATTTTAACTATTTTTCAGGACTGAATTTTGTAGCAAATAAATTAGCAAAGCTACTCCTTAAAATAAAAGAATTCCAATAACTAAAATGATGGCATATTTTTTCTTTTTGTCCTACCCTGACTGTAAGAATTTATTGAAAATGAAATCGTCAATCATTTATTCAGCAAATAATCTGTAATTCACTGAGAAATAGATTCCAATGATGGCTCCTAAAATTACTTCATTGTAAGTATGCATTCCCAAATACATTCGACTTACAATGACTCCAATCACCACACTCACGAGTGCCAATAACGAAAAAATTAAAATCAATTTGTGTTGAGTTGAAAAGAGCTGAAAAGTTTTTAATTTGCTTTAATTTGCCTAACTGCAGCTGCTTGAAGGATTTTCCGTTAGTTATTTATTGAGATCTTCGGTTTCTTTTTATAAACTATTGCTATTATTGTTTTCATTTGATTTACTTTTATAATTATTATTATTCTAATTGTTTTCTATTTCTTTCTACATTATGGGTCTCAATATAAAGGAAGTAAAAATAAATTCTGCTATTAATACTGCTGATATAGAATGTCCTGAAGGATTTCCATATTCTTTATAGCACTTCCAATCCAGAGCTTGTATATCATAATTGCTAACCCAGTAAGGTCTTGGAGATGCACTAAATGTCTTATATAGGGAAGTAATTTCGATAGAAAACGATAAATAAAGCAAAAATCCATAAATCGGACGCTTGTTTTTCATAATAATAAACATTAGCAACATAACTCCAACTACAAGTTCAGGCCTTTTTATAAAATGAAAAAAATTAACATTTCAATTTCTATTGTTAGTATTTATACTTTTTTACATTAATATGATGGAAAATATGTTCATAAGAATATCCAAAAACTTAGATCTGTGTTTTTACATTTAGCCAATAGTTATCAATGAATTATCAAAAAGTTATTCAAAAAAAATCTATTCTAATACAATAACTATGATTAGGAAAATCGTAATGAGCGCTACCAGGATATAAGGAAATTTAGTATGTTTATCCATCTTTTAAAGAATGTATAATTTAACTTTATTTATCAATTCGTTTTTTGGCTTTAAAAAAATATATGATTTTTTATTTTAATAATAGTTTTATTTCTCTTTTTATAGTATTTTGTATTTTTTAGGAAAATAATTTAATCAATTTTATTTTTTTAACTATTATATACATATATTTCCATATTTTATATTTAGCAATTATTCTAAACTATTGTATTAAAAAATTATATAAAATTTGTACAATAATAATCCATAAATTTAACAGTTAAGTAAAATAGTAATAATAGCAAATTGATATATGATTCCCTCCTTACGTTTAGCATATAAATATATTATTAACTTATAGTTTAATTAAAATATACTTAGTAAAAATAGCATTCAAAATATGACAAATAGAAAAAAAATATTAGAGTGAAATAAATTCTTATTTAAAAAAAAAAATAGAATTAGAAATTATATAATTATAAACTCCTTCTATTATTATTAATAATCAAAAATAAAATAAAAATATTTCTACTATAAGGAAATTCATTTTTACATTAGTATATATTAATTATATCAGAAAAATTGAGAGGCGATTTTATAATAATTTCATTATTGTTATTATACTGTTTAAGAACCATTCAGATCAACTTGCTTTCCTGAATAATAAGATCTTTTAAAAAAAATAAAAAATTGAATATTTTAATAAAAATATCATTTAGAAATAAAAAATTTAGAATTAAATTTTTAATTACATATCTTTATCAGCAAATTCATTAAGTTCATGTAGACTATTATTGGCATCTTCTTAATTATTTGACTACTAGAAAGAGGTATTCTTAGGCTAATACTAAATATATTAAGTTTTTGGTAATTGTTAACTTATTTAATATGTTCTGTCGGGGAATTTTTAGCTAGACTACGATTTTTAATTTCCATTTTTATTCCCATATTGCTACTATTGGTACTATTATTGAGAAATATCAGCACTACCTTATTGCATAAAGTTATATTGAGCCTGCTATTGAAGTTAGGTAACATCTTCTCCATAATTTATTAGAATTTGTTCTAAAATCCATTTCGTCTTTTCGTGAATCATGAATGGGAGGCTTAAAATGTCTTTAATGTTAATAAGAAGAGCAGGAACCTAATTTTCTTTGTTTTTATATTCATCCAAAATATCGTCTAATTAGAAATAGCTTCTAATACATTAAGCAGTAATTCTATAATTTTAAATGTACATAAACACAATATTTCACCATTATTAATTTATATTTTACTTTCTAACAGACTCATCGATGTCTCTTAAACCAAAAAGCAAAGCTCGGAAGTTTTGAATACCCATCGAAGCCAATCCTTTAGCGCATTCACATCTTATTACTGGGTTTTTATCTTTCGTTAAACCTTCTATGAATATTAACTCTGCCTAAGGACCGAAGCTTCTAATACTGTACATTGCCATCTTAGAAAATAATCATGGTAATTTAAATTAAAAATTATCGAAATGTTAGTAATATTTTAAAATATTTAATTTAAACTTTACTCCTCTTATATCTGGTGAGTGATCTTATAAGAAATAATAAAACAAAGGCAAAATATTTTAACTTTTTAAATATGTTATATTAGAATCTTGAGCTCTATTTCTTAGAATCTCTAAAGTGTTCAGACAGGCTTTTCTGACTTATATCATTGAATCACTATTTTAAATAATATTATATAATTAAAATAATATAATAAAATAATAATTTTTAATTTACTTTGCGTTTTTAAATAATTCTTCAATGATGAAATCGATTGTAGGTCTTCCCACATTAGCTAATTAAAATGATTGAATAATGGCTGATTTTAGTTTGAAGTTAGACTAAGGACACGATTTTAAGATATCTATTAATATTTATTCCCCATAAATACCTTTTTATTATAGAAAATAAATAAATATTGAGTTTATTTTTATTTTAAATTTAAATTTTTTTTTCTAAAATAAAATTATTTTATGATAAATTATATTTTAATTATCATGATATTAAAAGAAAACAAGAAAATTATTTATTCTAAACTTTACCTAACCGAACTAGAGTTTCGCAAACTGTTAGTTTGTTTATTGTATTCTCTTTTAATATTTTAGTTAATGGACCGAAAGCTTATTCTGCCATCTGTCCCCCAATAGCCTTAAATAGACATGAATTTTTATAATTTAAATATATAATTTATTTAAAATTAAGTATTTACTCCTATGGCCACACAGGCGGCAGTTCTGACTTTCCAATAATTATCTTTTAATAATTCCATTAATCTTTTACATATTTTATTAGGAACGGAGTCTCCCAATCTTCCACAGCACCAAGCACCCATAGCTCTAATTTGTGATTCTCTATCAAATAATGTTTTATAAAGAGGTTCTATAGCTGCTTCAGCTTCAGGACAACCAATAATACCTAAAATTAATTTAAAGATAAATACAAAATAGTAAAATATTTTATTTGCTTACCTAAAGTATTTATTGCTGCCTCTCTTACTTAAGTATTTTCGTCTTAAATCAATCTACATAGCCCCCTTATAATATTCAAAGAAATAGGAATATCTTATTCTTATTATTTTACTTCTTCCTATTCTTGCAGATTAGGATCTATAAGTTTAGTGAGAGCGAATTGAGGAACTAAGTTAAGTTCATGAATGTCATGTACCCGTTAAATTCCTCCTTCTTGTGCTTTTTAAAATTTCTCGAATTTCACAGCAAGTAGTCTCTTTGATTTGAAAAATAAAATGAGTTGTTAATGTTAATTATTAATAAAGTATTGTTATAAATTAGGATTTAAAAACCTGTAGGGCAGCCATGAAATCTCTTGAATTTACTGAAATTGAATCCGGAGTTTGCTTATCTTTTTTCGGTAGGTAGGGATTCATGTTGTTATTGTCCATATAGCTGTTTTCTGTAAGGGATTTATCCATTTAATTTTGCATTGATTGTTCTCCTTCTCTTTCTTGATCTTCTCTTCCTTCGATATCAATAAAAGCCAGAGGGGTTAGATCTCCTTCATAAATACACATCGTTCCTGGATTGACATTATAATGCAAGGCAACTTGGTAAGGAACAATGTTAATTTTAAGTTTATTTTTTTCATTTTTCCCCACTCTCCAACTTAAAACTTCATAAAAATAAGAATAATTTATTGTTATAAAAGTGCTAAATAATCCAGTCTCCATTATTTAAAATGGAAATATGTACCTGTGCTTATAGCAAGCTTAATTTTTTGATTTGGAGTATCTTTGGCAATCTTTAAGATAGAAATAAATATTATTATAATGAATAAACAGTAAAGAACATGTGTACTTTAAAATAATAATTATAATAATGAATTTGTTTTACTTTTAATAAAGTCTGTTCTCCCACTTCACCACAAGCTCTTATCGTGGAAACAATTAATTATCGATCAAGAGTTCCTTCTTGCAATAATTGAATAAGAATGGGTAAACCTCCAGCTTTGTAAATAAGAGAATACATTCTATTCAGTGCAGCCAATGATGCAACCTAAACAATTTAATAATAATAATAGTAGTAGTTAAAAAGAGAGTTTCATTTATTATGATTTATCATTTTACTCTTTTTTTTGCTTCTCCTGTGTTTATGTCATTCAAAAGAGAGGGAATAATAACGGAAAGCTATATTTCTTCACACTGTGCTAATAAATTTAAAATTAGGTTTGGAACATCGTTAAAATCCTTATTTGCAATGTCTAAAAGTGCATACAATCCAGGATAATCTAAGCTAAATAATGCTAAAAAGGCTTTTGATTGCAAGGCAGGAATTGCTTCATCTATCAATATTGAAGCCAATAATTTTATATTGCTAAACGAGATATTGTGAGGTCCAATAAGGGCTATTAAATTTTAATTTATATAAAAATAATATAAAAATATATAGTTTTACCTATGATTTCCAGAGCACAGAAAACATTGTAAAAGTCTTTTGTTTCATAATACATAGGAATGGCTTTGTAAATTTAGCTAAGAATGAGAGCAATAGCGTGATCTGTCAAAGATTCTCTGAAATTGTAAATTAATTCAAAAAGGAAAATCAAGGCTCCGAGCCTGAATTCCAAATTTTAACTACTGAAATATTCGATTAATATAGCTATTTTTTGTTCATAGGAAGCATTAACGAATCTAAAAATGAAATTTATTGTATTTTTGAATTCTAAATTGTTAAAGATAAATTTTGTAGTAATTACACCTAGTCTGCTGCGATTTATGATAAGAATTATTTGTAACATTAATCAAAAAACTGAATATCTACTTCTTGGTTTTATTTTTTATCAACTGCTTCTCCGAAATCCTAAACCTGTCCATCTCCTTACACCTTATCATTATTATTGTCATATTCAGCATTGTTACTATTTTCATGATGACTGTTATCTTATTCATGTCTACTTCTGTACAAATTCTGAGATTCGTTAATGTTAATTTTGGATAAATTCATTGCCATTTAATCCAAATTGCTGTTATCTTTGTTTCTATTCTATCATTGTATAAAACATATTAATAAACCAATAAATAGTACAGTATTAAATAAATATTACAGGCGAACCGGAATGTTGGTTAATTGAAAAATCTCCATCGAAAACTCTTTGCAGTACCTATTTAGAAGTCCTATTGGGGGAATTGACTTTATGGTCCTAATTATGCATCATTCCAGTTCCGTAAGGGTCAAATGACTACTAATTGGACTACTCGAATTGGCCTGCATACATTTACTATTGCTAATAGTTAATTTCTTAATCATCATCAAGTTCTTATTCGTTTTAATATTGCTATTATTATTATTGCCTGTTTCCTTCATTATTATAGAAATTTCTTTAATCATTCTCTTAATTAAAATATTATCTTTCATTAAACTATTGTTATTAAGAATAATCTTATTAATCTCTAAAGTCTCCAGTTTCTTCATTGTTATCCTCTTCTTAGTTTTAATTGTCAAACTATTCCTAATGATATTATTGTTATTGGTATTACGAAGAATGGCTAGGCTGTATCAACTGATATTCCACTTGTTCCGTCATAAAATCTTAGTTTTAGCTTTAATTTTGAGTATTATTAAAGTTATGACCAGCTTCATTTTATTATTAAAGTGGATTGGAATTTCCTCGGCTGCGGTTATTATTACTATTTTACATTTAATTATGTTCTCCTTATTCTTCCTTTTATGGCTAATATTGCATAGGCATATTTTCAGAAGGTACATGAGATCCAATATTCTAATTGTTCATGTTAATAATTAAAAAATTTCAAATTTATTTATTGAATGCTAATGATGATTTGTAATTGGTTTTCTGTTTATTAGATTCTTTGTATTTTTATCTTATTTCTTGTTTGTTACTTACTTTGTTAGTTATTATGCTTATTCTTGCGGCTGATTTAATAATATTACATGATTATATGTAAAATTAATTTAATGTTTAATCAACTTATTAAATAAATAAATTATTTATTTATTAATTTATTTTATTTACTTTTATTTTTCCAAAATCTAAAGAATATTATTACTTAATTAAATTAGTGAGTTTGTTACATAGATAATTAGTAAAAATAATTTATAAATTTCTTTGTTTATAATAATTCGCCAAATATTTAAGTTACATTCAGTTTATCTGAAGTTTAAAATACTATTATATTCGAGTATTTAATAATTAAATGAAAATAATACCAATTTTTAAATAAAAATTTTTCCATTAATAAATCCCTATAAAATCATAGTAAAAATATAATAAATTGGTAAAAAAATTAATATTTATTTTTGAAAGTGTTAAACACTATATTTCAACGATAAAAAGTAACCTATTCTTACTATTAATGCTATGGATATATTTTTTTTATTTAATACTTTAGTGGAGAAATTAATAATATTATTTATTTATAATAAAATCTAAATAACAAAAAGAAATTTTAAAAAAATGGCAATTAGTAATCATTATAACCCAAGTATTCTAAATTTCTTTATCAATTGAGTTTTTTAATATCATTTTTTCATTATTATTATTATTTTTGAAGCTCAAGGATTCATAAAATCAATTTAGTCTACTTCTCTGTCATTATAAGAGTTGTCATAGCTTCCATCAGCGGTATAGTCATCTAATTGCTCCCTATATTCTTTTCCGGACACATTGCTTTGGTATTGTTTTAAAACATACTCAAAAACTTCAACTTCTTCCTTCATGTCTTTTTCCTTATCCGAAAATTTGTCCAAAGCTTCTTAGTAGGTGTCTTGAGCTTCATTAAAAGCAGTTGTGACACTTTCGAGTTCTTATTAACACTGTTATTGTTCTCCCTGGGCTACTTTCATTTGTTTTGCCAATAATGAAGTCAATTTTACCTATTTGTACAGTTCTCTATCCAACTCTTGCATTTCCTTTTCCAGTTGAATTCTGAATTCAGCAGCAGCTATTCCTGCAGCCACTTCATCTTCCTGATTATTTTCCATCTTTCCTCTGATTTATTGTTCCATTTCATCTAATAATTCTAAAAGTTCTGCTTTGTATTCAGCAAAAGGTCTTCTCTGCCCACTTTCATAGTTGTCTTTATTTTATTTTTTTAATTTCATTAATTTATGAAATTGAATTAATATAAATATTTATAAAGAAATATTGAAGAGAGACTAAAAATTTCTATTTTTTATTTACCAACTGTAATTTATTCTCTATTGTCGTCTACATGTTTGGTTCCAATTTCAGATTCTGAAAATAAAATATTTTTTTAAACTTTGGAAAATAAGCAAATGAATTTATATTTTTTAATTACCTGTTCTGGAATCAACACTTTAGTCATTGGTCACTTCATATTAACTATCATTTACATGATCTTATCCAGGTTTGGGTTCATTGCTTTAATTTTGAGAGATTGAAGCATGCATTTACAACAATTCTTTAGTATTATTTGTTCTGTAAAGTGCTAAAAATTTTGCAAATTTGGTAGCAAAGTCTCTCTTTTCTATAAGGCTCATACTTTCTTTTTCCTTCAATGATTTCCTTAAAAATTCTATCAATCTAATCATAATTTTATCATTTTTCAATCCTTAAATATAGTTTCTATTGGCTTTACATCTTAATAATAAGAGAATTAGTTAATTAGGTAATTAATTAAATACGTTTTTATATTAATAGTGAATAGTAGCTACCTATCTTAATATAATTTTTCATGTTTTTCAACAGTTTTTCTTGTTGTTTCTTTTATCCAATCTAAGAAATCTTGATTTTGTTTTTGCTTTTCAGCAAGTTCATTAACAACCTAAAATCAAAATATAATATTAATAAATCTTCATCTATCTATAGCTGTTTTCTTTCTATTTTGCACACAGTTATAAAGAAAAAATAATTTATATAATCTTAAACAAAACAACTTTATTTAATTAAGTATATTTAAATTTTACACCGTCTTTGTATTGACATTCAGCTGTTTTTTTATTAAATGTTACTTACCAACTGTTAACATTTTCAGTGAGTAACCTTGAATTTTATTTCCAACTATCTCTAAATTCATTCAAATTTTGCACAGCATCTCTATGTAAACTCAGTAATAAACTTTCTGCATGATCTGCATCAGTTTATGCCAATACGACAGCTGTCAAAACCAAAAAATAAGCAATTTTTGCATATCTAATTTTCCTTTATAATTTTGAATTTCAGAATAAATGTGATGAGAGTGAGTTTATATTATTTTTTCTCTATATGTATGTATTCTATTATATAAATATTAATTTTTTGTGTTCTTTTACGATTTAATAAATATTAAAGTCGTTTTTTGATATTATTAACAAATGTAATACTTACCAAATATTAAATTAAAATATATATAATTAAAACGTATTAATTTTTCTTTAATAAGAGCTTCATAATATTATATAGCTAAAATAAACCATACAAATAAATATTGCATTAACTACATGTGAATATATAATAATATAAATAATAAATGAGTAACATTAATCTTTTTAAATTAAATAAGTAAGTAAATTGATAAATAAATCAACGAATCTATCAATCAATCAATCATCCTCTTCAGGAGTTTCTTTATACTCAGTTTAAATATATTACTCTTGAGAATCTTGTATATATTTTTTATTGGTCTCTGAATTATCACAATTTTTTTCTTTTCCCACAACTCCAGCTATTACGCTACATTTTCTGGAACCAATTGAATTTCATAATTTTTTTAAAATAATTTCAAAAAGTGGAGCGGAGCTTTTTCCACTACTTCTGTTCTTTATGCATCGAAATCTAAAAAATTAAATACATTTAAAATAAAAAATATTTAGTGATAAAAATAAATACTTTTTTATTAAGCTTTTTTATCATTAACATATTTTCTTCTTTTCGAACTGCAACATTTGTTAAAAAAATCAATTATTAATGCAGAAGTGAGTCCATTTTTTCTATAGGCATTTTTTACAGATTCTTCGTTAATTTCTGCAATTATCATATGCGGGAATATAACTTTAACTGTGCAAAATAACTCAATCAGTCCTTTTAAAAATTCTATATCCTTGTTTCTCGACAGTGGTCCTTCATTGTTATTTTCTGCCTTTTAATTTCATACATTTAAAATTAATAGTAAAGCAGAGAATTATTTTTGTTTACTTCTACTTCAACATAAACCATGAAATTGGTTTCCACAATAATTTCACATTTGGTGTCAATTCTTATTTCCGGAGGACCCACCATAAAATTGTGAAGAAGTTTTGAAATGGCAAAATAGTTTTCATTTCTATTCGGCGAATCCTCAAAATGTATAAGGGAAATTTTCAAGAAATCTTACAATATTTCAGTTTGAAGATTCATTTCCTTCTCTTTTAAGACCGAGTATATATTCTAAGGATGCAATGTACTAAATTAGATAATAATATTGATGATTTCTCCAACTTAATATTTTCCTGAGTATTTTTGAGCAAGGGCTGAGACGTAAGCATTTAAAAAGCTATTTTATAAAGAAAAAAGCTAAATATATTTACTTTTGAAAGGGGTATCATTTATTTATTCTTTTACTTATGCAATTATTGTTTGGTTGTACTCAATATGAACTCAAAATAACCTCCTACTTTTAAAAGAGCTTGCTTTAAATTTTGGCCCTATATTTTGAATATATAAACCATTATTTAACAATAGTGGTAATTTTATTATTTACAAGTCTATTAATATCAATTTGGCCACCCTAATGCTGAAGGCCTTAAAGTATATCTATGAGGGACTTCCAACCTGTTTTACTTGCAATTTCATAATCAATTAATTTCTTTTGTTCATCTGATTTCATCAGTCTAACTAAATTGCATGGCTTCGTAATATTTCCAGTCAAAATTTATTGTATATTCTATCTAAAATGCTGGTTAAAAACTAGTTTTTTCTGCACTTTATTATCTTTGGTGCTTGTTTAAATCACAAAAATTCGAAGAATTAATAATTCATGAAATCTATTTTATCCATCATCGTTTATTATTGTTTCCAAATATTCCGTACTTGCCGACCATTAAACAAAGGCTTATTAAATAATACTTTCTTTTAAAATGGTTCTTTAAAATTTAACATGAGAACGATTTAGTTATAAATGTTTTATTACTCATTTAAAAAGTTCTTAGAATATATTACTAAGAAACAGAGCAAAGGTTTTAGTAAACTGTTAAACAAGTTTATGGGGAAGAATATAAAATATTATCTTATTCAGGTTAAATTTATAGCACTTCAGCGATGCTTTTGATAATAAAAGAATAAGATTCATGTTTTTTTCCTATAATATTTTCCGCTAAATTCATTTATTATCTCCGATATTTTAAACTTATTGTTGTTGTTGTTGTTCTTCTTCTTCTTCTTCTTTATTCTTTTTTTATAATTGATATAATATACTAATGATAAATTATATAGTTTAGAAAGAAATCAATATTATATTAAAATGGCACTAAAAATTATATAGGATAGTAGACACATATAAAATAATATAATATTTATATATATATAATTAAATCCAAAATAAAAATATATAAAGGTATCGTATTGACTCACTTAAATACTATTAAGCCTTATTACAATCAGTTCAAATAAAATTAAAAATTATTTTTAGGAAATCTTAAACTATTTGCCTAATTTAGATTCCAGTGAACTTAAGGGCGCAGTTTTTAATTATATTTGCACATATTAAATTTTTTTTCAGAAACAAAAATAAATTCTCATCATTATTTGTACAGCCAGGTATCTTCAACTAAATTTCTAATTTTTTCTGAATAGGCTTTTTATCATCTACAAATAGTTTTGCAGCTTCAGGATTCGCTGGAGAGTCAGGATTAGGTTCTGTAAGCAACATTCTTATTGATCTTAATATTACATGTGCATTGTATAGCTAACTCCATTGCTTATCTAAAATATCTAGGCAAATTTTTCCATTTTAATAAACATTGGGATGATAGATTTTTGATTAAAATCGCACTTCAGGAGGCTTGTTTGGATACTCTTCTGTGAATTATATTGATAATCTAAAAACTCCTCCTTCCCATGGTGTATCCTCTGGCCCAAATAATAATGCATCCCATGTTAATACATCTGTATCTATCGGCTATATAATCATGCCTTCCGGGGTTCTTTTTTTAAATTTTTTATATCTTTTATCAAACGGCTTCTTGCTTTAGTTGTCATTTATTTCTATATATATATATGTATTACTATATTTAATATAAGTTTATTTATTTACAATTGCGCTAAATAGTTTTTTTTTTGTAAATTGAAATTGATATTATAATACAAAGATGTGACTAACTAATACTTTTCGCTTTTCATATTAAATATAAAAAAAATACCTATCATAAAAATGAAATCCATAAATATAAATCTGTAATTAATTTAATAATAATGTGCTACCGTACACATTATATTATTAAATAATTTAAAAAACGATATTAGCTAAACGAATAAAAACATAATTTTAATTAATTTATCTTTAAAAGTTCATATCTATTACTCCTTTACTAATAAATAATTAATATTACATTATCAATTCCAATAGTGTAAAATAATAGTTATATATTATTTAGAGTATATATTATTGTTTATAATATAATTTTATATAGGAAAATGTATAGGCAGAATATATATTAAAATTTATATGTGTTTCATTTAATATTAGGCACTTACAGTTCTTGGTTTTCCAATGATAAATTAGCATGCAACTGTCCGATGAGAAAAATTAAAACCAGGAGGAGAATTGCCTGCCACGTTTTAATTCCCTTTCGAGAATCTTATTTATTGTTATTATGATATGCAGTTGGTTAAAATTATTAATTCTAATTTGATTAGGTTATCCGTTTATTAATCCCCTAAGACTCTTATAAATTAGAAAACCTAGAAACTTGTTTTGTGTTTTTTTTCTTCGTTTTACCATTTTCCTCTTCCCCATAAAAATGACTTAATTATTCTCTCAAACATTTCCTTTCTTCAGCCAATTGAGACATCTATTTTTCTTACTTATCTACATAAATTAGCAGTTATTCGTACAAAGACTTTATGTTTTCTTCGTTTATGACAACATTATTAATGCAGATGTTATCTCCCATAGTGCTATAATATTGCTGACTAATCATACTTTAGTTGCCTCTTGGACTATTATAATTTTCATAGCCTTAGTACTAAGAACTAATACCGAATTTGGATTTACCGATTCCCTGTGTGCTATGCGTGCTTTTTAATGAAGGAAAGCTTCCATTTCTGCTACTGTTTAGTATGGTATCTTTTTTATTGGAATTAGAATATTGGCTATATTTTCCTGTCATATCCCCAGATATGGTAGGGAACTACCTGTGTAATGGGGAATTAAGACTAGCTAGTTTTTAGCTGAAAATCGGGCTCGAACTTGTAATTCTATTCGAATTTTAGAGAGTATTACTATCATTGTGAGTTGAATTTGAGTTAATCGGTAATTTATTAGATAAAATTAAAGAACTTGCAACTCCATCAATGCCTTGGCTTCCATAAAAAAATTCCTATATAAATTGCTGCTTTTCATTTGATTTCATGGGAGAGGTTAGTTTCAGAAGATCGCTTGCAATTTTTACTTTTAAAATTCTTTCTTCTATCTATTTGTGTAACAAGTATTATTTATCACTCCAAATTTTCGCTGGATCGATTGACATCAGATCTTCCAAAGGCAAGGCCTAAACGAGAAATTTATCAGTTTAAACTCTTACATTTTCCATATTTCTTATTGCAATCTGGATTCCGATTTCTTCTTTGGGCTGCAAAATTTTGGACACTGAACTTAAATTGTAATTTTTCACGTTGTTACACTTCAGGCGAAAGGAAACTATACTCCCCGATATATTTCTAATGTATAAATCCCCTATCATTTATCTTCCTGAATACAAATCCTACTTAAATTCTATATCAAATGGAGAAGGAGTTATTTCTAATGATTGCAGTATAACTTTATCATGCTTTTAATTCACTATATGAGAGTCATTTATTTACATCTTTTCAACTTTTTAAGATACATCAATATTTCCACTGTTATTATTTGTAAAGCTACTTTGCTTTAAATGCTACATAAAATTTTATATTTACAGATTTAATTTAGGAATTGTTATTTTATAGAAAAATATATAATTTTTCGGTTTGGGATTTATATATTTATTATTTATTTCAATATTTTCTTTTGTTGTTTTTATTGATTTTTCTAATAAAAATTATATTACAAATGTTTAATATTTATTGTTATGAGTGAGTAAATGAGTGAGATTTGGTTCAAGTAGATTGCAATGGCTAAATAAAAGCAATTATTTTAATATCATTATATATTTATTTTATTAATAATAGCAATTATTAAGCTATTTACAGATTTTAAATTTAAATTATGATAGAATTACCAATATTATTATATAAATTATCTAATTTTAATTTGTAATTAAAATTCAAAAACCCCAAATTTTAACTTAGGTGTTTATTAAAAAATATAATATTTGTTTATTGGTTTTAATATTACAATAGTCTTAAGTGATATGAATAATTATTAGATATGAACTTTAAATCCTATAGTTTTTATTATTATCATCTCTATATCAAATTTTTATATATCAAAAGCTGATATATAATAAAAATATGAGCATAAGTATATTTATATTTAAAATCTGATTGCTATAATACTAATATTTATTTATATTATGTAATATTTTTATTTTATTTATAAGTAGTTATAGTAGTTTACCACTCTATCAAAATAATAATCTCCCGCTATAACTTTTAAATAACAATAAAAACTGAGGAATATTATCAAATAATCATAAAAAAATAAATAAAAGAATAATAATAATAAATTCATTATATTTTGCTTAATTTATATTCATATAAAATTGATGGAATTCGAAAAATTAGAATCTTAATCATAGTAATAAAAAGATTAAGAAAAAGTTGTTGATTAGCCTCAATAATAATAATAAATAATTATGTAAGAGGAGCAGGTTTGTAAAAAAATTAAATAAAATAATGATTCAGCGTCAAAGGAAATTTAACTAAAAATTTAAAATTAACATAATGAAAATAATGATCAATAATATGAAAATCATGTTAAAATATTTAAAAAGCCTGAAAAACCCTTATCAGCGTATATTTTTTCATTAAATCATACAAATAAAAGTTTAATGATAAAGTAAATTTATCTGATATGGGTAAAATATGGAAAGAAATGACACAAGGTATATTAAGTATTTTACTATAAAGGTATATTTATCATATAATTTAAATAGATGAAAAACAAGAATATTTACAAATGTAAGAACAAGACAAAATTCGATATGAGTAATAATTAATGGAGTATTTAGCTCATAACGAAGGCGAAGAAAATTAAAATGTCGGAATTGAAGAAGTAGAAAATGAACTTTGTAATTAACTTAATATTATTATATAAGCATCGTGTTTTTATACTAATATATATATTGAAATATAGAATTTGCTTTTCCTCTGTCAAGAATTAAAGGAATCCTAAAAATGGATGAAGTAATTTTTATATAATTACATATATTTATTTTTATATTAACAAATTAACATTATAAAAGAATTTAAAAGGTTTGAGTAAAGAAAATTTGATGTATTTAGAAAAGGCAACTGAATTATTTGCAGGTTAGTTAATAGAATAAAGCCAGAGAAAAATGTTTGAAAGCAAGAGAAAAACACTTTAGTCACAAGATTTAAAAAATGTTGTTAAAAGTAATCCATATATGTCTTTTTTAAATTGTCTGTTTCATTAACAGGATTTGCTACAATAAAAAATGAAGAAGTAAATGCTTTGAATCCAGAAGAAAACCAAGAATATATGGAGGGAGATAATTAATAATTATCTAATTAAAAGCAAGATAATAAACATTAATAGTAAATATAAAACAATAATAAAATAGGAAGGTCAAAAAGGAAGTTTAGCCTCCAAAAAATAATATGACATTAGATATGTTCTTCAAAAAAAATAATGAGTAAAATATAATAAAGTTAGATAAAATAATTAATATATTTTAAATTAAAAAAATATATATATACATTGATTATTTTTTTTTCTTCACTAATCTAAACTTGTTATATACTTATAATCATGTTTAGCCCAATTATGGACAAAATTCAAAGATTCATTCCTCATTATGTTATTTTCTGCATTATTTTGATTTAATATTTCTAAAGTAATTGCTCTAATTTTGTGATCCCATCCTGCCGATACTATTCTATAATATAAATATATTACTTTCAATATTTACACGCTATATAAGTATAATCTGTTTTGATTTTTACATGTTTCTTGCATCATAATAAACCATATGACTGAGACTACTGGAAACTTTTTTTGAATATGCTAATAAATAAGATTTGATAGAATGCCCCTTAATTGTTTTGTCATTAGAGCATGATAGGAGTAGGTTTTATCTAAAACTACACTACAGTCCATTTATAGCACCATTGTGTGCTTTGAATTATTTTAAAAGATGTCCCTTTTGCACATTCCATATCAAAATATATCCATTATAATCCCCAGAAGCCACTTAAAATTCATCATATTTTACAGCGTCGTTTAAAAAGCACACAGCATTCACATCACTTTTATGACCTGTTAAAGTGAACATACACTAAAATTTTTCCATATTCCTTAGAAAATCATTAAATGGCAAAAAATATTCAATTAATAAAAAATAATTTAAAATTATTAAACAATTTACCATATTTTACAGCTTTTGTCTGAAGAGCATGATGCCAAAATTTTATATTTCTCATTATAATCCATATTTTTTATCAAACCTTCATGTCTTCCTAGCGTCCTTTAATTTATTGATCAGTTTTTAATTAAGCAATAATTTATCTAAATATTGTACCTCATTATTTTCTTCTCTTATAAATTCCATATCTAAATTTTGGCATCAGACCCTCCACTACATAGTATTTTTTAGCTTTTAATAAAAACAAGACATTTAATAGAATCGGAATGGCCTTCTATTATTGTTAATAAAAAAATGTGAAATAAAACTAAAATATTAAATATTCAAAAATATACATACATGTAAGAGTTGCTACACAACTCAAATTATTTATGTCCCAGATTTTTATGCATTTATCAGCACTGCAACTTGCTAAATATCGATCACTTACCATTACTAATCCCCAAATATCCCCCTAATGTCCTTCTAGAGTTTCTTAAGCATATACTTACTTATATTTTAATTTTTTATATAAATGGATCATATCAACCAAATTTAATATATCATTATATTTACATCAAATCTCCATAATTTTATAGTGTAATCTCCTGAAGCACTAGCAAATCTGTTATAGTCAATTGGACATATAAATGTTACTATATCCTTATGGCCACTGAATTAAATATCTACAGGCTTTGAATCATGAAAATGGCCATAGGGTATCTCATTTCCCCTATATACAAATGTATAGAATTGAGGATCGAATTTAAAAAATCATATATTGATTTTTACACTGGTAATGAAGGACTTTCTTTTTTGTAAGGGTTATTGAAAGAAGGAATTGAGTGAGATAATTTTTACTCGTCTAATATATCAACCATTGAACTGAAATATCTATGTGATCTATTTTCCCTTATTTTTTTTTTATTATCAAAATTTTATTGATAATCTTCCTCATTTACTTTATCAAAAGTAAACAATCTTAAATTTTTAATATTTATGGACTTAGCTTTTCTTATATTTGTAAATATTGCATTTTTTAATATTTTACTTATTCTGAGTTAAATTTGCATAAAAAGGATCAGTTAAAGCCTTTTCAAATTCTTTTTTGTTAATAAAAACATCCGCAGTCAATAATTCGGCAGATAAATTATTTGTTTAAATTTCAAGTGCAGGAATAACCTCTTTCATCATTTACTCTTGGAAAATTAATTATTACAAATTTTATTAAATACAGCTTTTTAAATAGTGTACCTTAATAAGTTAAAAAATTTTATATTTTGTGCGATTATACTTCAGAGGGTGTCTCTGAAATAAACGGCTTTAGAGTGTCCAAATGCTTTTAAATTGTGTAAATTTATGATGCAGTTTTTTCGCTATATTTATCTAAAATTTTTTTTTAATTTGTAGATTTTATTTAAAATTAAATTTATAAATTACTATTCATACCAAAATGTCGTTCTACATGCAATAAACTTTCTTACTAAAAATAATTCAATTCTTTTATTATCTAATTTTTAATGTTATTAATAAAATCTGATAATTCTTTTTTCTTCTAGTTTTTTACTAAACCATAGTATTTTGAAGCTCATACACCCTGAGTTTTATATTATTTATATTTCTAGCTACCAAAGTATAAAATTCAATTATTATATAATATCTCATTTCATATACTTAAAATTAATATTTTGCAGCTAATTTACCTAATAAATTAGGTATTGCATTTGTTTATGAATTAAATTCATGTAAAGGAATTAATTTATGCAAGTGAGAATGAGTATGACTTTATATACAATCTTAACACATTATTCTATCTTTACAATTTTCCATCATACAAATCTGAAATAAATTAATATAAAAATGTGTAATAATATCACTAATCTAGAATTTCAGAGGAAAAAAATATCAAATTATTACCATTGTACATTATTTATCATGTTAAGAGCATCTAACAACTTTATTAAAATATGCTTGGTTCTATGCTGCTTATTCTTTTAATAAATAATTTCCATATTATCCAGTATGATGGGTGAAATTATTGTTAGTTTCCATTCTTTAATATGGATTTATTTTATTTGATAATTAAATTAAGTTATGTTGTGTTTTACTTATTTTGATTTTTTACTACTAATTTAATATTTATATAACCTATCTAGAATATATGTGATCAATAATTATAAGCTATAAAAGTTAATTAATTAATTCTTTCAATAAATTTATTTTAATAATATTCGCAATTAAAATTTCATGAAATCTTTATATTTTAAACAATTGATAAAGTTTTTTAATTATTTTAAAAGTTTATATATCTTATGTATAATAAATATTTAAATTTAGTATTTATAATAAAATCTTAATTAAAATTTTTAACCATTGATAAAGTTATTGAATTATTTTAAAAATATTTATTATTTTTTATTAATTTCAGTTTATTATAATTATTTTATATCTCGATAATTATTTTTATATTTCTGCTATTTTGGATCTTATTTTTTTAATAGAAAAGTTTGAATTTTTGTTATAATAATTATTTATTAATTTAAATTTATATTTGTTATTGATTATTTCATTTATAGCCTATATATGAGCTTTATGAGACAACATTAGGGTTCAAATTGATATATTACTAAATAAATTATATTGTTCTAGTTTTCCTATGATAATATAATTATGCATTAATTTACATTGTACATAACAATTTCTTGAAATTAATTAATCATAGAATTTATGAGATGATATAAATTGTATAAATAATTATAAAAGTATTAACTTAAATATATGATTAAAGAATAAAATATTTGTATTTTATTCAAATATATATTTACATTTTTAAAAAAACTCAAAAACCTTATCAATGGTTAAAAAAATTTTGAAAACTTTATCAATGGTGAAAATTTATTAACCATTGATAAGGTTTTTTTTCTTAATGATTTTCTTTATTATGAAAACCTTATCAATGGTTAAGGATTTTTCTTTAACCATGGGTATTTCCCACCTCCCCAATTTTCTAAAAAAAAATTATTTATTATAATAATATTTGATTTAATAAATTATTTACATAAAGTTATTTGTAATTATATACAGAAATAAATGAAAAAGTAAATGTATAGTAATATAATATATATTTTATTATTAATTCTAATATAAATTATTATAAACTCTAAGTTTTTAAGTTTAATATAGTTTATGTTTGCTAATTTATTTATGTAGATTTCAACAATTACATAAATTTATAAAGGTAACTATATGTTTCGACATATACACATTAGTATAATAAAAACTAATAGTTTATATATGTAAATGTATTTTCCTATATTAATAATACTAATCATATAACTGTATAGTTAACTATTTATTAAAAAAGGTGTAATATTTAATAAATATATTGTACACATATATTACAATATTAACAATCATAAATTTATAAGATTTTATTTTTAAATGTAAATAACATAACATAACATGTACCATATCAATGAAAATATACCATAATTTATTATTATATTTAAATGTAAATATATTCATTTTTTCTTAGAGTAATTGAAAATTTCAATTTTATCATAATAATGTCCTGATTGATCTTAATATGTAATATATAATAAATTTTCAATTTTAGAGCTTATAACTATTTAATCAGCTGCTTACTTGTTTTTATTATAATTATAGCATGTATAATATTATTCATTATAAAATTATAATTAATTTTTTTATGAAATATTAAATAAAAGATATATAAGTATTTTAGAAAACTTAGAAATAAAAATATAGTAAAAATATGACTCCTATTCTATAACTATAAGTATTCATATTTATATTAAGAAAGCACTTTTAAAATTAAAAAGAATTTAGAGTAGCTATAAATTAATATTATTATATTAATTGTATAGTCTACCTGCCCTATTTTGTAAGGAAAATCATTATACATTGAGACTAAATTCTCTTAATAAATAAATTATTATATATATATACATAGTGGAGTAAGTATAACTATAGAAATTAAATTTAATTATATTAAATAATTTAATAAACTTAAATAAGAAAAAAAAAAAAAAAAAAAAAAAAAAATTGTTAATAAATTAACAACAAATTAAAATTATGTAAGTAAGATAACTAAAAAACAAAAAAATATTATAAATGCCCCATTTAATATTTTTAATTTTAAGTTTTGCTTTATTAACAAGTAATATATATTTTCCACATTAATATATTCAATTTAACTCTCCTTTTTACTTTTAAATTCTAAACCAAAATACTCACATGAAATATTAATTTATATTATTTTACTAGGAGCCGAAACACCTAGAGCACCGGAATATATAGGTTGTTTTATTGATAAAATACCAGTAATAATAATTTTAATTATTATATCATTAATTTAAATATTTAAAATGTAAAATATATTTTATTTTTAGCGTGATCTTGCCCATTATTTTGGAAACAACCATACCCTTCAGTCATGTACAAAAATATGCGGAGAAAATAACTATCTTTACGCAGGGCTTTAAAACAGAGGATGTAATAATTAGAAATATCTTTATATTTATTCTAACTATGATTATATATATATTTTTTCAAGTTATTAAATTATTTTTGATAATTTATAACCAATAACTTTATTTTTTAATTTTAAAGAGTGCTGGTGTGATAATGACTATGGAACTTATGGAAAATGTGCAGAAACTCATTGTAACAGGCCTTGCAAGGCAAACCCTATGTAAATTTGTGGAGGGGCTTTACGAAATTCTATTTATCACTCTTAGTTTATGACCTGTATTCCTATAGGAAACGACTGGTAAAATTTCATTTTAATTTATGACTAGTTGAACGCTTTAATATTAATTAATTATACATAGATAATAAAATACTTTTTAACTAGTGGTTATAATTAATTAAAATCACATATAATTATTCTAATCAAACTTTTATTTATTAACTAATTAATTAACTATTTTACTAATTTTGTTTTTGATAAATAATAGGACAGTTATTTCTTAAATATATATATATAAACAAAAAAAATTTAAATAAAAAATTGTAACTTGTTTATAATAAATTATTTTTTAAATAGTTTAACCGAAATTGAAATCCAAAGATGTCATGATCATTTAGGAGGATTGTCTCTAGATTCAATTACTAACGAATGTGTTCCTTTCGTGTAAGACAACGAGACTTACTATCGATTTGCCTTAACATACCACAACGGATATAACTTAGATGAAAGTTGTCTTTCACAAACTCTTTCTGTAGAAGGAAATGAAATTCCAGGTCTCTTACACGTGAACGGAAAATTCCATGATGGAGCTACAATCTACGACGTACTTCCTAACTAACATTTTACTTATTTTTCCTCCACTCACACACTGGAGTTTACTTTGAAACATACCGATTTGGAAAATTTAAACTGCTAAAAATTCGTGACTGACGACGAGTATATTTGGTAGTGTGACTTTTCCCTCCACATTTACTTTGTAGGAATTTAATAATATAAGTACACCTTCTGTATGACCACCACCCTTTCAAGAGTGTACACCAATTCTCTCACCGTGACTGTCAACCCGAACGAAGTTATCGGAGATTGCTGTGAAAACACCTTGGAGATATAAACACAACTGAAATTCTGTTCTGATTTTACCTGCAGCTCTTACCTGGCTGACGGACTTACCGTTTAAAGAAAATCAGATATTTTTGTGGAACACAGCATCACTTCTTCAGAATTCTAATATTACTATCTTCATGGCCTCCAAATAAAAATTGGCGCTTTCCTTCCAGACATAATAGCTTAAAACGGATCTCAGCCAGGAAGAATTATTTACCATCTACAGTCTAATGTTGCCTTTAACAACATGCAAATTGAAGCCATTTCAAGAATTGCTGAAACTGCTTAAAGAAGAAGAAATAGATATTTATAAGCATCTCAAAATAATAACAAAAATACGAATTCTGATAGTGAAATTGGAAATAACTATAAAGTAAAAGCTATAAATATCTTAAATGTAAATGAAAAAAAAAACGCGAAGAAAGATAATAATAAAAATTAATCCCAAAAAGAAAAAATCCTTATTGGAGTTATTGCAGGCATTGGAACTTTGATTATTGTTGCTACCGTTTTCTTAACCTATATGTGCATCAAAAAACAAAAAACTAAATTAAAATTGCAAGCTTACGAATTAGAACGATAGTAGTCTTCGAATTCTCCGTGCAACAACATTTAAATTAATGGAAACAATAACAATAACATGGACATGATTAAATAGCAGCATATTAAATTTTCTGATATTCCTATCTGTAGTAGAAGTCCTAGTATAGCTGATAAAAATGATTTGGCAGCTTAAATAGATGAATAAGGGGATATTCCAAGTGAGGTTCCTTCTGCAGGTAATAATACAAGTGCCGTAAAAAAACCCTTGTGTAGTTCTAAAAATAGTTCCCCTTAATCATCGTCATCTAAATGAAAATATTCATTATATTTGTCTAGAATTTTCCTTTAAAATTTCAAAGGATTTACCTTTTACTACTAATTATAACTAATTATAATTCAAAAATTTAAAATAAAATATATAATATATTATATTACATTATTAACTAAGTTTTCTTTATTTTATTATTTAGTATTATCTATAGAATTATAATCATTTTCACAATATCATTTTATTTTTTTTTTTTTAAGAATGTAGTAAAAATACGATTAGAAATCGTTATACTTCCTTAATTAGTTATAAAGTAGTTATTAATAATTAAAATTTAAGAAATAAATTTAATAAAAATATTTTATTAATTGCTTTAGGGTAATATAAAAATTAACAAAATATATTTTTATTGTCTATATATTAAAAAATATAAATAATAATATATTTATTAATTCTTAATAAAAGTATATATAATATAAAGAACTTATAGAATAAAAAGCAAATAATATATTAGAAATATAAGATAAACAATTTATATAATTGAAAGAATAATTCTTAAAAATTTAATATACTATAATCTGATATAATTAATTTTTTTTATCAATGTATTGTATATATAATAAAATTTATTTTAATGGAATAGTAAATAAAAAACAAAAATATATTTTAAATAAAATATTAAATTGTAAAATACCATTCCAAACAGGATGGTCTTGAAAATTTAGCTTAAGCATAGCAACATAATAATTAAGAAATAATAAAAACTCAATTTTAGCAAGATAAAATAATATTTGATATTTAACTTAAAGGAGAAGAACCTACTTAGATATAATTTTTAGAGATGGGTATTTATAAAAAACAAAGATATTCATCTTATAAAATTATAATTATAATAAAATTTTATAATTAATAATTTAATATGTTCAGAAACTTTAAATGTTTCCAGCGTGACTGTGAATTTGCACAATGATACAGAATTTAAATTTCCATAACTGGGAGGTAAATTTATTTCACAAACTAAAGTTGTCAAAAATTCAAAAGCTAAAATGCTAATAGCCAATCAATGTGATTAATATAAAATGCATTTCAATAAAGATGACAGTATTTTAGAGGGGCATAGAGTAAAATCCAGTTATAATTATTCTATGATAGATAATATTGTAATTATTTTAATTAAAAAAATATTTTTTAAAAGTTTGCGCGCCTAATTTTAGAAAACACATATGGAAAATAATTACCCCTTAAAATTGGTATTAAAAAAATGATATTTTGGGGACAAGTAAATTAAAATTAAAACTAATTTAATTCTTTAAAAAATAAGAATTTGAATGGAAATAAAAAATTACAATCAGAATCTGTAAATTCTCTTATTTAAAATACTATAATATGCAGTAAATACAAAAAAATGAATAAAAAAATAAATAAATATAATAAGAATCTTTAGCGATTCCCCATATTAATCCGCATTTTGGAAGAAATTTATAAAAAGTCAGTTAAAAAAGGAAATCAGATTTAAATTTAAAATGCAATTAATCAAATTTATAGGAATAAGAAAGAAATAATTATTAATAAAATAATGAAAGTGGCTAAAAAAGGAAAAGAAATTTAAACAATCATTAAATTTCAGAATCGAATTAAAAAAAAAATAAAGATGATTATTTAAGAAGTTCTCTTTCTCCCATATTAGTTCCAAATGAAGAGTAAATAAGTGTTTATTATTGAAATTAACATTTTTAATATCATTTTTATACATTAGTGAGTTAGATGAAGAATTATTAAAGGCACTTGAACTAAGCAAGTAATAATATGAATCTGATATAAAAGAAAATCAATATATATCGGATTCTTATGAATATAATCCAGCCGACTTCGAAAGTTAAAACTCCTAGTTTAAAATGATTGAAAATAATATAAATATGAATATGCCCAAAATATAATTTCATAATAGTACCAATAATCATAATTAATAGCAAATTTAATCTAATAAAACTAATAAACACAATAGTAATTCGAATTAACAAGATTAATCACTAAATGATGACTAAGATCAGCTGGAATCCTTATTGACATCTCAATTAAGCATGTAAAATAGTAATTAAATAATCATTTCAGACGATAAAAATAAAGAATAAGAAAATTCATCTAATAATATCATTAACAATCATAATTAATAATAACAAGCATAAGAACTTGAAGTGGAATTAGAATTATCGGAGAATTCTTAAGATGAAAATTCAAATTTAATAAGATATAATGAAAAAAATATTATCCATCTGTAATAAAATATGCTTAGTAGTAAATTTGTCCATTTATAAAGACTCTTTGAATAAAATCATTCCATAGTAAATTAACTCTTTCCTTAAGATTTTTCTAATATACTAGTAAAAATACTATTTTTAAATTATTAATTTTAAAAAATTAAATATTAAAATAAAATAGTTAGGAATGAATTTTTAAATTGTTGGTAAATTATCTCCATCAGAATAAGAATGCTATATGGGATTAGCCACAAAATTAGGTAACAACTTATATAATATAAATTTATTAATTATATTATATTTAAAATTTTAAAATAGGAGCTAAAATGTCTTAAAAATATTAGTCAAATACTATATTATTCAGCATAGAAAAATATATTAATTAAAATAATTTAAATTTTAAATAGATTGATCAAAATATTGAAGATATAACTGTAAAATATATTAAATTGTAATATATTTTTCTAAATAATTAATAATTTTAATATTTTGTAAGATTTATAAAATTCAATACTTTGATGACTGCTACCGTAAACATTAAAAGCTTGATTTACGATAATATAAATTAGAAAAAGAATATGATATGTAAATTTGAATAATTAGGAATTGTTTATAAATTAAATTATAATGAATGAAAAATTATCCTAAAAAAAAAACAGGAAATATTATGAATAGTTATAAATTAAATTATAATAAATTATTTTCCTCTGTATGTATATATTGTTTAATAAAAATCAAATACTTTCTCGGAATAATTAATAAATGCATTAATTAATTTCTAATCCAGCCAAACATTAATATATTTATGCTACTTTATTTAGTTGATTAATAAAAGAATAATTTAATTATAGTTACATACAATACTTAAGTAATATTACAGTTAAATGCAAAAATTTATCCAATATATAAAATAAAATCTGAAAATAAACCCATTTTATCATTAAACTTATAATTATTAAATGATGTCAGAAGCAGAAAAAATTAGAATATTTGCTTAAAAGGCAGGAAAATTAAAATTTTTAAAAAGAACTGGCTGGACCAGATATCCTGAAATTTCTTAGGTGGAATCGGTGGCAGATCATTCCCATAGACTTGCTCTATTGACGATACTTTTTCAAGAAGAGCCTAATTTAAATATGGAAAAATGTTTGAAATTTGCAGTAATGCATGATTTAGCTGAAGTATTAAACATTATTTTATTTTATTTTAATTTTTAAAATATTTTTAAATTTTTTTATAAAATTTATATTTTAACTTAGGCTGTAGCTGGAGATATCACACCTTATATGAATGTATATAGTAGAATATTATTAAATAAATAGAATAGTTTAAATTGAAGTAACTTCAATTTTAATTAAGGTAAGTAAGGATGAAAAATATAAGCTCGAGTATGAAGGATTGGTAGAAATATTAGATTCTTTAAATGAAAAAACTAAAAATGACTTAAAAAATCTCTGGGTTGATTATGAAAATAAAGAATGTCCGGAAAGTCAATTGGTGAAAGATTTAGATAGGTAAATAAATTATTATCGTAATGTACAATTCATCTTTTCTTTTTTTAGATATGAAATGATGTTGCAGGCGAATGAATATGAACAGAAATATAATGTTAATTTGTAAGAATTCTATAAAGATATTCCTAAATTAAATAATAATAAAATTAAAGAGTGGGCTCTTCATTTATAGGAAAGAAGTTAATAGTAACATTGCAATACAAAATAATAATGAAATTTCCAACTCATATAAAAAATTTTAAAAATTATTTATACTACTATATTTACATGCACTTTTAATTAATTAAATTCTGAAATTTATTAGAATATTTGTAATCTTGTTAAATTTTGTTATCACCTATTTATATCCATATATTTACCATGTATTTCAACATAACAAAGCCCACTTAAAGCAAAAAAACTATAAAGTGGTAGATTATTATTATTATTTATAAGTGATTTTAAATATATATACATTATATTATATTTATTATATATCTTTTTTAATTATAATCTGTTTGATAGATATCGTATTTTTTATTACAAAAATATTATTTATATATTTAATATTGATTGTAAGTAAAGTTACTACATTAGATAATAAATAAATTTGTCTTAATCACAAAAATAAAAAATAATGATCATTAATAAGGAGTATTCTACATAATCACTCCTTATACTATTAAATTTAGTGAAATATATTATATAAGATTTTTACTACATATATTAATTAAATATAATAACTAGAGTAAAAATAAAGGGTGTATCATATATTAAAACTTTAAAATAAATACAACTAAATTATTTCAATAAAAAAAGACATTATAAAAAAAATAATATAAAATAAGAAAAATTAGAGAATAAAATCATTTTATTATAATTGATAACTAAAATTAATACTATATTATTGACATTATATTTTAATTATATAATGAAAGACATTTTAATTGCAGTAAGAAGTCATATATTTTGACTTATATATAGTATTTTTTAATATTACCAATTGAAACATATAAATGTATATTTGTATGGATTCATACTCGATTTCTTATATTTTTAATTATAATTATAGTTGGATTTTATAAAAATGGTAATGCTTGATTAGTATAAACATACCATATTAAATTCAAGATTAATAATTAATACTTTCACAATTATGTAATAAATTTTAAATTATTCATAAACTCTTGCTATTAAATTAAGTATATTATTATAATAAATTTGGTTATTTATAAAATCACCTCAAAAATTAAATATATTAACCTCTTAAACATAGATACATAGATTAATGTAATAATTTAAATTTCATTAATTAATATATAAAGTTAACAATAACAATATAATATTTTTTATTTTACCAAATTTAATTATTTTTTATTTTAACATAAATTTATTTTTATAATAACACTTTCTCAATATTTAAAATTAAATAAATTTATAGATTTATGATGATTCTGTTCTGAGATTTTTTAATATATTTGGATAATTATAAATAAAATTTAACTTAGTATTTTTAAAATATATTTGTATTCTATTTCTATTTATTTTGATAAATCATATATAACTATTTAAAGTAGTTTAAAGATATAATAATACAATTTGTATATAGATTCCTAATTTTAAATTTTTTAAAGTAGTTTTTTTAATATTTATAACAAATATTAAATATTGTGGAAGAAAAATTTGAAAAAAATAATCAGAAATAATATAAATAAAAAAACATATTAAACTCACAAATTTATCACCTCTTTTATATTCTGTATCATTTTTATATAATTATTTATATTTTAGTTTTAAGAAATAACTTTAATAACTCTATTGAATCATAATTTAATCATTAAATTTATAGCTTTAAGCTATGAATATTTACTTTAGTTGAAAATATTTAATAATTCATAGAAATAAAAATTAATTGGTATATTTATTTATTTATTTAGATGCATGAAATTAAAATTAATCTAGAAATTTTTTTTTCTAAAAAAAACTTAATAATGGGAAATTGTTTAAAATAAAGTACCGATAGTAATGCAAGTTAAAAAATAAAGATCAATAATTTTAACAAAAATCCCAGAAATACGCTACAAATGGAAATAAATCACATTAGAATTCAAACCATCGTCCTAAGGATTAGAATAACACTTCTCAACAGCCCTTGAGAAATCAATAGCAAACCAATAATTAGTAATATAGAATCTCAAATATTTAAATCTTTATCCTCTATTCTCTATTTTAAAAAGGAAACCTGCATAAAAATAGACTACAGTTCAATAAAAACAACATTCTTAATAAAATAATTAAATATCAAGAGATTAACAGCATCAGAATTTGCAAAAAAAAAATCAGCAATAGCTTCAAGTAAATCAACATCAAAACCAATAATAATAGCAGTAGAAGTAGTAGTAAAATTAAGGCAAACCCTTAAAATCCTGGGATATTAGAAGAAACTAGCAAAAGAATTTAGATGATTATCGGTCTATAAAAAAATAAAATGAAACAATAATTAAATTGCCTGGTAGTCTTAATGGAAATTAATATCAAATTGATTAATGCAAAAACTGCATTATTTATATATTGGACTATACAGCGTGCATAACGATGGACGAATGTGAAGATTGTAGTGTTTTTATTGGTATTAATTAAATTAGCAATAAAATTTTGTTATTTACCAATCTTAACTTGATATTCAGGTCCTTCAGAATCGAGTGTGTTCGTAAGGTCAACCAAAAATAGCAAACTCATGATATGTTGCGGATAGTTTAGGAGTAGAGATTGCTTTGATTTGTAAATCGGTCTTTTTTGTCACTCATAGCCTGTGATTGAATCCAGTTTAAATATGCAATTTTTTGTTTTTAATACAATTATAAGGGGTTTAAAAAGCAATTTGATTCGGCGAAACTAAATGTGTGGAAAAATAACTGGTCTGATATATATGATTTTACTCCGAAATTTGGAGGCGAAGGACTCAACTACTCTTATTTGCCTGAAAATATTGACCCCAACATTTTTATGCCCCTTCCTGATAATACATTGGCAATCAATTATGAAGATATTTATAACAACGATGAAAACCCTGATTTTTTGGGAGATGATGATTTGATGGATTCAAATGAATTTGATTTGTAGTCTTGTGAAGATTACAACGAAATGGAATTTGAAGACATGAATTTTAAATTGATATAAAAATAAGATCTTGATATTCCAGTTTCCACAGGTATGCGTCCCAAAAGTGACAACTGTGTACTTTATTTCTTCAAGCCGGAAATTACAGAAGAGGTTTTTCAAAAAAAATTGGAATCAGTTGCTAAGCGATTTAATCAGTACAATAAAGAAGAAATCTATTTAAGAAGAGCCACATGTAATTAATTTTTATTCACTTTATGCATATGTTAATTTTCAATGCAATTTGTAGTAATAATTGTTGATGATGAATAGGCATAAGAAGTTGATTTAATGGATTATGCCTTTAAGAAAATGATGTTTGTATTTATTGGAGGAAAAGATGCAAAAATAGACTAGAATTTTAAAACCTGGCTTTAAGAAGCAGGGGTAATACAAATTTGATTTTAAGATAATATTATAATGCTGATGCGGAAGGATTAGTGAAAGTAATATTCGAAAATTGGAATGACGAACGGAAAAAATGAAATTTAAATATTCTATTTTTAATATCTATTATTTTAATTGTAAATTAATATACTAAAAATGTTTATTTTTTGCTATATCTAAAGTTTTTTATTAATTTAGTCGGTTTTAGTCATAATTTTATAAATTCTTTCTAAAATATTTATTTGAGAATTATAAAAAATCAAACAGCTACTAATTAACCAATAAAATAATTAATACATTAAAAAGTTTTAGTTGATTTTTAATTGCAACATAAAAGAAAATGGGCATTTTATTATCATGCTTTAAAGATAATTAAAATAGGATTGAAATGAGTGAGTATTTAATATTATAATAAGAACAATTTATATTCAATCAATACAATTTATACAAATATTTTATACTTATATAGAGACAATTGAATTGAAAACTCTTGACAAAATAATTTTGCTAGATATCTGTCTTTAGTATCTACCTAAAAAACAACTTTGGGAAAAAATACCTTGTAAATTTTAGAACAATAATTAACAATAAAGTTTATATTATTAAATGCAATATTATTTTTAAAAGATGGGGGTGGAGCCAATGTTGACTTTGAAAATGAACTAAGAATAGAAGGGGAAAATTAAGAGAAAAAAAAGAGAAAAAAGCAGGGCACCTCTACAGAAAATTAATATAAAACAGAAAAATAAAAAAAGCAAGAAGAAAAATAAATTGAAGAAGTTGAAAAAGATAAATAGGAAAAATAAAAATAATAATAAAAATAAAATTTGGGTGGGAAATAACCAGAAAAAATCATATAAAACGAAACAATTAAAGAAAAAGAAAAAAGGTGCGATTATTTTTATAATTACAATTTTATATAAACTATTAAATTATAAATACGCATTAATTCAATTACACTTTTTATATCATTTATTTAAACAATTAAATATTAGATATATATATATATAGATCACCTGTATAGTAATTATTTTTCTAATATCTAGAATTGAACTTGAAAAATATCAAAGCATATATAACAATAAAAAAAAAGAGTTGAAGTAATCTTCGGATGAATTTGAAAATTTGAAAAAATAAAATTTGATATAGGAAATAAAGTGCTAATCTTTGAAAAATAGAGTATTTTCATTATTTTTTTAGAGTAATTTTTAATTGTATTAAAACAATTTATTGTTTTCAGTTAGAAGAAGAATAAAGAAAATTAGACGAGCTATTGACATATAAATTTTAGTATATAGATGTAGAGCACAGAAAAATAAATAAAATTAAATTACTTTAAGACGAAGATGTTAATTAGGGGAAATCTAAAGGATAACAAGTCTTACATAAACAGAATAAAAAATGAAATATTTCAATGATTTTTCGAATAAATTTGATATTCTAATAGTATTTGATTACTATATAATATTTAGAATCTTTCAAACATTAATAAGTTGTTGAAGTTTTTAATATATTTTTATATTATATATTCATGAATATAATTATCATGAATTTATATACAATTAAGAAATTAGTAGAAATACAAATTAAAAATCAATACTATGGTTTAATTACATTATTATTAAACTATTTTAAATAAATATTAACTTTTTCGATGATTTTATTTAATTATTTATCGAAGCTGGAATAAAATTTCTTAACTGTCCTTGAACTTAATTAATAACAATAATAAAAAGATGATAAATTAAATTAATTTCAAGAATAAAGTAAGTTTCTATTGGTATTTTTCTTTTATCATATAAATTTTTTATTAGTGCATAAATAACATAATTAATTTAGAAACATAAATTAATATTAAAACATTAATTTTTCATAATTTACAAAAAAAAAAAACATAAAAGAAAACTCAATAAATGAATATTCATAAGATGAAATAATTTTCTAAACTATTAACAATCTCTATTTTATTTTAGCTATTTAATTCTTGCAACTCCTTATCTTTAGGTAATAAAAGCAGTTTATTATGAAGTCGAAATCATTTTTTAAATCATAATACAGATTATATGAGATTAAATTTAAATATAAATTGCAAGAAAACAAATAATAAAATCACTTTACTTTCTTCATAATTAAACATGCAAAAACAATAATAAAAACATTTTTAATTATTTTTTCATCAAATATAATAAACAATAATGTAATACATTTTTGCTTTATTTCATTTTTTGTTGTGTCATGCTTTTGAATTAATAAAATGATTGTTAGAATAGCAATATATCCCCCATAATTAAATATAAAGTTAAATTAAAATATGCTAGTTAAAAATATATTATATTTTGTTTTAGGATCTAATGAAACCTAAGAAAATAATTTGGTGGAAATACTAAGCACAGTTTTCACTTGTTGTTCACTAGGACTTTCTTTAGTTTTGCTGATTATTAATAAATTTCACCTTTCTTTTATATGTTTCGATCACATTTAAACAATATTTTTGTTTTAATTTATGGGCATAAGTTATACTGGCGTTTTACTAAAATTATTCACAGGAATGGAAGAGTTAAAAAATTTATTTATTCCAAACTTTATATAATCTCTTGGTAATAATAACAAATTATATATTTTAATAATGGATTAATATATTTTGTGAATGTTTATATTGTTATATTAAAATAATGTTCATTTCTAGGATCTGAAAATCCACAAAATTTGAATCTCTCATTTAAAAACTAGAGCTATGACAATTCGATAATAAAAAATTAAGGCATAATTCTTTTTGTTTTTGCAGCTTTATTAATATTACATCTAATATTCAGAGCAGTTTCCTCATATGACAAACCGAACCGATTTGTCTAGAAAATAAGAGTTCTTTTGTTGTACTTTGTTGAATGGGGAGTTTACAATTCCTTGTTTACAAATTTTTACATGCTTTTATCGTTTTACTGTATAGTTTCAATAGCCAATTTTTAGCAAAACGAGATTGAATCATATATTAGCTGTGTAGTTGCTGTCCCTTTAGCGTTCATACCTTTCATTTACATTTTTATTTCTAAAAGATACAAAATCTAAAAATCATCCCGAGGAGGATAATTTTTCTAAGTTTAATAATCAGATAGCCCTTAGTAAAGGGGATTTAAGTAAAGAAATGTTTATAACTACACTTAGTCCAGATTTAAAAGTAAAGATTTTGCGAAGTTCTTTTAAGGATTATTTATAATAAAAAAGCCATAATTGTTTGTTTAGTTATATTTATTAATAATCCGAAAATTATATTAATATCCTTGATTGCATTAAATTTTATGTTTATGTTATGCTTTTTAGCCTCAGGATACTTTATATCAAAAATTTAAACCTGCCATTATGTTATTTCTGAATTGTTATTAATTGCAAGCGCAGTAAATTATTACATAAATATGAAAAAATAATAATTGGGTTTTAATCTTATCAATTAATTTTATAGATAATTTTAACATATTTTGTATTTGATTCTGGCACCTAAATTAAAAGCGAAGATGAAAAAATAGTTGCTCTTATTTTTTTAATCATAATTGGACTATCTTCCCTCTATATTTTTGCTCAGCTTTTATGGCTTTTAATTTCTCTATGCATTATTAAAAGATCGTCTGTAGACAAATAGCTCAATAAGGCAGCATTGGAAAAGTAAAACTCTCCTATAATAATTCAATCTGACAAAAAAGAAGTTTCTACCATAAGTGGCATAGAAGAATAGTAATCGAGAGATTTTAATGAAGATAATAATAATCAAGTGGGAAACAGAAGAAGAGTATCAAATAATAACACAAATAATGCTGCAGCGGCTGTTGAAACGCTTAGTAATAACTATGATGACAACAGTAGCAATAATCATACTTTATTGACTTAACCTAAGAAAAAAGACTATATGATATAGAGTTTACGGTAAATAAGACAAAGAAAAAGTATGCAAGCTTCCCTTGTGTCTCCCTACTAACAAAGCAATAACAATAGTAAAAATTATCCTGGACAACCTACCTCTATGACCAATCTGTAAGAGTCTGTAGACCCTCAAAACTAAAGTGTTGAAAATAATAACTACTTGCAATCCAATTAAAATATTAGTGTTCAAAGTCCAGTACTTCAGAAAAGAAACCCAAGGGAAAGTATTTCCAGATATATACAATAGTAAAAATCATCAAACAGATAATTCGACTTAGAATCAGTGGAGGAGGCCAAATCTTAAGACAGCTTTTTAGATGTGTTTTAATAGGCCAAGCTTCAATTGCCCAAAAGCTCAAATAGACTTGAATTGAGTGGAAATAATAAAATGGAAAGTTCGTACCAAAGACAAAAAGATAAAAGAAAAAGAGTTTATTGATATGGGTGCCTCAGAACCACTCAAAATCTAAAAGAAATTTTCTATAGTTGGAAATTAAATACCAAACATAAAAGTCAGTGAACCCTCTAGATAAACAATCACACTTTCTAAGTAAAACATTGAACTCTTAAAGTTAAGGAATCCAGACATCGACTTTGACGCATGAAAAAATTATTAATTTTTACATATATTATAAATAAAATTATTATAGTTTGATGGTAATTATTTATTTAATTCAAAGAATATGTATATGGTTTATAATTCTAAAATGATTATTAATAATAATCAATTGAATATATGTATATTTATTCTATATTAATATAGTTTCTAAATTTATAATATGAAGTATCTTATTAAAAATTAATGTTATTTTTCCCTACTTTAATAATTTAATATTAGAAATAGTTAATAAAAAAATTTAAATAATTCTATTCTTATTTCATATATTAAGCTTTATCTAAAATTTCTTTGAATTTAAATCCTAATGACATATCGAATCTTCCTTATATTCATTTAAAAAAGTATTTTTCTTCTTCTAATATATGATAAAAGCATTCAATTTAAAAGATAAAAAAATAATTATATGTAATGTGTGATTTATAAAGCTATCAATTAAAAATCTAAGAAATTAAGCTTTATCTCCAGATTGATAATCAATAAAAAAACCTATAATACACTAATAGAATATACTAATAATAATATTAATAAAAAAAGCAAGGTTACTAATAACTAAAGAAATTCAAAAAAAAGTAATGAATTTCAAAATAACAACACTAGCATTAATTGCCACAATTCTTTTTATATTTTCCTATAAAGTTAAGGACCATTTTCTTTATTAATATAATAAAAATGCAAACTCTAGTGTAGATGGAATAATAAAATTATAAGACAACTCTGTCGTAAAACTAAAAATATTTCAAGGTGATGGAGAAGATTATTTGACCCAAACAGATGAAATTGAGCATACTCTTGGATTTAAAGTTATTTTGGATTCAAATAAAGATGAATTAGCCAATTATTAATAATTTACAGCGACTTAGTCAGAAGCAACTGGTATGGTCACTTTCAAAATTTCTAATGAAGCTTTGACCGCTTCCACTGATGTAGTATATATGACTTATGATTTCTAAAGTCCCAACAGTTAATGGACAGTATCTTTAGCCTAAAATATTGGAGATCTCTAAGCTTATTATTTATACAGTTCAGAATATGAAAGTTTTTTATGTGGAACTCAACTTTTTAAATCTAACTCTGCCAAATAATGTAAATGGTAAATTGAAATAGTCAATAATTATGTATGAGTCTCATAAATTAAAAAGATGAAGAATTACTATTAATATGTTAGAAATTACATATTTATTTATTTTCTCTGAACAGGCTAGGTATTAGGGAGAAATTAACAAAAATTAATGTCAATAATCTAAATTTTAATACCTTAAACTGAATTTAATTAGATTAAATTAAATTTTGAATAATTTTATATAATATTTATATAACTATAAATCTATTTTTTTTTATATATATATAAGTAACATCAGAGAAAACTTGAAGTTGTATTATAAAATAATAATATATATATAGATTAGAACTGTTGATAAAAATTTTAAGATTCTTAAATAATTTTATAAGAATTTTGGGATTCTAATATTTTTTTATAAAATTTAATTTATATTTAATATTAAAATCTGAATTTCTAATATTAGAAAAATATATTCATTAAAATTAAATAATTAAAACTTTAAAATAATTACTTTTACGATCTATATTCCTTTATTTTAAATATTAATAATAATATTAAATTTTTTTAAAATTTTAAATGTCAATAATTTATATATTTATTAAAATTTTATATATTTATATTGTTTTTTATAGTTTATAATATTTATTTTACAAAAATTAGTCATTATAATAAATATACATGTACTTATATTTATATAATGTTTCTAAATATATTTTATAACTGGAATTTACAAAAAACTAATTACATCTTATAAGTTGAAGAGTATTTATTGCTAATGGTGAAATTTACTAATGTATTTTAAAATAGATTAAATTAAATTAGTTGTGAATTTATAATTATCGAATATTTTTATTTTAGTTTATCCTTCTCATTATTTTATATATATATAGGAATTCTGTATATTAAAAGACTTAAAGTCTAAGAAAAAATTCGAGAAATAATTAAAGAAAAAAAGAAAATAGAATAAATCACCAAAATATATATTAAATTAAAACAATTTTCCATTTCTACATGATAAAAAAACCTATTCCTAAACCCAGATTATCTGTTCCATAATTTCTTTACAAAGCCTATGAAATAGTTGAGGTAAATATTGTTTATACAAAAAATACTCTAAATTAATGATTATTTTAATTTTTTATCCCTATATTTCAAAATCTTTTTTATTATTATCTATTATCTAATTTTAAATAACTAAGCTAGTATAATAACTTAGAAGCTAATTATAATAATTTTAAATATTTCATGTATTTTTAAATTTATTTTTGCGAATTCATAATTTTGAATCATTTAATACTTTTACATTTAGAATCCAGAAACATAGGATATTTGTTGTTGGTCAAAAAATGGGGATTCTTTTATAATCAAGAATGTTAATTAATTCTGTGAAAAGGTTTTGCTGAACTATTTTAAAACTAATAATTTCGCATCATTTGTTCGATAAGTAATATATCAGCTATAACTTTATAAATGCAGTTTATAACATTGCTTATAATTACAATTCATATTTGTTATTTATTCTAAGTTTTATTTTAATATTTAATTAGCTTAATATGTATGGATTTCACAAAATAAGAAACGAACAAAGTCAAACTGAATTTTAACACAAATAGTTTAAGAGAGGTTAAAAGTAGAATAAAATATTGATTATTTAAAATTCAGTTTATATACGTTTTTATATTAATATATAGACACCTTCTTATTGAAATAAAGCGAAAGTCAGTTAATGAAAATCCTCATTAGTTATCAGCTACTTCAGCTTGCAGCTAGGAATCTGGGAATTTAATTTAAACAACATCATAAACATCACTATCTAATTTATAAGAAGATAATATTAATGGCAAATAAGAATATCAGAATCGATTAGATTAGTAACAATAGCACCAATAGTAGTAATTTAAGCACCTTACTTCTAATAATAACAACTAAATTAATTAAAGCTAAAAACTAAATAATGAAATCGAAAATTACTAGTAATAATAATAGTAAATTTTTTAGTAATTATAGTAAAATGGAAACTAATAATAGTAGTAGCAGCAGCACCAACAAAACTAATAACAATAATATAATGGCTTTTAAAACTATAATCCAATGAATTCTCATCATAGTTAATCTCAATAAAAAGTGGAACAAACGATATCATAGTTTATAAATCAGTCTAATCACTCTCAGTTATAATAATAGTCAGGTCAGGGATAGGATGTAAAATATATTTAGTAAAAATAATCAGAATAACAGATGGAAATTGAAAAATTGAAAACCATGAACTTCACTCAAATGAAAGAAATTGATATATTTAAAACAAAAATGCTAGACCTCGAAAAAGCCATGTCTGCCCTTATTTAGCAGCACGAATAACTTATTAATGAAAACAGATTGGTGTGGGATGAACTCAGGAGAAATAAGTAAATTAAGCACTAAATTAGAGTAAATGCATCAAATCATTAAAATTTATTTAATTTTTGTAATAGAGAAAGAGATGAGAAAAGAACATAAAAAATTGTTTACAGTTTAATGTATTTTTTCTAACATGCTCAAAACTCATAGACAAAATCAAATTTTATATATGGAGCTTCACCTCCATATCTTCCTAAGAGTAATAATTATTTACCTATTAATTTAACTTCTAATATCTATGTTTCCAGGTTCGAACACATCTCCCGTTACTATTGAACATGACTCCTTCTATAAAAGTAGGACTGACATAGATTTATAAAATACTTCTTTTAATGCAGTTTAAAATGAAAAATTAAAAGAAAAAATTTAGTAATAAAAATAGTAAAATCAATAATAGTAGTAGAAATCATAGTAGCATAGCATTAACTCATCAGTAGATTAGGTTCAGAGAGAAAACACAGTCACTGCAGCTGGAAAAGATGGATCTTAGTAGTAGTAATAATAGGAATCTGGACAGAGAGATAACTAGAAAAATCAAGACGATGACGGGGAAAAAGAAACCGCAGTTAACAAATCCAGTGACACTCCTCAATTTATAACAAAGTAAGAAAATAAAGAAGATTGGTCAACTGTAAGGCACATTGAAAAAGCTGATGGAGTAACTAAATTATAATGATAAAAATTAACAAAGCATGTTAATATTTTTGATAAAATCAGGAAAAAATTCCAGTTTGCCATCTCAAAGTAAAAAGAAAAGATAGGAAGATACAAAACTGAACTGCGCTTTATCGCAAATGATGAAGTCTATATTATCTAATAATGACGATGCTTAAATGGATTCTTTCATTAAATCGTCATACATGGTTCCCCCAAAATATGACTTTGATCAAACAGTTCAATCTCTTCTCTAAAAAAGACCTAATTAAATGAATATGGGATCCTAATGTAATAATATAATCAATCAATCAATTCAATAAAATAATATTTTTTTAATAACTATTATATATATATTAATTACAGAAATGTATAATATGCAAGATCCCACGAAAAAAATATGCTCCACGAACCCAAAATCGGAAAGGGTAGAAGAAAATATTTTCTAGGTTCCATAAACTCCTGGTCATGCATTCGGTTAGTCCGGAATTTTTGGCTAACCAAATTTACAATCTCCTTCAATGATAAGTCCTATATATGATGGAGGACAATATAATCCAAGCTTTTTCAATTATATTTTTAGTGGAGGAAACAGCCCAGCTCCCTATTATAATGGTACTCCTAATTTAAGCCCTATTATAGGGAGAGGAGATGATAATGAGAAATTTTAAATGCTTAGCAATATGAATAACAACAACAATAATAATAACAGCAATAAAAACAATTGATTTTATTATTTATTACATATAAAAAACTACTTAACTTACTAAAATTTTATTTTATTAAAATCATAAAGTAATAAACAATATATTACAATATAATATATTAAAATTTATCAATGTCATTTATTTTAACAAATAATAGTGATTTTTTAAATTATTATTTTAATTATCACCCAAATTTAATACCTATTATATGATTTTTCAATATTATAATAAAAAAATTTTTTTTTTTTCATCAGAAACTCAACATTAAAAGTATTATTTATATATGAATTGTATTTAATCAAAATAAAAACTCGAAAACATATATTGTAATAAAAAAAATATATTAACATTAATTCTTAAAAAATGAACAGAGAATATAAAACTAGTGAATTAGTAGAGTAAATTTTAGATGAAACCATTCCTGATTTTGATATTTCAGTAGCTTTAGAGATATCTGAGAGAATCAGTCAAAGCAGAAGAATGTAGAAATTTTACTTTATACAACATATAAAAAAGCTATAATCATATAATAATAATAATTGATAAATTTTACAATAAATGAGACAATAAAGCTTATTGATATAATGAATTTAACTTCCTTCATTTAGAAATTTATATGACAATTTGCTAATTACTAAATACTAAGAAAAACTTTTATTTATTTTTTAATATTTTAATTAGAACTGAAGAAGTGTTAGAAATAATAGGAGAAGCATTTAAACACAAAAATTCTGCAGTGATATTAAAAGCAGTTCTAGTAATATAAAATTAGTTTTTTAAAAAAAAAAAATTATTTTATTACAATAAAAATCTATTATAGATAAATAATTTTATAGTTGTTAGAATCTCTTGTAAAAAATTCAAACGAAACCTTTCATAGTTAAGTAGAAAAAGATAAATTCCAATTAAGTTTAATGAAGCTTCTTAGATATGTATAAATATTTAGTTTCTTTAGACTTTTTCATAGAAATTATACAAAAAATTTTATAATTTTAGAAAAGAGGTAAGGCTAACATCATGGAAAAAATGCTGGCTAAAGAGAAAAATTGGCGATAAGTATAATCAAATAGTTTTAATATAATTATATATTCAATTGATCAGCCTTAAATACCAAAATAATTTATCATAATAATAATGTATTATAATAGATAGAAGAAAAAGTTCTATATTTATTTTAACTATGGGCTGATACTTTTATGATGGCGGAAGATTAATTTCCCAATATAATGAAAAATTATAAGACACTCAGAAAAGAGAATGTTCAATTTCCTGCCAGAGATAAATCTGAACAATTTATGATTAAATTTAATGGAGCTAAGGTAAAATATAAAACGTTTATAAATAAAAATATTAAACTATTAAAGAAATCAATATTAATTTCGTAGTCTCCAATTTTTGAAGTTATTGATGAAGTTTCCAGTATTTATTTTTTAATTACCCAAATAATTCAATAATTTTATTAAAATTTATAAAAGAAAGGGAATAGGCTGATTTAAAAAAAAAATAACTTAATCAAGAAAATTATGAAAGAATGAAAAAGGGGCTTAGACCAAAAACTATAAAAGAAAAAGAATGGGAGCAGTAAGAATAAGAGGAAGAAGAACAACTCCCCAAACCTCATATAAATTTAGACTAGCAAGAAGTAAATATAAAAGTATTTTTTATTGCGGTGTCTTTAAAATTATTTATTTATGATAGCTAGATTCATTTAAAGAAAATATATAGTTAATGATGGCAATTATGGAAAATGCTTAAAAAACTGAAGAATTAAATAGTAATTTTAAAAAAAAATCAAATTTCACTTATAAATATATATTTTTTATTTAAATTTAATATACAAATTTAGCTGAATTTGCTTCAGAAATACTAGGACACATAAATAAAGTTTCTGATAATATAGAAAAAGCAAATAAATTTTCTTGTTTTAAAAATGATAATCACAAAGCTGTAAATAGTATCTTATTATTTTCAAAAATTATTAAAGAATGATTAATTAAAAGTAATTATTTAAACAAATAGATATGTTTAGATGCACAGGAAAAAGCAAAACAATTAATAATTTAATTTTAAAACAAAGCTTAAGAATTGGAGTAAATAACATTAATAATTGTATACCCGTTTTATTAATTGAATTTTTATTTTTTTTCTATTATCAGCGAAGTGGAAACAGCTATAAAACAAAGTGTTTAAGATGAAATAAAGCATTAAACAAATTAATAAAATGCTGAAAAGTTAAATTCTTTTAAAATATCATACCCTGGTTAGAAATAAAACTAAAAGAAGAAAAAAAGGAAGAATAAAAAGTTTAAGAAAATTTGGATCTTTTAGATATTGGAACTGAAGATATACAATAAAATCAAAACTAACCAGTGAATACAATTATCAATAATAATAATACATAGCAAAAATAACCACAGCCATAACAACAGAATGATAATCATGACAAAGATCTATAAGATTTATTCGATTCCTCTTCCTAATAACCTGATATCAGAAATTCAGCGAACTCAGTTAGCACAAATGAATAAAAATAATAGTATTTATAATAAATAATCAGATAATCATCATAGTCATACCAATAACCATAATGGTAAAATTAGCAACAGCCTTATTATCAATAGTAGTAAATGAATCAGTAATAAGGTATTGGTGGATATCAGTTGTAACATAATCATGTTAATAACAACTATATGAATTAGCAAAATTCATTTAATAATAATTTGATCAATGATATATAAAATTAAAAAAAATAACAGTAGTAATAATAATCTTAAAATATAAAGCAACAAAATGAACTTGATATGCTATTTGGAAATCCTAATAATAATGGAACCTCTTAATAAGTACCATAGATTTAAAAATCTTAAAGCAACAAAGATTAAGAATTTGATGATTTATTCGGAGACTTACCCTCCTCCAAGTAAATTAATTTATTTTTCTTTATAATTTATTAAATTTTTATCTCTCATTATTATAGCAATTAGTCTTAAAATAAACCGGTTTAGTAACAATAATAAAACATTGTTTAAAATAGTAACACTGTGTAAAATAAAGTATAGTCCTAAAATGATGATGACGATGATTTTTTTAATGATATTGCTAATAGGAAGTGATAAATTTTGTATGAAAATTAAATTAAAATTAAATAACTATTTTACCTATACTAAAATAAAATAAGATTTATTAATAGTAATATTAAAATATGTGATTTTAAGTTAAAAATGAAATTGTATAAAACTCCTTTTTATATAAATTACCCATTTCTTTAATATTATTTTTAATGGTTTACATTAAGTAAAACTAAAAAAATATAAATTAAATTTATAAATGCTTTATCCAATTTTAAGCTAAATATAAAAAAAATAAGTAAAAGTTTAAATAAATATTTTTTTATAATTATAGGCATGCTTATTTAAATTAAAAGAAAATCAAAATTTTTTCAATAGCTATAATAATTTCATGATATTTATACTAATATAATTTAAAATATGTATATTTAATACTCTATTTAGAAAATATTTATTTCTATTTATCACTGCATATTTTTAAAGCTATTATTTTCCAATTTTTTTTATCTATTTTGGGTTCACATTTGGCAACTTGGTATTTTTTTTTTGTGAAACAAAAAGTTAAAAGCTGTTTTGGGATCCTTATCAGTTGCTGCGACTAGTAAAATGCAGTATTAGATTACAAAAAAGCTGCAGAATTTAAACTAAAATAATGTGAAATTGTCCAAGTTGCAATTATTAGTAAGATATAAGATTTACATATGGAACTAGAAAGGTAATTTTAGGTTCAATTAATAATATACTATAGTGTCATAAAAATATTTTTTTTTTTACCGTTTAAATGACATACACTATAAATGAAATATAATATAAGCAACAACAAAGTTATATTATATATTTAAAAATAATAAGTAATAAATGAATCAATCAGAGTAATGAATTAGATTCCTTAATGGTTGGTATCTCTTCTTTTAATAGAATCTTATGAGTTGAAACTAGTAACCTATGGATTAGTCTAAAGTTTAGTCTTTTTTGTACGGAGCTACTTACCTTATGATCATTTTTGATGTAAGGAGTGAAGATTTAGTCAAAGAATTTATCCCCCGTACAAGATTTCTCAAGTTCATAGTGAATTAAGATATTTTTAAGAGCTAATCTGTGTTTATGGCATTTACAAAAGGATTGCTGAAAATAAAAAATTTGATTAAAATTTGTAGGTATTATTTTAACAATTTTTCTAGAATTGTCATCAATTTCTATTAGATCATCATTCCATTCGTAATTAAATCGCTAATTAATTTTAAAATTAACTTTAGCTGAGCATTTTTTGGAAAAAAGGTGGGTGTTTTAAAAAATTCTATCTAGGATATATATATCAATTAATTAATTCAAGAAATAAAATATTTTAGTATTATTATCGGGGTTGGGGTTGGGGTTGGGGTTGGGGTTGGGGTTGGGGTTGGGGTTGGGGTTGGGGTTGGGGTGGGGTTGGGGTTGGGGT